>MCFL01000011.1:0-576285 GCA_002102555.1 Catenaria anguillulae PL171
GCCACGCCTTGATCCATCCAAAGCTGGCCCTCGGAGCGAATCGGGCACGTGGCCTGAGAGATGCGGTAAAATGTGCGCCGGCACAGGATGCGACATGGCGAGTCGCACACGTGAATGACATTGGGCTGGTGGATTGGACGGAGCCAGGCCGGAAGGGCCGTTGGTGAGGGCCAATGTCGACCCATGGAATCGGGTCATGGTCGTTCCCGTCGTTGTCGTTGGTGCCGGTGAACGTTGTAGGTGTGCAGGCAGCGGTAGCGTAAGCGGCATACATGGCAGGTGAGAGCTCGGAAATGTAGCCAAAGCGATTGAAGAGGCCAATGAGCAACTGTTCGTGGCCGAGCTGGCAGTCGCGCACAAAGTAGCGAGTGGACCGAGAAAAGAGCGAGCGAGAGGGCAAAGTGACGGCATTGATGGCCGTGTGCTTGTCGGGATACTCGAGCGCCGAATCCAAGTCGCGCGGGCCACGAATGCCAAGAAAACTCGTGTCCATGTACACACGGTCAATTGATGGCGGCTCGATTGAGGATGCGAGCGAACGAGAGCAGAGAAGCGAAGGGAGAAACGAGGGCGGGGTCCACAGGGATTCCATATCCTGCGAAAAGCGGAAATCACCCGTGTGCAGGATGGTGGGTCCCGATTTCGATTGCACGAGAACAGAAACGGCGCCGAGGCAGTGATGCGCATCGAGAAACGTAATGCTGACCTTTTTCGAAGTGGATGTCAGGCGCACTTGAAGGGCTGATTGAGTGAATGTGTGACGAAGTCAATATGGTCGAGCAACGGGTCGAGGTAGGCCTTGATCCAGCGGGCTGTTGGCGCCGACGTGTGCACCTGGGTACCCTTTGGCAAGTGAACGAGCCCTTGGGTGTGGTCCGAGTGTGCATGGGTCAAGATGAAGATGGTGGGCGGAATCGTGAGCGAGATGGACGAGGTTTGTGGTGCGATGGCGAAATGATCAATTGCAATGTCGGGGTACTCGAGCAGAATGCCTTTGAATTTGGACGATGCCGCTGCCGGCGAGGAGGCTGGGTGGGTCAATCTTTCCTCGACCTCGTCCTCTCCTTGGCCGCCGTCATCTTGGAAACAGTGTTGGGATGAATGCACTTGGACAACATGCTGACTGCTGCTTTCTTGATTGGCGTCCGGCCACAAATCGTGCTCGTCGTTGGCGTTGGTCATCATCATATGGTCCATTCAGTGCACAAGTATTTATCATGGCATTGGCATTGGCATTGCATCCAGTCTGCGATTGACTTGGTACAGTGCGGTGTGGCCACGATGACCGATTCGGTACGTTGTGTTGTTGCAAACGTGGAGTGACTCACTCACGAAGGAAGCGGGAATGTGCCCATTTCACATCATTCCAAACTTCCCAACATAAATATAAATCCTCTCTCTCAACGTCGGCATAGGTCAACTGGTCCGACACCTGAGTCAAATGACCGATACTCTTGGGCAGCGTTGCAGATATGGTTACATAAGTATGGCGCACATGCAAGTACATACAGCAACCGCAATGATGAGACTCAAAAGTCTCCTTCTTCCCTGCGCCGCCTCACGCACTGCCAAAGCATCCGCGCGCTTGCGCTTAACATAAGCGAGCCTAGTGTCAGCAAATGATGGAGTCGCTTGAAAGCAACACAATGAGTGCCAGATCAAGTCAAGCAGCGCTTTTTTTTGGTGAGACTCAGAGTGACGACTGAGGTGTGGTAAATGCATATTAATATGCACGAGCAGGCTGACTGACTGAATTGCATAATGATCTGGTTCAAGGGCTGTCGATCTCGCATGGTGAGACTGACCGCCGCTAGTGTTGTCCTCAGTGCTGAACAGGACCCAAGACTGTTATTGACTATGTATAAATCTTTGTAAATAGTATGTGAAGAACTTTGAACGACTCAATGAAACATCCACAATGACCCATACGGCCCCATCCAACACCCCAAACTGCCATTCCAAGCCCACTTCCAATTCTGCAATGGACGACACACTTGCCCGTGCGCTTGGGCTCACTCCAGGCTCGGCAACAAGGAGGCCAGCAAACGCAGACTTTCTCTCGTTCTCGCTCTACTGTCCGTCCGACGACCCTCGGATCATCACCGACCTCTGTGCCAAACTGCCCGCAGCCTGCGCAGCCCTCACAGCCAACCACATCTGGTCCAGCGGCCACCCACTTGTCATTGCACCCAAACCACCCGCATTGACCGACTGCAGTTCCGCCAAGTCACACCTGCTAGCCTCAGCCACACTCGCAGTTGCGGAATGCATTGACGACGAATGGTTTGCCCTTTGGGTCCTCAAGTCGCTCACCCGCCAGTTTGCACCGCACTTGGCCTTGACCGCCAGCGATGCCGATGGCCAGTTTGTGTTGATTGAGGTCGCCGAACATTTACCGAGCTGGGTCGATCCAGACTCGGTCGAGCATCGGGTGTGGTGGGTCGGTGGCGAGTTGATGTTGATTCCGCCAAGTGTCGTTGCTCACCTTGGGACTGAGGAGGATGCGGCAGCTGTGGTGCTCAATCACGCCAGCCAACGGAACCAAGCGTTGCTTGCGGCGCCCACGGCAGTGAGAAAGCATTTGGACGACACTTTTCGCACCATCGAGTATTCGCACGCGCTCGACACAAGCTCGCCCACTCCCGCGTACGACCCAGTACCTACTCGCCTCCCTTCTACCCGCCACCATCACACATACATGTATCTCCCACCTCTCGCAGCCCATCTACTCTCCCGCCCATCCGCCTGCAACCCCATCTCCTCTGACCAACTCGTCGCATTTGCCATTCACGCCGTGCACACCCGCGACCCAGTCTCGATGCGCAAGTCCCGCGACATGCCACTTGTCATGCCCGCTGCCGCACTTGCACCACGCTCGTCGACCAAGTGGGTCAAAGCCCCCCTGCGCCTGACTCGCTACTTGTACGCTCTGCTCGACTCGACACGGGTCGACCCGATTCCACCCACACTTGCATCTGGGTTTCCCGCGCACGTGCCGCCATCGCCCATGGCGACCGAATCGAGGCATGTCGAAGCAAGACGGTGGCACAATGGCGCCAAACTCGCACTAGGGTTGGAAATGATGCTGTGCGATTCAACAACTGTGGCGGCAGCAGGTGTGGACGAGTGGACCAAAGCACGTTCCAAAATTGTCGACTGGATCAAGTCACCCGAGGCGTCAGATCTGGCAAATGTGCAAATGTGGGATACGAGCCAGATGGTCAAGGAGGTGGAGGATGCGGACGATTGGATGCAAGTCACAGACGAGGATTTGGAGCGCTGGTCACAGGTTCAGGGCAAGGGCAAGAGGATGGATGTGGATGAGGTGGTCAAGGCGGTGAATGCGTTTGGAGAGGGCGAGAGTGGGTTGGATGGGATTGCCACGTCTGCAGCAGCCGCTGACGAGCCAGATCAGGACAAGGAGAGCGATGACGACGAGTTATTGTTTGACCCCGACAAGTTTGATTCCCTCTTTGAGCAGCGCGAGCATGTCGTGCGGCCCGATTTGGACGATGACGTGGATTCGGATTCGGAATTGGATGAGACGATGGCCGAAAACTTGCCTGGGTTTCAAGGGGATGCGGCGCAGGCAGGTGGGGAGGATTGCGACAATGTGGATGAGGTGCAAGCGTTGGCCAATTTGCTCGCGAGTTTGGAGGGGCAAGAGGGTCGAATGGGACCCGCGGCAGGATTGTTGGCACACCTCGGCATTCCATTTGTGAATGGGGATGATGGTTGTGGTGACAGTGAAGATGACAATTGATCTGTCATACTGCCATTTACCGACAATACAGCGCATAGAAATGTATACATTTCGACATTGACCACCGTGCGACTTCGCCTTTTTCGTGGGCTGTCAAGGCAGCGTGAAGCTAGGCTGCCGGATCGATGACCCGTTTTGCATTTGGCACCCCACATCCGGCGAGTCATTCACCTCGAGTCTCGTTGCTGGCACGGCCCCGCGCTCAGCGCACAAGAGTTCAAGCAACACCGTATCCAAGCATCCGCCCACCGTTCTGTCATGGTCATGGCCGTGGCAATTCCCCGGCCCGAGTCCGCTTGGCCGACGCTTGGCCGACGACACTGTGACGGCAGGACACGGCGCCTCCCATCTTTGCCTCTCAGTTGATCAAGCGAAGTGCTCCGCAAGCTGCTGGGCGATTTGGTGCAAGTAATTATAAATGCCATTGCAAATTTTGGGCAGATCCGGACGGCAACCTAACGACGGGCACCAGCATGACTGCTTTCTGGGCGATTAAGGCAATTGTCTGGCCGCGACATCCATGTTGATACAGGACAACATCTGCATGCGCTTCCTCTCGGCAGCGGCTGTTGACACCTGAGTCAGCGAACACTTTCATGAACTCCAGTGGGCCAACCCGAAGCGGGCCGACCGCCTTGCAAGCTTGGCCAATGCTTGGCCCACAAGCTCCACGACTTGGCGTGGCATGTGGATGGTCAAGTGCAACGAACAAGAGCACACACCAAGGATTGCCTGTTGGCGAGGACTCTTGGAAAGTTCTTTAAGGACATTTGCGCTCTCCGAGCTGTTGTCTGGGCGGGCAATCGTACACGGGACCAGCGAGGTCGTGGCCATTGGGTGAGATCGGTTTGGCGCTTCGCGAGCGGTTGTTGGCGGTGTGTGAGCGGTGGATTTTAGAGTCTGTGCGAAACGCTGTTTTTGCGGTCAGTTCAGTTCGATTTGCTCGTGGCGCGAGACAATCGAACCAGATCAATTTGTTCACACGGCAACACGTTCAATTTTGGAATACAGTTGAACCGACCTCGGTCGATTTCTCACCTCCCTGGATTCCTTTTACATTTCCCTTGCCTAGTCTATCCCAAATTCGAAAGCAATATATTCTATGCACTGGCAACGTGTTCGATTCGCAGCAGCACCAACGGACGCCCCGTTCGCACTTGCCCTCGTTCTTTTGTCCCCGCCATGACCTCGTCACCCAAACCTGTCTCACTCACATCGCCAACGAGTAGCCGGAAAAGCTCGGCGCCGAAAGCCAAAACCGCTTCCAATAATGGATCGAAGGCCAACCCGAAGGCCAAATCGAAAACCACCAAGGGCGGCAAAGAGTCCAAATCCGGCCCTAAGTCGTCCAAAGCCACTACCCTCCCGTCTCCCACCTCGCCTCCTCCGGCCAAGCAGGCTGGCCACAAGCGTGCTCCGCACAACCGGCCTGGCTCCGAAAATCGCAATCACGACGACCCTGAGGTCGCTGACGGTCACGGCGCCGCTGCCGATCCGCCGCACACTGTTGGCGACGAACTGAAAGCGCTCAACGCTGTTTGGTTTTGGAACGGGCTTGAGCAAACCTACAAGGAGTTGAAGAAAGTCAAGACGTTTGACCAGCTCTGGAGGGAGGCAAAGGAATGCCACCAGAAGGAGCTCAAGATGTTGGAAGAGGTGGTGTCGTGGAACAAGAAGGTGGAGCGTGACCATGAGCGCTTGATTGCTGCTGCAGAGCGTGGTGGTCCAGCCGTTGAGGACGATTACGTCCAGACGCACCAGAAGGAGGTTCCACATGTGCAAAGCAACTGGGACGTCGTTGAGTACCTCGAACTCGTCACCAAGGTCAACGAAGTGGGCCCGCCAATTGCCAAGTCAGCCACAGAGGATTGGGACGAAGTGATTGACGTCATGTCTGCGATCCGCCCACGCAAGTACACCATCAACGCCTGCTCTGCTGCGCTTTCCCGTTTGGTTGACAAGTTCAAGAAGGCGGACGGCAAGATGACATCGGGCACAGGCCATCGGGCTGAGACTGAGTTGGGCGTTGCTGTTCGCGAGTTTATTGAGATGACGGATGAGGCCATGCAAGGTGCGTTGTTGGACACTTTTCATCACATTCATGCTGCAATCAACCTCACCTTTTTGCTATGGTTGAAACAGAGCTTGCCGCTGTTGACAATGAGGAACTCGACAAGGCCACGGACGAGGCCCATCGCACCGAGACGCTTGTTGGGGCAGCCGTTTCGGCTAGCCGTGTGTCGTCAGCAAAGCAATGGGAAGAAGGGCGGAGGCGGCCGCCAAAGCGGTCATTGGAGGATCCGGCGCTTGATGCAGTGGACGGTGCTGAGCAAGCAGGTGATGGCCATGGTGGGGCCGCAAAAAGACGTCGGGGTGGACTTTTCAACGATTTGGTTGGCGCCATTTCCCAATCAAACAGCATCATGGGGGATATGCACAGCACGTTTGACCAGTTCACAAGCGCACTCATTGCTCAAGGTCAAGCGCATGCTGATCCGGTGCCCAGTGATTTGATTGAGCAAGTTGGCCGGTTGGAGCAGGGGCAGCAAGAATTGAAGCAGGAAATTCGGGATTCATTTGCCAAGATCATGCGTGCAATGGGAGTCGATGAGTAAATAGTGGTGATGTGTCCATGTTCCCATGTTGTTGTACATATCTTGTGAATGATACTGTATACTTGCATGCCAACTCAACAACATGGGAACATGGACACATCACCACTATTTACTCATCGACTCCCATTGCACGCATGATCTTGGCAAATGAATCCCGAATTTCCTGCTTCAATTCTTGCTGCCCCTGCTCCAACCGGCCAACTTGCTCAATCAAATCACTGGGCACCGGATCAGCATGCGCTTGACCTTGAGCAATGAGTGCGCTTGTGAACTGGTCAAACGTGCTGTGCATATCCCCCATGATGCTGTTTGATTGGGAAATGGCGCCAACCAAATCGTTGAAAAGTCCACCCCGACGTCTTTTTGCGGCCCCACCATGGCCATCACCTGCTTGCTCAGCACCGTCCACTGCATCAAGCGCCGGATCCTCCAATGACCGCTTTGGCGGCCGCCTCCGCCCTTCTTCCCATTGCTTTGCTGACGACACACGGCTAGCCGAAACGGCTGCCCCAACAAGCGTCTCGGTGCGATGGGCCTCGTCCGTGGCCTTGTCGAGTTCCTCATTGTCAACAGCGGCAAGCTCTGTTTCAACCATAGCAAAAAGGTGAGGTTGATTGCAGCATGAATGTGATGAAAAGTGTCCAACAACGCACCTTGCATGGCCTCATCCGTCATCTCAATAAACTCGCGAACAGCAACGCCCAACTCAGTCTCAGCCCGATGGCCTGTGCCCGATGTCATCTTGCCGTCCGCCTTCTTGAACTTGTCAACCAAACGGGAAAGCGCAGCAGAGCAGGCGTTGATGGTGTACTTGCGTGGGCGGATCGCAGACATGACGTCAATCACTTCGTCCCAATCCTCTGTGGCTGACTTGGCAATTGGCGGGCCCACTTCGTTGACCTTGGTGACGAGTTCGAGGTACTCAACGACGTCCCAGTTGCTTTGCACATGTGGAACCTCCTTCTGGTGCGTCTGGACGTAATCGTCCTCAACGGCTGGACCACCACGCTCTGCAGCAGCAATCAAGCGCTCATGGTCACGCTCCACCTTCTTGTTCCACGACACCACCTCTTCCAACATCTTGAGCTCCTTCTGGTGGCATTCCTTTGCCTCCCTCCAGAGCTGGTCAAACGTCTTGACTTTCTTCAACTCCTTGTAGGTTTGCTCAAGCCCGTTCCAAAACCAAACAGCGTTGAGCGCTTTCAGTTCGTCGCCAACAGTGTGCGGCGGATCGGCAGCGGCGCCGTGACCGTCAGCGACCTCAGGGTCGTCGTGATTGCGATTTTCGGAGCCAGGCCGGTTGTGCGGAGCACGCTTGTGGCCAGCCTGCTTGGCCGGAGGAGGCGAGGTGGGAGACGGGAGGGTAGTGGCTTTGGACGACTTAGGGCCGGATTTGGACTCTTTGCCGCCCTTGGTGGTTTTCGATTTGGCCTTCGGGTTGGCCTTCGATCCATTATTGGAAGCGGTTTTGGCTTTCGGCGCCGAGCTTTTCCGGCTACTCGTTGGCGATGTGAGTGAGACAGGTTTGGGTGACGAGGTCATGGCGGGGACAAAAGAACGAGGGCAAGTGCGAACGGGGCGTCCGTTGGTGCTGCTGCGAATCGAACACGTTGCCAGTGCATAGAATATATTGCTTTCGAATTTGGGATAGACTAGGCAAGGGAAATGTAAAAGGAATCCAGGGAGGTGAGAAATCGACCGAGGTCGGTTCAACTTTATTCCAAAATTGAACGTGTTGCCGTGTGAACAAATTGATCTGGTTCGATTGTCTCGCGCCACGAGCAAATCGAACTGAACTGACCGCAAAAACAGCGTTTCGCACAGACTCTAATCGTAGGCAGGATCGTGCATGGCGGCGGTGGCGGCGGCGGTCACAACAGTCAAGGCGGAAACGGACTGCATCATGGCCACCGCAGATGCAACGGCTGCGTTCACATTTGTCGTAGAATACATGGCGGCACTTGAACATGGCAGAATTGTGACAAACCATTGGGGCCAAGAAGGGACAGTAGTTGACTGGCCAAATCGATCCAAGGTGTCTCGCACAGACTGGCCTGTTTTTGAGTTCAGGTCAATCTTGGATTGGCCGGCCATGTTGATCTGATCTGACTCTGACGCGTTTCGCACAGACTCTATTTGATGCGTCTGCCGACTGTTTTACCAGTCCATATCCTCGTCTCATCTACTCTCTCTTTATGCCACGGCACTCTCCTCGTCGCTTCTTACGCTGTGGGCGGGCACACAAGCTCGGCAATCTCAAGGCCAACAACGTGCACAACAAATTGCTGGTGAGTTTGTGTGGCGCGTCCTTTGTTGTCACAATATCTGTCCAGTACTTCAACTCAATATCCATGTTGCGGCACCTGAAATGATTCAATTCCATTTCATTTTCTCTTTTCTCCCTCCAAATCCACATCTGGTCACTTCATGTGCAGACACATATCCCCTCTGGCAGAGAAAGTGGCCATTAAACAACGGAAAATACACACGTGCAGCGGACCCAGCTAATCCGTTCCCAATAAAACCAACCCTGAAAGGCAAGCGGCTCAGTCAAAGAGGGCCAACAATTTACACACTTCCGTCGAGAAAGGATAACCCACAAATCCGAGTCTCTGCTGAAGCACGCGCCATTTGACGAGCAAATGTTGCGAACAGACACAGAACCAGCAAGGGACGCGAATCCACGGGTTGACGGAAATACCAGAGCCGCGAGTCTTTGTGACAAAACTCTGATGGATCGGAATGATGTGAGGTGAGGGAGCGATGAAATCACGGATCCCGAAGAGCGGTCACGTGAGAACCGGATGGGAGCGACAACGACGAGAAGCAGCTCTGGGCGCAAATCGGATAATGTGGGAACAGGAACTCCATCCACCCCAATCCCGCCACCTGAAACATTAACATGTCAGACCTACGTGTGATGTATTGAAACACCGACTCAAGGGTACTCGGGCATGGGTAATGGGACAAAGGGATCCCCAGATGCCATACCCCCAGATGAGCAGTGTCCTTTGCCCATCAAGAAGGGGTAACGCAAGCATGGGGCATGCCTAAGCCGATTCTTCTGTCTGTTTTTCCATGAGCGCTCACCAGATCCGGCCGCAATGCCAAACGTGGAACCGAAGCGGAAAGAGTTGGAAGAAGCGGGTCGCAACGTGATTCGGAGAGTGGCGCGCGTGTAATGGCCGGCGGTGGGTGCGGAGGGTAGTATATGTGTGCGCGGATTGGACCGAAGGGGGGCATTGCACAAGGTTTCAAGTGTGTATATCATGAGGCTCCCCTTGATGAAAACGTGGGAACAGCGTACCTATAGCGTAGTTTGTCGACGCGTTTGACATGAACGAGGCCGCCGATTCCGCATGCGATCATGGCGCTTGTCGGCTTCCCACGGTTCATCCATGAGCAAATGGCCAGAGACTCGGAATTCACTTTTTTGGATACAATATCAAGTCCCGTTCCTCGCCTCTCCATAAACAACGCACTCAACGCCCGCTTTTGCTACGACCGCACAACCGATCATCCCTTCAATCTACATTCGTCGACTCACAATGAGCCTCCAACGGGCGCAAGCCAAGTCAATCCAATCATCATTTCAAGCATACTGCAGCAGCCAGCGCCGTATCGAGGCCGCAACTGAAGCGCCCGCCTGGACCAAATTCTCGGGATTGGCCGCGTTTCGAAGAATACTAAAGAGCCCGCAAACAAGCCGCCGAAGCGGAGCATGCTTAAGGGCCGTCTCAAATTGATGGTGCGAATGCTGTCTATCACTCAAATAGTCACACAAGCGCCGCGCTTTGACTCGTCTGGCGCCATGTACATATGATTCCACGTCATGTAGATCAAGGCTTCGGATGAACGCAAACGTTTCCTTGCCGCGTCTGTTGTTGACGCACTTGTTGCCGCAAATTCCGGCACAGTCGAATGGATCCTTCCCGAAAAGACAAGCAAGATTGCTCGTCTATCTCGCCAACTGTATCTGATGGCCTCGCACCCGGACGTGTGGTCGGTTCAATGTACACAGGTGACCCGCAACCAAGCGGGCAATTGGATCGCCAAACCAGGCAATGTCAAGGCCGCCGTGCGGCAGATTGCCGTCGGTGAAGCGGCTTGAAACGCCTTGCGTGGGTACATCCACGTCACCTTATTGGAGCTGTTGTCGGGTCGGTCGGTTGCGTTTGGGCAATGTGCCGAGGTGCGGGCTCTGGGCATGGAAAAGTTTGCTAGTGGTCATGTGCCGGTGACGCCGATGACGGGTGATGTGTAGGCAGAATGGAGATTCTGAGGTTCTTGTTGATGATAGATATGGTTTGCATCACAATTGATGGGTGTGTTCCTTCTTTCTCCCGCACATTCTGTCATCTATTTCGACCCTTTTGTGTTGTTCTCCTTCCTGTCAATCCGTTCATCTTTCCTCCGTCACCATCGTCTCTTGATTGTTGCACATGTTTCTCTACCCGCCATTTTCCATTCCCCAAGACTTGGACTGCATGAGTCAGTCCCCTCTTTCTGCCCTTCACCTCTCCTCTAATTGAATTGCTGTACTTTTCCTCATCACTGCACTATTCTTCTTGACTCAATGATCCTGACGACATCGTACAGCACGCCAATACCTTCTACATTCGCTCACAAGCCATGATTATGCTGGCGACGTTTCATTGATTCTTGTGAGTCTCGCGGGACGTCCAATTGCATGTCCCAGTCAACACACCCTGCACAATGCACAAGTCACCGCCCTCGTCGCCTCGCGCCGACCCAGTTCAACTGGCCTCCTCGTCCTCGAGCTGGACCGACGCGTAGTCGCCGACATCTGACGATGCTTTGATGCCAGCTGTCACGGCCGACATTGCCGCGCCAGCGGCCGGCTCACACTACTCTGACGGCGACCATCCTGAGCTGGCGACCATGCGTCGGATCGCAGCGGAGTTGACGGCGGTCAAGGGCGACATGCAGCAAGACATTGAAAGCGCAAAGGAGGACGTGAGGAAAAAGTATTGGGCGAAGAAAGTGCAATTGCTGCGTGCGCGCCAGCCAGTCTTTGCCAAGGTATGAACCTATGTACCCTCGGCTCGCCCACCTCTGAGTCCGCAGTCGGCTGACGATTGGTTTTGCATGACTCCCTTTGCCATCAGATCAAGGACTTTTGGATAAAAGTCTTCCTTTCCCACCCGCGCATCTCCCCCTTCCTCTCGCCCACCGACGACACCCCACTTCTCGCCCACCTCATCGACGTGTCTCCAACCTCGTCCCCGAAGGCGTGCACGTGGGAATCTGTCGAACTGCGTTTCTCGCCCAATCCATTCTTTACCAACATCAAGCTCACCATCACCAAGTCGGCTGGCGCAGGTGGCGCGTACTCGGCGACGCCTGTCGTGTAGAAGCTGGGCAAGGACTTGTTGACGACGACAGAGCGTTCGCTGGCAAATTCAAGGAAGCGCGCTGCAGCATACGCGGGATTGCTGTCGCTGTTTGGCGAGCACGACCAACAAGTGCCAGTGAGCGAGGAGCTGGGCGAGTTGTTTGCGGCCATTGCCGAGGATGTGTATCCGGAGGCGTGGTGGGCGTATTGGAAGGCACGCGGGGTGGTGAAGGAAGAGAATGCGGGCAGGCAAGACTGAGTTGGGTGATGTTGGCGGGTGGTTGTTGTGTTAGCACATCTACAACGGCATGTTGACGATGCCTATTCAACCAATTCGGCCAGCACAGTCGGACACTGACGACGATTTACGACAACAATGAAGGGCAGTCACATATGTATAGATGTATGGGCACAAACAGAAGAAGAAACCATGAAATGGATGAGTGGAAGGTGAATGAAAAAGAGGACACAACGAATGGACATATGGGTCAAGGATAAAAGAGTGCAATAAACGAAAATGAAAAACAAGAAGAGAGGAAGAGTGAGACGGGTTTAGAAAAGCAACAGCCGACAACAAAGGCATCACATTCACTTCTTAGGCAGTCGCCGACGTGGATGCGGGCTCCTCGGCGGCAGGCGTCTCCGGCTTCTTGCTCTCCTCCTCCTGCGCAGCCTCAACGGCGGCAACGGGCTCGGCAGCAGCAACCTCGGGCTCGGCGGCAGCGGGCTCCTCGACTTGAGCAGCCTCAGCCTCAACCTCAGCGGGCTTGGTCTCCTCCTCAACGGCCGCCTCAGCCTCGACAGCGGGAACCGCAGCGGCAACCTCATCCGACGTCTCGGGCGCCTTTTCCTCGGCCTGCACGTTCGATACGGGCGCCTCCTCATCCGCAGGCGTCACAACAACCTCAATCTCGCGTGCTTGCTGCGCAGCCACCTCGCGGTCCTTTGCCAGCTCAATCACCTCGGAAATGGCACCAATCCACGCCTCGCGCTCAGCCTCGGAGCTGGCCAAGAAGGCAACCGACTTGCGATCCGTCAACTTGACAACAAACTCATACTCGAGCTTGGCACCAGTGGGAATCGATACCTCGGACGAGTGCGTCAAGGCATAAGCCTTGAGTTGCGCGGCATCGGCAGAGTGCGTGCGCACGGCAAGCGCACCCGACGAGTAGAGCGTGAAATGGCGGCGGTGGATCGAGCGCGTGAGCGCAGCGGGCTTGAGCAGGTAGCCAGCACGGAGCACGTCGCCAAGCGTCGACTCGGTCGTGACGGCGGCGACGGGAGCAGCAGCAGCCTCCTCCTCAGCGGGAGCGGGGGCAGCAGCTGCTGCCTCATCGGCCGACTCGTCGGCAGCAGCCTCGGCAGCCTTGCGCTCGCGGCGGAACAAGGACAAGCCGCGGCGGAGCTTCTTGGGCTTGGATGCCTTTTCCTTTTGGGGCTCAGCAGCCTCCTCAACGGGGGCCGGGGTGGCAGCAACCTCGGGCTCGGCCTCGGACACAATTTCGCCCTCGACGACAGCCGTGGGCTCAGCCTCGACCTCAACGGCGCCCTCTTCTTGCTGCTCAGCATCGGCAGCCGCAGCTTGCTCTTCGGCAACGGGCTCGGGCGACTTGGGACCGCCACGGCGGAGCGTCAACGAGGTGAAGATACCAAACAGACCAGACTCGCGCTTGGCCTTCTTGGGCGACTCCTCGGCGGCGACTTCTTCGGTTGTGGCGGCAGCGGTCTCTTCCTCTGCAGGAGCAGCAGCAGCGGCGGCCTCTTCTTGAGCAGGGGCGGCAGCCTCCTCGGCAGCAGGTGCCTCGGTCTCGGTGGCAGCGGGCTGCTCTTCGGCGGCATCGACCTCGGGCTCGGCAACAACGTCACCGTCAACCTCGGCCTTTGTGTCGGGCTTGGAGGGCTTGCGGCGGAGAGTGTGGGTCAAGCGACCAAAGCTATGAAAATCAAGTGACATGTCAGAAACGCAAAAAGGAACGCTTTTGTGGCAAGGATACGCACAAGTTGAGCTTCTTGTCGCCCTCAACAGCCTTGTCCTTGTGCTCCACCTCGACGGGTGCGGCCTCCTTTTCGACGGTAGCGGCCTCGGTGGCCTCTTCGGCAGCCTTGGGCGCCTCCTCTTGAGTAGCAGCGGGCTCAGCCTCCACCTCCTTTTCGGCGGTCAAGGCCTCCTCGGCGGCGGCCGTTTCCTTGACGGCGGCCACATCTTCCTCAGCGGGAGCGACGGCAGCGGCATCGGACTCGACAATGGCGATTTCGACCTTTTCGTCAGCAACGGCCTCGGTCTCTGTGGCCGCGGGCTCTGGCGACTTGGGCGACTTGCCCTTACCGTTCTTGGACTTGAAGATGCGAGCAAAGATGGGCGACTTGGATCCATCCTTGGACGACTTGCCCGACTTGGAGGCCGTGGTGGCTTCCGACGTCTCGATGGCGGCGGGTGCAGCAGCAGCCTCTTCTTGAGCTTCAGCGGCAGTGGACTCCTCTGTTGGAAGCGTTCCACGTGTGTAAGTGGCAGGTAACGCGGAGTGGAGGCGTGGGAACAACAATTAAGTGGCGTTTTGACGTACCAGCAGTGGCGGCAGCAGCCTCCTCAACCTCCGCTGGGGCGGCAGCCTCCTCAGCCTCAGCCTTTTCCTCAGTGGCCTCTTGTTGCTCGGCCGGGGGAGCAGTAGCGGCCTCAGACTCGGTTGCAGCAGCGGCCTCAGACTGCTTTGCAGCCTCGGCCGCAACCTGCTCACCAATTTGCGCTACCTCTTCAGGCTTGAGCACCTTTGAGCGGCGGAACAGCGAGCCAAACAGACCGGCGCCCGACGAGGCCTTCTTGGACTTCTTGAGCGGAGCCTCTTCGGTTGCGGCCGGGGCAGCGGCCGCCTCCTCTTCGGCGGGAGCGGCAGCGGCAGAGTCGGCGGCAGCGGGCGTTGTCTCGCCTTCGGGGGCGGGCGACTCGGCCTCCGTGGGCTTGGAGGCGGGCTCGTCAACGGCCGGGGCGGCAGCGACGGGCTCGAGGGTCGGGACGGCAAGTGGGGTCTTGGATTCGACAGCAGACATGGTTGCGATGGTGGTAAATAATGATGGTGGATGGGTGGGAGAGAGTGAAGTGGGACAAAAAGGCGGCAGTGGGGTAAATGGGGAAAGGAGTCTAGTAAATAGTAAGTCGAGTGTGTGTGGTAATAGGGGGGATGTTGCGCTGCGTTTTTGCTGGGATAACCTGTGCTTTTAGGGATGGCGGGGGCGACGGCAACCTTTTGACGTATGTCCGTTTGGTGTGGGAAACCTTTTCGAAAAGAGGCGGCGCGATGATGAGTGGAATGAGTGGTGCACGCAAAATGACACACAGAATGAGGTGGCGCTCTTTTGCCTCTGCTGATTTCCTCCATTCTGATCACAGGCAAGCCTCCCAATCGCCTGTTGCATGCACTGCCAGCCCCACTCTTGCTTATTTTTGGTGACCGGTCGACTCACATTGTCGCAATTTCTACCCTTGCTTTTTCACACCACTCGTGAGCGATGTTGACTCCTATGCCTGCTCATTGATCAGCGATATGTCGCCTTGGTCCTTGGGCCTTGGGCCAGCGTACATAAAAGCAAGCACGCATCTGCCGTGGAACGGACCACCCCTCTGATCGGTGATCGGCAAATTTACATGCAAATGTCTCATCAAGCGCAATCGACGCGTGACCCGCTTCTTTCATCAAGCCTTTGACCCGCGCCTCCTTCATTAGGTCATTTCATTTTCGCTCAAATACACATACGAACTGGGCAATAGCACTATCAAATGACAGCTTTCGCTTGCGATCGATCGATCGCTGGGCTCACCCAGAGACAGTGTGATTCGTTCCCTTGTGGTTGCAATAGACGTGCTTCGTCGGTCCACACGAGTGGCATCCCAGCTTGACATTTGCAGCCAGTACACATCAGGTACCAGGCCGTCGCATGCGGGGAAACACCTCAGTCTGAGAACACCACCAAAAAGCTTTGTCAGACGTCGACCGGTCTACATACACTGTCAAGTGACTCGCTCCGCCAAATGAAGACGAGAGCGAGCGGGGATGAGATGGATAGGCATGGATAACGTGTATGAAAGAATGAAAAAAAAAGACACAACTTGTTTATACATGTGCACTGTATGATGGTGGGGTGGTGGTGAATAAACGTTCAAAGAAATACAAAACCGAAACGAAATCATAGGGAATCAACTCTCACCTCGTTGCTGTGGCTCTTGTCACTCACCCCATCCACGTCCTGACCTTAATTGCCCTCGCCACCATGGACCCGGGCCCTCTTGGCCGCCCCGCCGACGACCCCTGCGGCGATGCATCGCCCGCGGCCTCACTGCCATTGACGCGACTTGCTGTGCCGATTGATGACGGCATGAATCCACTCAGCACGCTTGCCACCCTGGACGGTGTTGCAGTCCCGGTTGCAGATCTGCCAGACACGGACGGCGCGCTGCTCCCACCAGACACAACAGACGCAGCGTCCGCATGCTTGATCCGGACAACCCGGCCGCCGCTCACACCCGACACGACCGACGTCGAGTCTGGCAACAGCGTGGGCGACGATAAACTTGACGACGCCGGGCCGCCGCCGCCTACGCCCGAACCTGAACCTGACAAGATGGACCTTGCAGCCGTATCCTCGTCCGCGTCATCATGCAACACGACCCGCGGCATGGATCCCGTACGTGCGCCTGCTCCACTGCCCTGCGTCGCTTGCTGATACGCCATATGCATCCTGTACTTTTCCTCCAAGCTGAGGCCCGCAGGATACACCATGCCGCCGCCCACGCCTGCCGCACGGCCCAATGCCGATGCCGACGCGTTAGGACCCAATACGGACGACGACCTTGCGCCGCCGCCGCCCGCGCCGTCCGACGACGCAAACGACCGCGATGACGAGACGCGCGAGTAATTGGACCGGGTGCTTGACGCATCCGATCGGATATCTACCAAGTCCTCGTCCACCGAGTGCCCGTCACTGGCGGGCCCGCCACGCCCAGGGTAGTACCCTGACGGGTGTCGGGACGCGACGGCAGGACTCGCCAATCTGCTTGCACTTGTGAGTGTGGTGGGCGAACCAGGCATGCTGGTGGCCACGTGCATTTGCGCATCCACCACCATTTCACGGACTTCGCCCATGGGCACGCCTGTTTCCGAGCACAGTTGCATCACGGTATCTTTGCACCGTTGGATCACAAGGCATTGCTCGAGCTGGTGCTTGCGTGCTGCGGCCGCGGTCGCCGTGGCGCCGGTACCTGCTGGCGCGTGATGTGACGGCGGCGCAAGGTCGAGCACGGCGCCCAGGCCCAGCACGCCAAACCCAGAGGGGGTGCGTGTGAGCGACAGGGGCGAGGGCGAGCGGGCCGATGTGATGCGGGACGACGATACGGTGGATGACGAGGTGCGGCGGGATGTTGGTGAAAGTAAGTCGGAGGGTGCGGGCGGGGGCGTCGAGTCGAGCAAGTGAATGTGGTAAGCGAGCGATTTCACGAGCGAGTGCAATTGCCCAGCACTGCTGCCAGCAGTCGATGCAGCAGTGGACGATGCGATCGATGAACAGGTCGAAAGCTGTCTGCCGCGCGCAGCCATGGGAGCTGCCGGAACGGATTGAGCGGCGGGCATGACGATTTTCGGAACCACGTCGGCCTCAATTTCGCTCACCTCATCGTCCTCGTCACCCTCGCCAAAATCCACGCTCGTCACGGACCCACTCCCGTCATCATCATAATCATCCTCTACACTCACGCTCTCCATGTCCCCACGATTCCGATTGACTGCCCTGCGCGCATCATACAACATGCGATGCGTGCGATCGCACATGCGTGCAAGCAACTTGTGATGGTCCTGAATCTTTTCCTCGGACACGGGCTCATACCATGACATGGTTTGCGGGTCTGCAACGCTCACTTCGTCTTGGTCTTGGTCTTGGTCGTGCAAGTGCGCAACCAGCTCGGCCTCTTCCTTCCCGACCTTGGCCGCCAGCCTCGCCACGTGTTCCTCGAGCTGCGCAATGAACCGCGCTTGTTGCGCCACAGTGGCTTGCAGGTCCGAGTTGAGCACGGCAAGCGTGTCGTTGGTGATTTGTAGGTCGAGCAGGTGCCGGTGCAGTTTGTGCGGGTGGTGCGTGGCCGTGGTCCATGCGGGCGAGGAGGTGTGTGGCGAGGAGGAGGTATAGTGGGCGCGGCATGAGGCACAGGGAAAGTCGGTTGGTGGTTGAGGAGGGGATGGAGATGAGGAGGCGGAGGTCGGCTCGGCTGGACCCGGAACAGGTTGCGGTTGAGATGTGGGTGGTGGGAGTGCAGGCAAGGCCGGAGTATCCGGTGCGGGTGTGTACGTGGAAGAAGCAGATGCACCCGAGTTGGCTTGTCGTGGGCGTGACCGAGACCGGTTGGATGCGCGCGTTGTGGACCGCGACGGCCGTTTGGATGACGACCCCGCCGATGACGAAACCACAGAGCTTGACACGGAGTTTGCGCGAGTCGGTGTACTGGGCGGGGGCTGCGGTGATCGGCTGGCAAACGATTTGGTTGTTTGCATGTAAGATGGGATGGGCGTGGGCGGCGCCAGTACCGACGGGGTGGGAGCGGGCGGTGGTGGAGATTTGGGTTCGCGGGGAGACGAGGCTGGCAGCGGAAACGATGATGAGGCTGTGGGCGACAACAAGGTGGTAGTTGTTGTTGTAGCCGGGTGACCATCATCGAGCGGTAATGAGAGCGACTGCGACTGAAAGAGTGGTGGTGGCACCGAGGCAGTGCGCACGGTCGGGCGGGTTGGCGTGGTCATGGTGGCGGCGGCGGCGGCGGCGGGTCCAGGAGATGCGGATGCGGACAGCATTGCTGATGTGTCGATCAATGTTCTATATCTATGACTATTCGAGTCTCAATGGCCTGCCATACCCAAATCCAAATGGTATGGTGGTACGCTGCGGCGGCGGTTGTGGAGCCGGATCAAGCAGGCGCGGCGATGTCTGAATCGATGCCTGTGCCAGGTAATGGCCCGGTGCGCTCCCGGGCTATCGCTATTGCTGAGGAGCGCGAGAGGGAGAGAAGCCGGGGCCAAGCAAGTGCGGCTCAGCGGCGGCAGCTGGTGGCTGGGGGAGCAAGGTTGCCTTGGTGCCGGGCGGGACAAAAGACCGAGGGCCCGCGGCCAAGCGGAAGCAGCGATGGATAGTAGAGGGCGTGCCGAGTTGAATGCGCCGAGTCGCTTGCCGGCGGTATTCATTTATCATGTGCTCTTCATGTGCCTATACTTCATCATATTTCTTTGGCATCATTTGAATCACGCCTCAACGCTTTTTGAAAAGAGCCGTTAACTTTGCTGTGCATAGTTTGAGACTGGGGCCGATTCTTCCATGTGTACAGGTACGTAGGATGATTTCACATTAATGCATCAAAGAAAGTAAGTGTATCGACCTACACATGCTTTGACCGCCTCACCAGCTCTTCCACCACCTCCTGTCCCTCGGCCCCACCCCTCTCCCCAACTGCATCCAATGCCTCGGGTACCTCACCCACCAACCGCCTTGCCGACTCGGAACTCACCTCGCAACACACAGCCGCCACCATTCCGACTGGCAACTGGTACATGACGGCCACCTCGCACCACAAATCGATTGCCCCCTGGACCCGCTTGTCGGCCTTGCGAGCCCTGACCAGCGCACCAACCACTTGCGGCCACCCGCCCGGCGGCAGTTGCGCAGCCAGCCGAATCCATTTGCTCGCCAAATTGTCCTCCTTGTTCACGGCCAAGCTCGGCCAAACCACCGCAAACAAGTGATACAGGTCGTGTGCGTGCGCGCACACAATCGCTTGCCACGCCGGTCCGACTTGCGACAGCGTCAGCAGACACTCGACACATGCCAAGACGCCCACTTCCCACTCGAGCGTGATCTTTTGGTTGCTGCCCGTCATCACTTGAACTATGTACGCAACAAGCGCACGCACGCCCGCACGGTCCACGACCGGAAACTCGGCGTCGCCCGTGTCTACATCGCCCAGTGCCATGCGCTTGTGCGTGATCCATACGAGCTGCGAGAAAGCACCCAGCGTGGCTGCAAATAGTCGCGCGTTGAGCGTGTGTGTGGCAATGAAGAGGAGGTGGGCGAGCGAGGTGTTGTCGAGCAAGGCAGACAGGAGCGGAAGGAGGGTCGCGAGTGAGGTGGACGAGTGGACGGATACAAGTGTTTGAATGAGGCGTAGAGACGTGAGCAAAAGTGATGGGTCGGCCTCGTTGTGCAGGGAAAACACAGCCAGCGGGACGAGTGGGTGAGGTGGCGACAGCAGCGTTGATGAGGAGGTCTGGAAGCGGCACAGGTTGATGAGGATGGAAAGGCAGCGCTCCTGTTGTTTTCCAAACAAAATCCGACATGTCAGGCTTGCAGTAAGGTCATGCCAGTTACGCAAGATGCCGTATGTACCCGAATCTGCTCCAATGCACCGACCACTGTCTCCTCATTCCCGCTTGCAATCCCAACCTGCTCGGGCGGCGCAACCAGCGTTGCCTCAGCCAACACTTTGCATACGAGATCTGCGCCGCCCGCGTCGATAAACCCCATGGCCGCCGAATCAGACGTGCACGAGGCCACAGTCCAGTCGAGCACCACATGGAGCTCGAGGGTCACAGGTGCAAAGGCTTGTGCAGGATCTTGGGCGCGGGCCAGCGTCAGCGTCCATGCGCCTTCGTCGCCCTGCTCAGATATGAGTTTGGACAAGTTCCGAAGGGCGGTGCGGGTTGTGGAGTTCATTGTGCAGGCGGAAGTCAACGGTGGACAATAATTGTGAGCATGTGCTTGAGCATGGACATGGACATTTCATTGGGTCATTTCGGCGACAGTCAATACCCGATGGCGGAGATGGAAGCGGAAGTGTGTAAGACACTGATCTGTCGAGCCTTGGCCTGCGCCAAGCTGGCACTGTAGAGTCCCGCGACTTGTGCGGACCTCACTCACCGACCGGCTCATGCCCTGCCCTCCACCCACACTTTCCGCAGACGGCCGCAAACTGCCGCAAGCGACACAATACGACACCGAAAAAAAAACCACTCAGTTTTCCTTTACAGTCATAGGGTTAGTCCACATGACTTTGCTCACTAAGGTGTGATGGCCGAGTGGTCTAAGGCGTAGGTCTCAAGTTCCTATGGAGCAATCCGCGTGGGTTCGAATCCCACTCGCACCATCAGTTTTTGCACTCATTCTGCAATTACGGTTTGGCAAAAATCGCGATTCGCCGCACTCCCATGTTCGAACCCCGCGTGCATCGACCCGGGACCGGCCGTAAAGAAGGAAAACCACCCTTTTATGCAGGATTCAGAAGCGCAGTGTCGGTTTCCATGCGTTCCCACTTTCCGGGCCATTTTTTTATGCCATTCTCGAGTGTATCAGGCAATTGGCAAAATCACAAAACACTCGCAGGCCCAAGTTCGAAACTCGGGTGCATCGTTGATTCCCTTTTTCGAATCTGAAAGAATCCTGCTGGATTCTGGACTCCCGTTCGCACCGCATCTCGAGGGTTCCCCCAGTCGGCACGCCGGCCTTTCGGGCGATACTCGCTACACTTTCCAAATGCGAAAACAAATCAGGGCAATCAGGCGCGTCCCGATTCGAAGACGGGACCTTGACCATCCGCCAACACTAAATCGATTGGGAAACATTCAGTTTTGGTCCAAATCGCATGCCGACTGCTTCAGAACTTTCCCTACTCGCTCAGCTATCATATCCACCAGATGGCAAGTGACTCAGGTGACGGCAAGCCGGTTTCCCAGTCAAAAGTGTTCACTTTCCTCGAGCATCGATTGCCGAAGCATTTCTGGGCGGATTTACGCCATTTTTGTACACGCGCACGCTCAGACATCTGCTTTACAAGCTTGCAGGCGCGGCTTGCGCCGTGGACTCTATTCAATGCATGTAATTCAAAATCTGCAAAAAATCACCATGGAACAACAAGAGGACCTATGGCCAAATGGATAAGGCGCCTGACTACGGATCAGGAGATTCCAGGTTCGATCCCTGGTAGGTTCGTTTTTTTTTGCGGTTCTGGCACAACCTCTCTCGATGTGGTAGGGGCTGCTGGTGCAAGTAGTGTTTGCACGACACGACTTTGGATGATTCTTGTCTTGGTACGCAGAGCCCTTGAGGATCAAATGGGTGTGGACACTCACTTTTCGCAGAGCGTTGATGTGAACAGTATTCTCAGACTCGGAGTCGTTAGAGTGAGCTCATCCTGGGTTTGTTCTTGCAACCCAAGAATGAGAACAGCTGTCCTGACTGAAATGAGGAGTCTATTTCATTATTCACCGCTGTCGTCATCTTCCTGCGCACTCATCCTTCAGCTTGGCTGGTATCGCCATCTTTTCGCAAGACAGTGAATGCCTTGCGGGACATGTCCCGCAGTCGCTGTACGCGTCAAATGCATTGCGGAACATGGGCCATTCAAGTCCTGAACAGATCGCAGGTTCGGTTCTCAGGCTTGAATTCGCATGGCTTCTTGGAAGACGCATGATCACAGCTGCGGGCTGCCATGTGGTTTGGACAGAAGAAAAGGGGCAGTCATGGTGAAATTTACTGCATTTTCGTTTGATACTTACTGACATAATGATGAATGTACAATAAAACTGACATCGCAAGGCTTGCCAAACAACCCGATTCAATCACTCCCAAGACACACCCTCCATCTTGAGCGACCCGACCAAGGACTGTGGCACCACCTCGGGCGGCAAAAACTTGAGTGTCCCAAACGCATGGACCAGCTGTGGCGCATGCGTGTACACGACCCAGTTCCAATAAGTGCTCATGCTGGACGGACTCGAGCGAAGCGGGTTGTTGGGGCTGGCGTTGGAACTTGAGCTCGGCAACGAGGTGAGGAACCCGAAATGCGTCTTGCTCGCATCCATGCTTGGCTTGGTCGTCTCGCCGACACGCTCAAACAAGTTGTCGAACCAGTTGGCCAGGTCGTAGCGCTCAGGTCCAACCAATGGCAACCAGGTCGCAAAGTTGATAAAGGTGCGGTTACCCGAGGCGGTGTCGGTCGTGTACAACCGCGGCGAGAAGTACTTGAGTTTGTCGGCTTGCCGCTTTTGCCCCTGTCCAAGCAACTCACGCCGCTCCTTTTCCACCTGTCCGAAACTCTCCTTCTCGGCCTTGTATGCAGCCTCCATGGTTACCAGGAGATTGCGCTCCCTTTCGGAATCGGCGAGCACATCCAGACCTGGGATGGTCATGAATGCCCTTGTCGCTTGCATGAGCATCAAATGCACATCCAGTAATTCGAGCCCACCCATGGCCATGGGCCAATGCACCCACCCGTCCAAGAGCCCGCCCTCGACTTGACCTTGCTGCTCTTGCACCTCACCTGCGCCCACCGACTTTGCAACCCTGGCCATGAGCGCGCGCACGGCACTGCCATCAAACTCGGGAAAGATGCGCAAGTGCACGTCGCGGATGTGGTCGCGCACCGCATCCACATGGCGCTTGCCCGACGCCTGTGACGTGTACCCGAAACTGCGCAAAAAGAAGCGCGCAAATCGGTTGTACGTGTTGACCCAGCTCAGGACACTTGGTGCGGCCGCCAGTCGAGCGCGGCAATCGGCAATCAGTCCCATGTGCGGCACCTCGTCTACGGCCCACCGGCCATCCTGTGCAAGCTGCAACGCGCCCCAGCGAACGGGGGTGGTTGGGAATCCATACTTGCTCTTGATTTCCGACTCGGCGTTGCCCACAAATGCGACGGCGCACCCAGTCTTGGACTCGGAAAACGACAGGCCCGTCATGCCCGCATACTCGTGGCACGCCTTCCAAGCGATATCCATGGCCGCGGGATCCGACGACCACAACCAAATGTCGTCGTGCATGCGGACCAGCGTCACAGCATGGCCTGCGCGACGGTGCACAAGGTACTCCATGGGGAACAGAACGAGCTCGCCCAGCAAGGCCGTAAACGCATGAGCAATCGGCAAGCCGCGCTGGCATTCAAACGCGTCCTCGTTTTCGGCACCAGGGAAGTGAACGGGAACACGCAGGAAACGGCGGACAACCTGGCGCCAGTGCTTGTCCATGCCGAAAAACGCAAGAATGGCATCCATGTGGTCGTGCAGAATGGAGGGGCCAAAGTTCTTGATGTCGGTGCGAATCACCGTGAATGGGGTGTCGGTCGGGTAGAGCAGCCTATGGACTTGAGCTTCGGCGACGACCCACTGCAGCAACTCGTCCTTGAGCTCACGCCGCGACTTTGCGTCCGGATCGGCGTTGTTCCAATCGGCATCTGAATCATCATCGGAATAGTCATCGGAATCGGCGCCGTCACCATCGTACTGGTGCACGCCTGACGCTTGCGCCTCGAAACTTGGCGGCAGCTCGCCAAACGCATACGTGGCCGCGCGGTCGCTGCGGCGCTTGCGCACATGGGTCGTGGATGCATAGTCGTGCGGCCCGCGCACATCGGTCGTCCAAACGCCATTGTGTCCCGCACGCAAAGTTGTCAGTTGCTGGTGGAAGAAGCTCGACCACTTGACGCCACACCATTGCAAAAATACGGCCGTCATGAGATCCTCATCGAGAAAGATGCGCATCTTGCCCGTCATTTCACGGCGCATCGACACTGGAATCGACCCACGGACGCCACCTGCCGACGGCGACGACAACGATGACGTGACCCAGTCCCACGAGTCCAAGTCGGTCAACATTTGATTGACCACGTTGGCCACCTCGGCGTGCAGCATGGAATCGTCGAGCACAGTGCGGACCTCTGCCTTGCGTTCGGGCGACAACAAGTCGCCGCCCACGAGGCCCTTGAGCGCCAGCTTGATTTCGTACGCAGGCACTTGAGCTTTGCGCAACTCTGAACCAAAGTGGGTAACAGCAGATTGCATTGACCTGATGTTCTTTTTGCCCGTCTCGCCGCTTTTGTTGACAAATTCTTGCTGCAACCACTTTGCGAATTCGTCGGCCGAGAGCGTGGCCGCGTCAGGACCGGGTGCCTGCGCGGCATTGGCAATGAAATCGGCCTTTGTTTCCGTGGCCTGCGACTTGACATCGGTGGCCGTGGTACGTTGGCGATAATCCACGGCGTTGGCGGTATCGACCCAGGACTCGCCGTCCGCGACGACAGCGGCGGCAACGCCGGTGGCATCCGCGGTTGGGGACAGCGTCGGCGTCGGCGTCTCTTGATCTTGGTGCTTTCCGCCAGCCGCCACCACCTTTGCATGCTCGGCCAGCACTTTTCCAAACAACATGGCGTAATGGCACCGCAACTGGCCTTCCTTGACCACCTTGCGCAACTTGTCGCACCACATGTTGACGGTCGAGTCGAGCGGCGCCAGATCGGCAAGCACAGACTGGACGAGCGGCTCGTAGTCGCTCATTTCCGGATGAAACGCCGACTGCGCCATGACAAGCGATTGCAGGCCAGAGTGCAGAATGCGCAGCTCTTCGGGCTTGGATGTGGCCGCGTCGGCGTCGGTAAGCAGCTGCTTGTACACTGCATCGAAGCGCGATTTCACGGCGAGGAACGAGCGGATTTTGGCGTCGGCCGAGGCTTGGCGGAGGGACGACATGGTTGTTGGAGAGGAGACTATTCGGGAGGTGGGTAAGGAGCGGCTGTGTGAGTGAGTGGTGAGATGGGATGGGTGCGTCTCACAATGATGTCGTATGTACATACCGTGAGACGAGTCGGCGGAGTGAAGTGCAGATTGAAGTGCAGAAAAGGCTGCAATGGTAGTCGTGAAGGAAGGTTGATGACGGGTAGCGTCTTGGAGAGTGTTGAGCGACGAGCACCGGCGGCTACTTGTAGGAAATTGCGGCCGGCTTACTGCTGAATGAATTTATCGACTATGCCTATGGATATACACGACAACATTACCCTCTCTCTGCCAGGTGACTGCTTGATCTGGAACCCGTCTCCGATGGATCGTCAGGGAACAGCATGGAGGGCCCCTGCCAAGTCACTGCGGCGTGTCGACCCACTCTCGGCGTGTGGGATGCATGCGGAGCGGACTCATTGCGGGAACGCCGCCTCGGCTGCTCATACATAGAATGTGACAGAGTGCAATGGAACAGCTGCTCCCAGAAGCTTCTCGCTGGCCGCTACCTCGCCCCTTCCCGAATGCCTTTTGGCGGCGAATGGTGGATGGCCGTTGGGCACGACCAAATGGAACCGCAAAGAACGAATCTCTTGAGGGCATCCATGATGAATTTGGGCACTGGTGGGCACTGGTCCTCTGTTGGGAGTGCACTGAGAATATGAATGATCATATCTACCCAGAGGAAGGCAGTGTGAGACATTACGTTAACATGAGACACGGTGATCAAAGACCCTTTTCAATAAAGGCGAAGCGGCAAAATGGAGTATCGCTGCTAAAGCTACATACATAACAACCATACATGACTATGTCATTCCACCGATAGCATCCCATTTTTGCGCATACACTTGATGAATGCATCCGGTTGCGTCTCCGTATTCGCCTTGACCAGATCCTCGTGGTCAACACCAGGTCAGTCAGCACCCGTCAACCGCCACTCGCTGAACCAACCGTTTTTTATTTTTTGCCTCCTTGAGCACCTCAATTGCACAGCAAAACATGCGGCACTTGAGCAGCGGTCACATCAATCACGAAACGGAATTAAATCGGAATCGTATAGTCGTGTTCGCATCGAACACGCGACGTGCAGCCAAACCGTCTCACGCACAGAGCACAGAACCCACCACGGTTGACGAACAGGACCGACAAGTACCTGCGCCAAGAAGGGCAATCCATAGCACCGTCAGTCGCAGAGTTCGACTGGTAGCGGGCGATTGCGGCAGTGTTGTTGAGCCTTTTCTTTTTGACCAGGCGTGGGAGTCGGCGGTGGGACGGATGTGAGGAAGTTGTCATTTGAACACGCACATTTGACTTGACCTGCCGCCGGCACTGGTGGAAACGATATGGAAACTGGTCTTGAATCTCCCTCAAACAACCAAGGGTGTCATGGGGCACCGAAAAAGGACTTGAGCAGCACGGAAACATTGGACAAAAAAAAAGTCCAAGTGCACTCGTTGCAAGCAGCCGATGGAGCTGGACAAGAAACCCAATGTACATGCGTGGGTGGCAAATCAAAGAGAATGAATGCAAGGATGGTGCTGACCAGTCGCAGGCTTGTGCAAAAAGCATCGGCGGTCGAGTAGAGTCCTGGATCGCGTCAAAAGGAATGGACGATGTCCAAGGTACGTCAGAAGGGGCCGTGTCACCTTGAATCAATTGGATCCCGACAGCTGAGACCACCTGCGTGAATGATGCCAGTCCCATGCGCGCAATCCGAGCAATATCAAATTTGTGGGAAACGCTACATATGGAGGGAAAGAGGATGGAACCAGGGTACACACCATGGGGACTAACTCGATTTCGTACCCCTGTATTTATACACCCATGATTAGTTCGACAGCATCACGACACAATGCAGTGGCCCTGTTTCGTGTCACCACCATCAGGGAAAATTGAATCACCGTGACATGGTGCCTCGATACCCAGGTCATTCACATTTATCAACACAGGGTCCCCGTACCCATCCGATCCACCCATTCAGGAATAGCCTTGGCCACCAATAGGTTTTCTGTCGCCACACTGCACAATGGCAACTGTGATACCCGCTGATTACATGACCCCACCTGGTGTCAGTTCATAAGTGTCGTCATGTCCTGCCATTGGCGATCGACACCTTTGCCCCATACATCTGCAGACAACTTTCCCTCGACAGCATGTCCATCTCCGCCATCATTTCATTCCACATCTTCCCACTATGCCGCTTTGCGTTGATGGCTGGAGCCGACCACTTGTGCGTTTCATGTTCCTTGACTCGAGACCTGCTTGAACCCTCGCTGTATCGCTGACACACATCGAATCGCACATATTCACGCTCTGATTTACCAAAAATTCGAAGAAACTCTTCATGGCATTGTCTCGATTCGTGACTACGAAGTCGAGCAAGACTACACGTCGCAACTCGCCGCCGCGCTCGACCGCAACATTCGTGCCAAGTACCTCTCGGACTCGGTTGCTCGTTGGCTCTCTGTCTACTCAACAGCTCTCGCGTCTCTGCTCGTCCTCGGTGTTGGTCTCACTGCCGTCTTCACTCGTGGATCGGCTCTCGCTGCCTCAATCGGTCTCGGGATCACACAAGCCAACATGCTCATCTTCATGTTCCGTCATCTCATCGACCAGGCTTGCCAAATGGAAACCACCATGGTCTCGGTTGAGCGTGTGCAGCAGTACTCACAAGTGGATCAGGAAGCGCCCGAGCACAATGATTCGTTCCAGCCGCCCAAGGACTGGCCACAAGCGGGTGTGATTGAGTTTGACAACTACTCAACCACGTACCGCCCCGAGCTCGACCCAGTACTCAAGAACTTGTCCATCACCATCGCCCAAGGCCAGAAAGTGGGCATTGTGGGTCGCACCGGCAGTGGAAAGAGTACCATGACTCTGGCTCTGTTCCGTATCATGGAGGCGCTTGAGGGACGCATCAAGATTGACGGCGTGGACGTGTCACAGCTCGGGCTCAAGGATCTCCGGTCGCAGCTGTGCATCATCCCGCAGGATCCCATGCTGTTTGCGGGCAGCTTGCAAGACAATTTGGACCCGTTGCGCGAGTACGACGATGCGGCCATTTGGCGTGCACTCGAGCTGGCCAACATGTCCGAGTTTGTTTCATCGCTTGAGGGCAAGCTCGAGGCACCAGTCGATCACGGCGGGTCCAATTTCTCGTCGGGCCAAAAGCAGCTGTTGACGTTGGCGGCGGCCATTCTGCGCAAGCGCAAGATTGTGATCTTTGACGAGGCTACGTCGGCGACGGATGCCGAGACGGATGCCATTGTGCAGCGTACGATTCGGCAAGAGTTCAAGGAGTGTTCGGTGCTGACGATTGCGCATCGGATCAATACGATTTACGACTCGGACATGATCCTTGTGTTGGATCAGGGCAAGGTGGCCGAGTTTGCTCCGCCGCAAGAGTTGCTCAAGAACGAAGAGAGCTTGTTTACCAAGCTTGTGCGCGATTCCCAGTCACATTAGTTGCACCGGCGGCCATTTTTGTGCATACAGAGTTTTGTTTCTTCGTTTAATTGCGTGTGTTGTCGGATTCCCTTGAGTACAGCTTGTTGAAATATCAATGTGACCTGCGGTTTCGCGGGCTGTTTCCAGAGGTGTTTCCAGGAGGAAATCCTCTCGGTGAGCGGTTATCCTCTTCGCAGCCCTTGGAGTGTGGTCTTGACCACACAATGCAGCCAACCTTCATATCAGCTCACACAGCCGCCTGCTGCATTATGCTTTGACCGTGGAGGTGTGGAGGTGAGGACACTCATTTGGCATCTCGCCAATACATGTGCATTTTTTTGGACGCGTGGCGCTCACGACCAAAATGTAACCTTTGGACTTTGGCCATTGTCCGCATTGGTCCACCTTGGGTGGATTCAATGACTTGTTATTGGTTGTACGTGTAGACAAGACGCATGAGGTATGTGTGCGGCGGACTCATTCCTTACCAGGTTCTCTCCTGCCCGAGCCCCGATTGGCTCCATCAAACCACACGATTTGTTCTCACCTCGGCAGTCCAGAGTGCTGGCGCTGGCACTCAAGAGAAACACGCCCAAAAACGCCCCACTTTACTTTTTCTAAATGAACGAAGCCACGAGAGATTTATCACGCCGACACTGTCCCAATAGTCAGTCTCGTAGCCCATCGCCCTGGATCCGAACGGAACTGCATGCAATCGCTCCATTCATTTACCTACGCCGGCCTTTTCCTAGCGACTCGCCTGTCCTCGCCGTCATCGCTGTTGCTCTTGGCCCGCTCTGTCGCCCTTGGACCACGGAGTCCTCATCATATCGTTCGCTGGCCCAGAACATCGACACGCCCACCAAGCAAGCAGCCATCATCCATCCGCCTTCTCATACCAGTAGAAGCCCAAAGTACCTCACCATCCCGTGATTCTCGGCACTCATCGATTCTCTACCGACTTGGAATCGCTTGATCCGTTCACTTGGTCCAACCCACCTGCTGCGCTCACGCTTGCATTGGCCTTATCGGTCCGCCAATTCATTACATTGGCCACTCGCCGATCGTACCGCTGCATCAACAAACCAACCCACAAGAGGCCCAGAGGCAAGCATTCCCTACGTCGGACCGTATTCGACAACAACCGCTTCTAGCGTTGCCCGGGTAAAGGGGCCACCGCTACTGCTACTACCTGCGCGCCGGATTTATCCACTGCAGCGGAGCAACGTACCATCGATTCCCGTGCTCTTGGGTCCCAACACGCTCTCATCTTGTCTGAAGCTGCTTTCGTGCTTGCTTGACCCGCAAACACCACCAGAGTCGGCCTCATACACACACACTGGTCAACTGCTCATATACCTCCGTACATCCGCCGGCGCAGTTGCCCCTCGGCTCGCGAAATTGCCGGTCCTCAACCTTCCAAACCCTGTGGCGCAATCCTCAGATTTCTCAACCCGTGCGACGACTCAATACAAGATCGCATTGGACCTAGAACCCGTTCCTCATCCGTCGTGATCCTCCTGCCATCCCACTGTCACTCGAAGCTTTTTTTTTGCAATACCCGTGACAGGCCCACTTCCACTCGCTCAATCGCCATTGCCTGCAGTCTGTCTACCACAACGCCATCCGCGCTCTTTTCAAGCCCGTGACGCCTTCCCTCGATCCTTGCTGTCATCATGGGCGGAGTATGCTGTAAGGAGGAGACGATTGATTTCGATGGCGAGGGTATGTTCGTTTCCAGTTTTGTTGGTTGTGATTTCTTCATGCTTTATATTTTGCTGACTTTTGCATTCGGGTCCCAATCCAGTCGATTTGAATCACTTTGAGCTGTTGCGGTCAGTAGGCAAGGGAGCTTTTGGCAAGGTACATTCCGGCGCGCCCTCTCGGACTTCTTTTTCTGTTTAGCCTTCCCGCCCTCTCACCCCTCCTTTTATTCTTGTCCAATTTTCACATTGCAGGTCCGCGTCGTGCAACACAAAAAGGACCAAAAGATCTACGCCCTTAAGTACATCAACAAGGCAAAATGCATCAAGATGAAGGCGGTCGAAAACATCATCCAAGAGCGGCGGCTATTGGAGGAAATCGACTTTTGCCTGATTTGTAACTTGCGGTTTGCCTTCCAAGACGACGAGAACATGTTCATGGTGATTGATCTCATGCTGGGCGGCGACTTGCGGTTCCACTTGGACCGCCAAGGGTGCTTGAAGGAGGATGTGGTCAAGTTTTACGTCGGCGAGGTAGCGCTCGGATTGGCCTACTTGCACGAGCGCAAGATTGTGCATCGGCACGGCTTTATCTTTTTCGCGTGTCTTGTGTTGCGAGCGCGCAAAGACCATGGTGACTAACAAACAGGCGCCGCCGCACGTTTGCGTCTACAGTGATCTCAAGCCCGACAATGTGCTCTTGTGCGAAAAAGGACATGCGCATTTGACCGACTTTAACATTGCCGTGCACTACAACGAGAACAAGCCGTTGACGGCCGTGGCGGGATCCATGGCGTACATGGCGCCCGAGGTCCTCAATAAGAAGGGGTACTTTGCCAGTGTGGATTGGTGGAGTTTAGGTGTCATGGCATACGAGCTCTTGTTTGGCAAGGTATGTCGGTCAGCTGCTGTTCGTGGCGCGTGTTTTTGTGCTTGCGGGGATTGACATGGCCGACACTGGAATACTTAGCGACCATTCCGGGGAAAGACCAACGAGGCGTTGACGCAAGCCATCTTGACCGAGGACGTGGTTTTTCCCGAAAATGCCGAGACACATGTGTCAAAGGAGTGCATGGATGCGATTCTTGGGGTACGCTCGTCTTCATGGTTTGTCTTGCTCTCGCCATGATTGAAGGGTTCTCATTGCCAATTCTTTTGGCTTTGCGATTCATAGTTCCTCACACGCGACATCACCAAGCGTCTCGGTGCCGGACCGACCGGATTGGACAACCTCAAGCTCCACCCATGGACACGAGATTTGCCATACGACACCATGGCGACCAAGGATGCTATCGCGCCATTTATTCCCGACGTACGTATCTCGTTGGTACCCCCTTGCATGCATGTATCCCCTCTAACACTTGCGCGCGCTCGCACACACACACACTCACACGCATCACAGGCCAAGCGGCCCAACTTTGACGCAACGCACGAGCTCGAGGAACTGCTCCTGGAAGAAAACCCGCTCAAGCACAAGAAGCGCCAACAACCGAAACCTGGGCAGCCACAACCGCAACTGTCCAAGGAAATGCGGCTCATGGAGGAAAAGTTTGTCGTGTACGACTACACAAAGCCGCGCAAACCCAAGCCCGAGCGCGAGCACGGCGAGCATTCGTTTATCGACCTGCAGCCCATTGTGCGCGACGATGCCAGCATGATTGCGTCTTCGTCGGTCGCCACCACTGACCGTGTGGCCATGGCCACTCACAGAGACGATGGTGCGTCTGGCGTTGGAGTACCGGGAAATGCCGCGGGGGCATTGTTGACACCGGGCGGATTGCCGCACGACCCAAGCCATCACTCCGGGTTGGCGCAGGTGGCCATGCCGCCTACCATTACAGAGGAGGCAGGGTCGCAGCAAGTGTTGAATAAATAGAGGGGGCGAAGGTGGGAGAGGGACTTTGCAGTGGAGTCGGATGTGCGCAGGATTTCGGTAGTTGGCGTATTTGCGCATATGCGCTCAGTACCATCCACCACCAGGCGTCGACTGGGTTGTGGTTGATGCGACGGTTATTCGCTGCTTTTTTTCTTTTTTTCTTTCTTTCTTTCTTTTTCCCTCCCTGTGTGCCATGCCTTTTGTTTTCATGTTCTTTCATTTCTTCTCTGGCGTATATCCATCGATTTCTGTTCGTCTCTACCTACTCTTGCTCATTTGACATGGACGCCTGGATAACCGTACTGGTTCTTGCTTGTGGTTTCGCTTGTTGATTTCTTTTTCCTTCTGCTTCTTACTATTGATTCCTTGTTGTTGTTTCAGTTGCTGAAGTCTTGACCCAGTTCCGACGCCGATTACTACACCCTACCTCTCACCAGTGCCTTGATTCTTCGGTTCATTTGCTTCCGTTTGCTGCCTGCCTGATGTACCCCCCACCCACCACTTTTCTTTTTCGGCGGCCCGTCATTCCCACCCTCTCGCTGTTGTGCCTGATTCAATCATTTTGGTTGGTTTCTAGCCGTTCGACATATATACATACACAGTGTTCCATTCGCTCTGTCGACTTTTGCGTGTCAACCGGCAGCGAGCATGCAAAGTTGTATTGCCGTCATGGGACCAGGGGTGCTCAGAGGCATGTTTCTTAGTATACCCCTGATGGGACCGACCGACTTGACGTTTTACAACCACAAGAATGACGGCTGCCGCTGTCTCACCACGATCAAATTCACGATCAGCTTGGAATGAATGCAAAGCATTGGCGAAGATTCTGCGCCGGTTTCTACCGATGTACAACTCGGTCCGGTTCGGGACCCGAGGTTTTCGTTTGAAACGGGCTTCGATGCCGATGGATGGCGCTTGATGATCGGCTGGTCGGGTGTGTTTCAAGCTTGCGAAGCTTGTGGACTGTGGACATTCGTCACACTCTCTTCCTCTGAGGAAGACGCGTCGCTGGCTCGCTCGCGTGCAAATTGCCGGCGGTTTTCCCCAACGCAAGTTGCCACGTTTGCGTTGGCGGCCGGCGGGCGGCAATAAGAAGAGCTGGTCGCCGCCGCCAACTCAGGTGCACTCGACACTGCACATATGTGTTTACCTAGACCGAAATCCCATGCAATCCAGCTGTTGTGTCCATGAAGGCTAGGCGACTGTGAGCGAGCTCTGCATTTCGTCAATTTCCGTCATCCAATACCCAATACGCCGCCCAAGCGCCCGACAAGCACTCGCACTCGGTCCGTACCCGCGCTCCCACTGTGACTCTCGCTCTGCTTCCCGCTGCTCCTCGTTTCCGTAACACCGCAGACGGCATGCACATACGTCAGCAACCGCCTGTCTTGCCCGCCCCCATTCTGCAATCCTGCGATCACGCCAGATCAACCTGAGAACGCTGACCGGAATCGATTTTTTTTTTTTTTGTAATTCCAAAGAGCTCAACAACAGAAAGCCATCATGTCGTCCTCCCGCCGCCTCATCCGCCTTTCGCGGGCTCTCCCGGCTCCTGCCCACGTTGCTGCCGCGGCCGTAGCCGCCCGCCCCCTTGGCCGATCAGCCACCACTTCGGCCGCCCGGCCGGCACTTGGCGCGACCCGCCGGCAACTCAACACATACGCTCCGCTCGACACGTTTGAGCGCCGGCACAACGGCCCGACGTCCCCATCCGACCTCGATGCCATGCTGTCGACAGTTGGGTGCGCCTCGCTCGACGACCTCGTGACCAAATCGGTGCCCGCGTCGATCCGCCGCCACGAGCCCCTGGCGCTTGGACCCGCACGCTCTGAGACCGAGATTTTGGGCGACCTGCGCGCCATTGCTAACAAGAACAAGGTGTTCAAGACGTACATTGGGCAAGGGTACTATGGCACCAAAGTGCCTGCTGTCATCCAGCGCAACGTCATGGAAAACCCAGGGTATTACACGCAGTACTCGCCGTACCAGGCTGAGCAGTCGCAGGGCAGGCTCGAGTCGCTGCTCAACTACCAGACGGTGGTGGCCGATTTGACGGGGTTGCCCGTGGCTAACGCCAGTTTGCTCGATGAGGCCACGGCCGCGGGCGAGGCCATGATCATGACGTTTGCAGCGGCAAAGCAGGCGAAAAAGACGTTTTTCGTCGACCAGCATGTGTTTCCGCAGACGCTGGCTGTGCTCAAGATGCGCGCAGAAGGGTTTGCGATCAACGTGGTGGTGGGCGATTACAAGACGTTTGATTTGGAGAGTGTCAAGGATGATCTCATGGGTGTTCTCGTTCAGGTATTGCTCTCATGCCTTCCCTTTTGTTTATTTTTCATTTCTTCTTTCTTTGATGGTTTCACTTCGTTGTGCTGACACGACACTCAACCTGTGCACACATAGTACCCGGCCGCCAACGGCTCGCTCGAAGATTACAAGTCGTTTGCCGCTCAAGTCCACTCATACAAGGCGCAAGTCACGTGCGCTACGGACCTTCTCGCCCTGACGCTGCTGACGCCACCGGGCGAATGGGGCGCCGACATCGCCTTTGGGTCAGCCCAACGGTTTGGCGTGCCTCTCGGGTACGGCGGCCCGCACGCCGCCTTCTTTGCGTGCGGCGACGCGCACAAGCGCCGCATGCCTGGGCGCCTCATTGGTGTGACGCGTGACGCCACGGGCAAGCGCGCGTATCGGCTCGCTCTGCAGACGCGCGAGCAGCATATTCGCCGTGAAAAGGCCACGAGCAACATTTGCACGGCACAGGCGCTGCTGGCAAACATGGCCGCCATGTATGCCGTGTACCATGGACCCAGCGGGCTCAAGGATATTGCCACGCAGGTGCATCAGTTGACGGGCGTGCTTGCCGAGGGACTCAAAGAGATTCGCGGCGTCGAGGTGGTCAACGGAACCTTCTTTGACACGCTGCGCGTGCGTGTGCCCGAGGGCGTCGATGCCCTCGTGACGCTTGCCGAGTCGCGGGGGGTCAACTTGGGTGTGGTTGACGGCGAGCATGTGCAGGTGAGTTTGGACGAGACGACGACGGCGGCCGATGTTGCGCACTTGATTTCGCTGTTTGCGCAGGCGAGCCGCCGCAACCAGTACTTGGCCTCCACGGCGCGCGCCTTACCCGGGACCAGGCTGCACCAGGTGGCGGCCACGTCTGCGCCCGCGTCGTCCATTCCAAGCTCGCTCGTGCGCACATCGCCCTTCTTGACCAACCCGGTCTTCAACAGCTATCATTCGGAAACGGAAATGCTCCGGTACATCAAACACCTCGAGTCCAAGGACTTGTCGCTGACGCACTCGATGATCCCGCTTGGATCGTGCACTATGAAGCTCAATGCGACCGTGGAAATGGTGCCCGTGACGTGGCCAGAGTTTGGCAACATTCACCCGTTTGCGCCCGCCCACCAAGCGCAAGGGTACGCCCAGTTGATTGATGAGCTCGAATATGCGCTTGCCGAATGCACGGGGTTCCATTCTGTGTCGCTGCAACCCAACTCGGGCGCTCAAGGCGAATATGCTGGCTTGCGTGTGATTCGCGCTTATCATGCGAGCCGTGGCGAGGCACATCGCGACGTGTGCTTGATCCCAGTGTCTGCGCACGGGACCAACCCTGCGTCGGCGGCCATGGCCGGGTTGCGCGTGGTTGCCGTCGCGTGTGACGAAAAAGGCAACTTGGATTTGGCGGATTTGCAGGCCAAGGCCGAAAAGCACAAGGACAAGCTTGCGGCCATCATGGTCACGTACCCGTCGACGTTTGGCGTGTTTGAAGACGGCATCCGCCAAGTGTGCGACATTATCCACGCCAACGGCGGACAAGTGTACTTGGACGGCGCCAACCTCAATGCGCAAATCGGCCTGTGTCGCCCAGGCGACTATGGCGCAGATGTGTGCCACTTGAACTTGCACAAGACGTTCTGTATCCCACACGGCGGCGGCGGGCCCGGCGTCGGCCCGATTGGCGTCGCAAAGCACCTTGCACCGTACCTGCCTGCGCATCCGCACCCAGAGTACGCTGCGCGGTGCGGCGGCGAGCCGGGAAAAGCCCTGGGTCCCGTGTCTGCGGCACCCTATGGATCCGCGTCGATTCTGCCCATCTCATGGGCATACATCAAGCTCATGGGCGCCGACGGGCTCAAGCGCGCGACGCAAACGGCCATTTTGAACGCCAATTACCTCATGAAGCGGCTCGAGGGCAAGTACAAGATCCTATACACCAACAAGCACGGCCTGTGCGCGCACGAGTTTATCTTGGACGCGCGGCCGTTTGCGCATTTGGGGATTGAGGCCGTGGACATTGCCAAGCGTTTGCACGACTACTCGTTCCATTCGCCAACCATGTCGTGGCCTGTGGCCAACACGCTCATGATTGAGCCGACAGAAAGCGAGGGTCGTAGGGAACTGGATCGGTTGGCCGAGGCCTTGTTGGCGATTCGTGAGGAGATTGCCAAGGTGGAGCGCGGCGAGTGGCCCAGAGATAACAACCCGCTAGTCAATGCCCCGCATCCAGTCGCGGTGCTGTTGGCCGACAAGTGGGACAAGCCGTATTCGCGCGAGGTGGCTGCGTTCCCAGTGCAAGGGTTGCGCGAGCGCAAGTTTTGGCCCACAATTGCGCGCGTGGACGATGCGTTTGGCGACAAGAATTTGGTGTGCACTTGCCCCTCAGTTGAGGAGATGGCCGAGTAAGATTATGTTCGGTGTACTCCCATGCTTTAATTGTTCTACATAGTTTCTTTTTTTTTTCCTGTTCTATCTTGCAAATTTATCTCCAACTCTGGTTTTTCACGACTCGGACCGACGTCTGTTTTCACGGACTGGACGTGCAGTGGATACTGGATACTAGCACAACTGCATGCAATATTGAGGAAAGGAGGGAAAGAGCAAGCAACGCGATCCATGCATGGGTGGGTGCAAGACAGAATAAATAAAATGCGTGGGAAGCGGCCGCAGGAAACTCGCGGCAAAGAAGCCGGGCATGGCGGCGGATCGGGAAGCTTTCATGATTAAACAGTCACGTGCAGGTGCTGCAAGTTGATAATCCGCGTGATGTTGATCGGCTGTTCTTGTCACCTTGGCTTCTCACCCTTGCTCAAGGCACTTTAGTTGAGTCGACACTGAAATGCGTTCCATGAGCGAACGTACTTGAGCCCGCTGTTCCCGCCCACCCGCCCAGCCTGTTATTTACAGACCCGCCTGTCTGCCGCCAACAACTGCGATCATTCCGTCCATCCATCCATCCATCCATCCATCCATCCATCCATCCATCCATCCATCCATCGCCATTCCGTCCGACCTTCAACAACTGCCACCACAATGAGCTCAAGCGTCACCACGCCACGAGCGTCAGCCGCCCCGGGGTCAAACCAGGCCGCCGCCCCACAAGCGTATGTCTGTGATCTGTCGTTCCGCGCTGGTTCGGGACCGTTTCTGATTTCTGATATGCCCTCCATCTATCACCGCCAGCCGCGGCCAATACCGCGCCGTTCCTGTGGCCGAAGATGACCTCAACGACGAGGTCGACCTCGCGCCCACCGCCTGGGAATCGCTCAAGGACTCGATCTCGCACCATGCACGCCGGCTCGTGATCCCGTTCCTCGTGCTCGTCTCGGTCGGCATCGTCGTCATGCTCATCATCCTGCTCGCGGTTCGCCCGCGATCGGGCCCTGGCGGCGGAGGCTCGTTGCCCATTGGTGATGGCCGTGATGGTGCACCCGTCTTGATCCCGCCCGGTGGTCAGGGTGGCGTTTACAATGAGATTCGTTTGCCCGTGACCATCAAGCCCGTGCATTACGACTTGGAACTGGCCACTGTGTTGGATGGCGAGCACAACAGCACATTCTTTGGCTCGGTCGACGTGCACGTCAATGTCACAACCCCGACCCAATTTCTCGTCATTCATGCATCGGGACTCAACCTCACGTCAACACACCTCACGCTCGCGTCATCCTCGTCCAACGCCTCGCTGACGCCCGTCCGCCACGAAATCCACCCTGCTCGTTCTTACCACGTCTTTGTCTTTGGCCAAACGCTTCCCGTGGGACCCGCCACGTTCCACACGGCATTTGCGGGCCGTCTCGACCGTTCGTTGCGCGGGTACTACCTGTCCAAGTACACGGATGACAAGACGGGCAAGAACAAATGGATTGCATCGACGCAGTTCGAGTCGACCGATGCCCGGCGCGCGTTCCCGTGCTTTGACGAGCCCAGTCTCAAGGCCACCTTCAAGATCAAGATGCACACGCAAGCGCATTTGCACGCTCTGTCAAACATGCCGGTTGTGCGCGAATCCTCCATTGCCGGTTCCAACAGTGGCAACGGGAACGGGGACAAGTCAGGTGACAAGTGGGCGTTGGCAAAGACGTTTGAGTTTGATACGGTCCCGAAAATGTCTACATACTTGGTTGCGTTTGCCGTGACCGACTTTGAGGCCGTCAGGTCAAAAACAAAGCGCGGTGTGGACGTGGCTGTTTGGGCACCGCCCGGTAGGGAAAAGATGGGCGAGTACGCTGCGAAGGTTGCGGCCCTGATTCTTGACCATTACGAGAAGGTGTTGGGGATCGAGTATCCGTTGCCCAAGTCGGACCAGATTGCAATCCCAGACTTTGCTGCTGGGTATGTTGGCTCTTAACTTCTTGGGTGCACGCTGCTCTGGGCTCTGACTTGACTTTTTTACGCACAGTGCGATGGAGAACTGGGGTCTCGTGTGCGTTTTCAGCTTTTCTCTAATGGGTATTTGTTGGATTCCCCACTCACAAGCTTTGGCGATTCTCATGCTACATACAGCACGTACCGCGACACGGCCTTGCTCCTCGGACCTACCTCAACGCCTGTCAACAAGCAGCGCGTGGCCACCGTCATTGCCCACGAGCTGGGACACCAGTGGTTTGGTAATTTCGCAACTCTTGCATGGTGGAGCGAATTATACTTGAACGAAGGGTGCGCACGCTTCCTGTCCATCCCAAGGTCATTCCCCTCAATCTGCTGACCGTACGCGCATCATTTCGCGAACAGATTCGCCACTTTTATGGAGTTTATTGGCGCCAACGCAGCCGAGCCCTCGTTCGACATGAACTCACAATTCTACCGTGCCGACCAAGTGCGCGCCATGATGGCGGATGCATCGCCGCACACTCGCCCCTTGCATGCCGATGTCAAGGATCCCGCCGAGATCGAAGGCCTGTTTGATGCCATTTCGTACTCAAAGTATGTGTCTCCACTGTCCTTTGCGTTTCGTTCGATGGCTTTTGCGGCTTCAGATTTACTGAATGTCCGCTTTTTTTTTGTTATTCAGGGGCGGATCCATTCTGCACATGATCCAGCACTACCTGGAAGCCAACGGCCACTCGTTCTTCTCCGGCATCCACTCGTACCTCACGGCGCACGCCTATGGTAACGCCGAGGGCACCGACCTGTGGAATGCTATCTCTGCGGTCGCGGGCGGCGCAAACATCACGCGCGTCGTGCAAGAATGGCTCAATGCTCCTGGATACCCGCTGCTGACCGTGGCCGGTGCCACGGCATCGGGCCGCGGCGCCATCCCGCGCGAGGTGACTGTCACGCAAGAACGCAGCATGGGCTTTGGCAACAAGGACACGGAGGGCACCGTGTGGCAGGTTCCCGTCACGTATCAAGTGTGGACAAACGCATCGGGCGTGGTTGTGCCCACGGCACCCAGGGTCGATTCGGCGCTTGTCACTGACCGGTCGCGCGCATTGGCGCTGACTGCGCCGCCTGCCGACTTGGCCGCAAGTGCGGGAGGCAAGCAAGACCATTGGGTCGTCAAGCTCAACGTTGGCCAGCACGGCTTGTTCCGCGTTGCACTGCCCGCAAGCATGCTCGAGACGATTTCCGAGTGGTGGGCAAAGGACGCAGACTTGTGGACGCCGCTGGATCGCGCGGGCGTGTTTGAGGATGCCATGGATCGGCTCATGGCCGGCGCGGCGCAAGAGTACATTGGGGCCGTGCTGGGCTTGCTGCGCCCATTGATCAAGGAGACGACATATGTGGTGTGGGGTGCCGCCATGGATCGGTTGAGCATGCTGCGGCGCTTGTTGGAAAGGGATCCAGAGTATGCCCAAGTCAAGCGGGTGGTGGCCAAGATTGTAGATGGCGTGGTGAGCGAGATTGGCTGGGAAGACAAGGACCAGCATCAGCAAGTTGGGGTGATGCAAGGCAAGAGGGAGTCGGAGCACGTGCGAGCGCTGCTCAGGACGGAAATTCTGTCGTTTGCGGCCCAGGTCGGCCATGCGCCCACGCTGCATCAGGCCAAGGTCTTGTTTGACGAGCTCGTTGCCGTGACGCCCTCGGACGCGATCCCCACGTCCATTGACCAGCAAGTTGCACTTGTCGCGACCAAGAAACACCCGCGCAAGTCGCCGCTTTCGCCCGTGCTTCTTCCCATCGTGTTTGATACGGTCGTGCGTGCAGGTGGCGATGTCGAGTATGCCGAGGCCGAGGCCAGGTTCAACCGCGCCACGCTCACGTCGGATGCGCTCGTATACTTGCACGCCATGGCGCAGACGCGCGAACCGCACTTGATTGCTCGCAACGTTGCCTTGGCGCTTTCGCCGGCGATCCGTGGCCAGGACAAGGTCCGGTTCATGTCATGGGTGACACGCTCGTCGCCAGCGGCGTCGGGCATTGTGGCGGATTACATTGAGGAACACTGGGCGGAGTTTATGGGGCTTCTAGGCCGCGGCGGCGCGTTTTCGTCCGCCACTGAGCTCGTTGAGGCGCTGGCAGCGAGTGCTGCGAGCGAGGGCGATATGGCGAGGATCAGGGACCTGTTCAATGAGGAAAAGAGGGGCGAGTTGCCGCCTAACACAAAACCGGCCATGGAAAAGGGGTTGGCGAGTGCAAAGGAGGGCATCAAGTGGAAGGAGGAGGTCGGTGGCAAGGTGATTCAATGGTTCAAGGAGGAGGCACAGAGGGTTTAGGTCTCGCGGATCTGGGTCGCACTGGTTGCGATGAGATGGGGGGTTTTTACTTGACTTATTTAGTTTCGGTTCCCACACTTTTTTTCTCAGCCGTCTGTTTATTCTTTGACTTTGATGTTCTCGTTGTTCGCTCGAGCCGCTGCTCAATGTATCACACTCATCGTGACTGTTGTTTTCCATGACATCGCTATTTATTGCGATACAGGCCGAGAGAATGATTGATGCTGCAAGTCAAGGATGACAGGCCGACGGGCAGCTGGACAACAAGGAAGCGGTGTCTCCATTTATCCAGCACCAGTCTATTGAACCAGCCGACGCCATGCAGTCCCTGCCAATGTGCCCGCGGACGCCACACGCAAAGCACTTCACCCTGGACATGTCCTTGGGCGCGCGCCTACCCGTCTTAGGGTTTCTCCTTTGGCCCCGCTGGTCGCCGGTGTACGGATGGGCGCGGCTGGCGCCAGTCTTGGCCGTGGTCGCGTGCACCTCGGCGGCCGTTGTCTTGCTAATCATGCGGGCGCGCTCGTGCGCCACCTTGTCCCTGCCCTCGTGCTCGCGCAGTTCGTACATGAGTTGGTTGAACGACGTGAGGCCCTTCGACCGCAGCGTCGTCCTCAGGCTTGCGTCGCCGAGCGTTTCCACGGTCTTGGAGATGAGCTCGGTCTCGGTCACGTCGCCCTTGAAGCCACACAGCTTCATCTTCTTGGTCAGGGCCGCAAGCTTCGTTTCGTATTAGTCCAGCGAGCTGCAACGATCCACGCCAAACGCGCGAAAATCTTGCTGCACTTGGGCCGTCATTGCCTTGACCGCCAGGGCAAACTTGTCCTTGATAGCCGCCCGGACCTCCGCCGGGTTGCGGATGTCATGGCACACGTCACGCAAGGCATCGTCAAGGTGCGTATCAATGATGGCGCGCATGGCCGCGTCTTGTTGCGCGCGAAGGCGGGTTGCTTCGGTGTCGTTATTGGTTCCGCCGTCGGCGTTGCTGTTGGTGTTGGCGTTGTTCGTTGTGGGCGCAACCAAGGTGTGCTCAAGGCCACGGACCTTGGCATAACCAAGCAGATCGTCGTCCCAGGGAAGGACGTTTTCGCCGTTGATCTTGAGTTTGTCGAAAACAACTTGGAAGAGGTTGAACTTGAATTCGGTAGTCATGGTGGTGGGAGAGAGTAGTGAATGAAGTAATGTTGAAGCAGGGGGGAACGGCCAGCGCTACGGAGTGTGCTTGAATGTGTGATGTGGGAAGTGGTGCGATTGCTGCTAGTGAGAGGAGAGTGCGAGCGGGAGAGGCTATGGTGCTGTTAACGTGTTGTGATTTGGTCTGAAAGAGAGATGAAAGCAGCAACGATAGGGGATCTGTGTGTCTTGATTGATACAGATCTGTCCGACCTTTCGGGCGGGAGCGGTCCGCTATTTGTACCCTCGTTAGGCACATGTCTGGGCCCACCAGGTCCGCTCGGGGATACTCTCTAGTTCCCTTGGCGACGAGCTCTTCACTCTGTACTTACTCAGCGATACGGTAAATCTAGGTATGCCATGAAAGGCTGTGTCCTTGCCGGACTCATGCATGGGATAAGCATGGCGGTGTCGGATACTAATTCCTAGCCTTAATTGCTCATAGGTACTTGCCGTTGGTACTGAGGTATTGACTCACAGTCAATGGGAATGAAGGCTCTCTTCATGTATCCGGCCATTACCAGATAGTGTTGGTCAATGCTTTGCCGCGGCTGTGTCAGTCAGGTACATAGCTGCCATCGAGCACGTGTGCGGCAAGGCTTATTAGCATTTCACAACAAACCAAAGATTGTTTACTTGGGAAATGACAGGACTCGATGGATCATGGTCTCCCAGTTATGATTATTGAAGGATCAAGCATTGAGACCATGTGTTCATGTGGGTCGATCATACAAACCGAGACAAAGACGGTTTGGGACATGCAGAGGGTGAGGGAATGTAATCGTGAATCAAAAATGTTTGTATATAATAATAGTGCAACAAGACTGTGAGGTGATGGATCAATACTGCGTGTACAAGCAAACGGAAGGAACATGGCTGCATCTTTGTTCTCATCGGTCAACTCGGAACCTATTTAATGTGACTGGGAATCGCGCACAAGCTTGGTAAACAAGCTCTCTTCGTTCTTGAGCAACTCTTGCGGCGGAGCAAACTCGGCCACCTTGCCCTGATCCAACACAAGGATCATGTCCGAGTCGTAAATCGTATTGATCCGATGAGCAATCGTCAGCACCGAACACTCCTTGAACTCTTGCCGAATCGTACGCTGCACAATGGCATCCGTCTCGGCATCCGTCGCCGACGTAGCCTCGTCAAAGATCACAATCTTGCGCTTGCGCAGAATGGCCGCCGCCAATGTCAACAGCTGCTTTTGGCCCGACGAGAAATTGGACCCGCCGTGATCGACTGGTGCCTCGAGCTTGCCCTCAAGCGACGACACAAACTCGGACATGTTGGCCAGCTCGAGCGCACGCCAAATGGCCGCATCGTCGTACTCGCGCAACGGGTCCAAGTTGTCTTGCAAGCTGCCCGCAAACAGCATGGGATCCTGCGGGATGATGCACAGCTGCGACCGGAGATCCTTGAGCCCGAGCTGCGACACGTCTACGCCGTCAATCTTGATGCGTCCCTCAAGGGCCTCCATGATACGGAACAGAGCCAGAGTCATGGTACTCTTTCCACTGCCGGTGCGACCCACAATGCCCACTTTCTGGCCTTGGGCGATGGTGATGGACAAGTTCTTGAGTACTGGGTCGAGCTCGGGGCGGTACGTGGTCGAGTAGTTGTCAAACTCAATCACACCCGCTTGTGGCCAGTCCTTGGGCGGCTGGAACGAATCATTGTGCTCGGGCGACTCCTGGTCCACTTGCGAGTACTGCTGCACGCGCTCAACCGAGACCATGGTGGTTTCCATTTGGCACGCTTGATCTACCATCTGGCGGAACGAAAAGATGAGCATGTTGGCTTGCGTGATACCAAGACCAATGGACGATGCAAGAGCGCTGCCGCGCGTAAACACGGCCGCGAGACCGACGCCAAGAACGAGCAGGGAGGCAAGGGCCGTTGAGTAGATCGAGAGCCAGCGAGCAACCGAGTCCGAGAGGTACTTGGCGCGAATGTTGCGGTCGAGCGAGGCGGCGAGTTGCAACGTGTAGTCTTGCTCGACTTGGTAGGCGCGAATCGAGACAATGCCGTGAAGAGTTTCTTCAAACTTTTGGTAAATCGGAGCCGTCGTGTTCGAGTCCATGCGCTTGAGCTCTGTATCGATAAGAATCGAGAGTGAAAATGTCAGCAATGATCCCAAGTTTCAGAGAGTGAAAGGATAATAAACATACCACGCGAAGCGTTCAGGTAATAGTTACCCATGACAAACAGCCCAGCAAGCGTAAACGGACAAACGAGCAGCACCCATGTTGTCGAGATGCCCAACACGACCATGGATGACATGATGGTTCCGAGTCCAAACATAAAGTTGATGAGGCCGAGAGGAATAGCGAAATCAATCGAGTCAATGTCGCTGCTGAAGCGGTTGACAATGCGACCAGCCGGAGTGGTATCAAAGAAGCGCATGGGTGCGCGCATGATGCGGGCAATCAGCGTTGCGTGCAGTTCGCGGGAAGCATTGACCGACATGATCACCTGGAAACAGCCACGACTCGAGTCAGCCAGCAGTCCGCACTTGTGCGACGAGATAAATAGCGACAACTTACCAAAGAAATCACAACGAGAATGCCCATGTTCACGACATTCACGGCGGTAATGCCTGCGTAAATGTAGAGGTACCACAGCACGTCGACCGGCTCGTTCTTGACGGACGCCTCGTCCACAGCAGTCGACATGATCTTCATCCAGTACGAGTGGAAGGACAAGATAAAGAGGCTGATGGCAAAGAATGGAATGAAGAGCATGATTCCTCGGCGTCCACATGCCTTGAGGTAGGCCTTGTACACCGCCCAGGTCACCTTGCCCGACAGCGTATCGTCGTCACCGCGATCCGCGGCCGGCCTTGCACCGTCAGACGACTGGTCATCCTCGTCATCCGCATGGGTCGACGACATGTGCGAGAGGGAGGTGGGCGAACGCTCGAGATTGGGCATGCGGCGCTTTTGCTTGGGAACGACCGTTTTCTCGTCGTCGTTGTCGTCCGAGGACGTGTCAGTTGGACTTGTGCGTGAAAACTCGGTCACGAGCTTGAAGATTTCACCCTTTTGGGCCATGACCTCGTCAAATGTGCCATGTTCAAACACGGTACCGTCCTTGATGAGCGCAACATCATCACATTGCGGCAAGTGGTGGACTCCATGCGTGACGAGGAGGACAGACTTTGAGCGCAAGAGACCGCGCGGGCCGAGAACATGCGTAAAGATGTGACGATCGACGTGGGCATCAACCTGGCAACACATAGGAAGGCACGGGTCAGATGTTCACATGTGTTTACACACTTGCAATAATCGGTGACAAGCATGTCAAGACATACCGCGGAGAGACAGTCATCGAGCAAGTAGATGTCACGGCGAGCGTACACGGCGCGAGCAAGCGAGAGACGAGCCTTTTGGCCACCGGAGAGCTGTTTCAATGAGCAGCGTGAGTGGGCTACATACATGGAATTGCATACTCGGAGTCGTGGGTCACCAGCGGAAACAAGCCCGTACATTCACGCCCTTATCGCCAATCAAGGTCTGGTCGCCGTCCGACAGAGTGTCCAAGTCGGGCTTGAGCGCACACGCCTCAATAACCCGGCTGTACCACTTGTCGTCGTACTGGTTGTTGAGCAAGATGTTTTCGCGCAAGGTGCCGTTGAAGATCCATGCCGACTGTGGGACGTAGGCAATCGACCCGTTAACTTGCACTCGGCCCGCTGTCTTGTGCATTTCGCCGAGAATACCGTGCAACAAACTGGTCTTGCCCGTTCCCACGCGACCGACCAGGGCAACGAGCTTGCACCGAGGGACACGCAGGTTGACGTTGGTGAGCTCAAACTCGAAACCTGATGCCTTACCGTCTGAATCGTCGCCAGAAACCACGGCTTGCAACTCGCCACCATCAACCGCCTTGGTCAGTGCCTCTTCGGATTCCGAGACCTTGGGTTTCGTGTTCTTGGTGTTGCCATCGCCATCGGTCCCAGCAGGCGGGGGCGGGCCGTCCCACTTGAATCCGCCATCGACCACCTCGATTGCCACGGCAGCATCCTTGTCGGTTGTACGGGTGACGGCAGAGCGATCCACATCCGCCACATGCAAAAACTCGGAAATGCGGCGGAAGGACACAACGGCTTGACCAATCTCGGAAATCACATGGAAGAACATGCCAATAGGCTCGATCATGATGTTGAGGTAGGCCATGGACACAAAGACGACTTCGGACGACAAGCCGTTCGGGTTGCTGCTGGTCCACGAGTAGACCAAAAACGTGAAGAGCGTAATCATGATGTCGATCGAGTTGAAGATGCCCACCACCATGGCCAATGCCGTGAACAGGCGGGCCAGCGCCTCTTGTTCCTTTTCGCGGAACGCCACGATGCGCTTGCGGAAATAGTCTTCGAATCCGTACAGCTTGACCGTCTTCATACCCGAAATCACCTCGTTCAAGAGCTTGATGCGCTTGTCGGCGCTTTCCAGCTTGAGCTTGTTTTCGCGCATAAACGCACGAGTCTGCACGGCCGAGGCGGGAATGACAAGGACAATGACAGCGAGACCAGCAAAGCACGCAGGGCCAATGATGCCGTACAAAAAGTACAGGGCCAAAGCAATCGAAACAGGCAATGACCAGAGGTCGTTGATCCACATGAATCCACTAATGACTTGGTTGGTATCGGTCGACATGCGGTTCACGATTTCGCCAATGCTTTGGTCCTTGCGGGCAGCCAAGCTCATACCCAGAGCCTTTTGGTAGATTGCCGACGTCAACAAGGTGCGCACACGCATGCGGACTTGTGCCATGAGCTGGTTGCCATACGACATGGTCGCCGTTCGCAGGTTGACGGCAAGGAACATGCCCACGGCACAAATGACGCCATCCGAGACGGGTGGGAGCGGGATACCGGCAGCGACAAGCTTTTCTTGGTTGAGTGGTGAGTATGCAGACACGAATGCGAGCAGGCGTTCCAGCAATGCCGGGGAGACAAACGTGGCGACAATGTTGATTGCGTATGAAAAAGACGAAAGAGCAAGTGGCACCCAGAACCGCGACAAGATGCCCAACAGGAATCGGAGAGTGCTATTGGGCCCAGAGTAGGCCGAGAGTTTGTTGAAGAGCGGAGTCAAACGGGCAACGGTCAAGAACCGGTTGGGCTTGTAAATGTCATCGATCGTGAGCGTGGTGCCGTTGTTGGCCTTGCGCATGAGTGGGAATACCCACGCAAAGGTGAAGCGCGAGAAGACAGAAACGACATTTTCGGGCAGCTCGTCGGGATCCTCGGAGCGACCGCCGACAATGATGCTGGTTGCGAGAGCGACAAAGGAGACGCACGTGTCGATGGCAAACAGCAAAAAGTAGGTCGGGTACGAGGCCGAGACGTCGAGGCGGATGTACGACTTGAGCGACAGCAGGTTGGCAACCAGTCGGAAAAAGAAAAAGACCGACAAGAGCGTCGACTGGGCAGGCAATTTGACATGCTCGAGGTATTGCACAGGAAGCGCAAGAACCTAAATATTGAACAGAGTAGGTATGGCGTGTGTGAGCATATGGACATGATGTCTCACATGTGCATGTCTCTCAAGACGCATGTGCGCCACAAAAGGACGAACCAGAGCAACGAGCGACAAGATTTGCGACAGCAGCAAGCTCGAATCGCCGGATGAGGCAATGATACCGGCCTTGGTTCCCACCAGCGCAGCGAGGCGGCAATCAATGCGAGCTGAAAGTACAGGGTAGCCGAGGCAGGGTACCGCGAGTCACGCTTGACCAAGAAGGCAACACGGAACAGGCCGAATGCAATAAAGGCGGCCGCCGGTACGGTTTGGAGGACACCATGATGGAAACAAGTGGTGAAATCGAGGATGCCGGACTCAAAGACCGTCTGAGTATGTGCGATTCGATGTGTGTCAGCGATACAGCGAGGGTTCAAGAAGGTCTCCGTGAAACGCACAAGTGATTGGCTCCAGCCATCAACGCAAAGCGGCATAGTGGCAAGATGTGGAATGAAGTGATGGCGGAGATGGACAAGCTGTTGAGAGGATGGTGGGATGCGAATGCGATTTTATAAATATGGAAGCAGAAACATAGCCGATCACCAAGGCAATGGGACGTGGGAATATCTTATACGCCGGGCGGGCCATGCTTGGCCCCAATGGTGTATTGTTGTGTGCAGACCTCATTGCGCAGTGTGTTGAGAAGTTTGACGAGTGTTCCTCAGTGGGACAGGCACGGGAACCCAGTTCGGGTTAATGTGAGCTGGTGAGCGTTTCAACAGGTGACTCAATTCCCAAACGATAGTGGACAACTCCAAACAGGGGCTAACCCGTGGCCGTTTGGACAGGCGTTTGGGCTCATGGACCTGATCGGCTTGGCACAAGGATATTTGCCGCTCAATGTCACCGCGAGCAAACTGGCCGCAACGTGCAACGGGAACCCGCAACTTGTAACGAGAAAACGAGGTAAAGATAACCTGACTGACGTCGTGGTAAATACCGGTCCAGTTATGCGTTGCAGCGGGAGCCGTTTTTTCTGATTATTAACGACGTGCCACATGCACTTGTGACAAGGTAAGGGAAATGGCTCAACAACGGGAGATAGTTCAAACAGGAGCCATTCACCGCGCTCCAGATCCGCCACGACCAAGTGACCTGCGTTGGCTTGCCTGCGGATCTGAATACTGCGTGACCACACCTCTCACGTTCCCACAACAACAGCGATACTCATGTTCATGTGCTTCTCGCCAACAAATGAAAACACATACGGATTGTACCGTTCATGTACAAAAATAGGACATGAATCCAAGTACGTCAGGGTACAAATGCCGGTGGGTGCACCGTAAAGTCGTTCGTAAGGTCACAAGTGCCGACATGTGTTCAACTATTGCAACAAAGGACGACGGTTCATTCCGGCAGTCGTCGAACGAGACAACGGTTGGGCGATTTTGCCGACGCTTTCGGCGTACAGAAACGACGATGGAAAGGTCGCGACGTTTCCGGGACCGTGACGAGGACCAGAGCGTCAGGCTTCTTAATTGTCGAACGAGTTTTCTGACACATGACGACAAGTCACTGCTACAACAGGTGTGTTCCGGATGCGAAATTTCCTGGCGTAGGACCGGGCCTGGCACCACTACTGGTACCTGCCCACTTGAACACTTCTAAATCAATCTTAAGAGGAAGGAGGTGACTGTCAGTGTCAGTGGTCGGGAGGAGGCCGATTTTGATTGGTGAGCGAGTATTTGTCCCTCTGTGATGATGTGCCTCGTTGAGACAAAGGCGGTTTGTCACGTATGTCTGGATCGAATGCATAATGTGATCGTGAACCAAAAATGTTTGTATATAGTAATAGTGCAACAAGACTGCGTGTACATGCAAATGAAAGGAACATGGCTACAACTTTGTTCTCATCGGTCAACTCGGAACCTATCTAATGTGACTGGGAATCGCGCACAAGCTTGGTAAACAAGCTCTCTTCGTTCTTGAGCAACTCTTGCGGCGGAGCAAACTCGGCCACCTTGCCGTGATCCAACACAAGGATCATGTCCGAGTCGTAAATCGTATTGATCCGATGAGCAATCGTCAGCACCGAACACTCCTTGAACTCTTGCCGAATCGTACGCTGCACAATGGCATCCGTCTCGGCATCCGTCGCCGACGTAGCCTCGTCAAAGATCACAATCTTGCGCTTGCGCAGAATGGCCGCCGCCAATGTCAACAGCTGCTTTTGGCCCGACGAGAAATTGGACCCGCCGTGATCGACTGGTGCCTCGAGCTTGCCCTCAAGCGACGACACAAACTCGGACATGTTGGCCAGCTCGAGCGCACGCCAAATGGCCGCATCGTCGTACTCGCGCAACGGGTCCAAGTTGTCTTGCAAGCTGCCCGCAAACAGCATGGGATCCTGCGGGATGATGCACAGCTGCGACCGGAGATCCTTGAGCCCGAGCTGCGACACGTCTACGCCGTCAATCTTGATGCGTCCCTCAAGGGCCTCCATGATACGGAACAGAGCCAGAGTCATGGTACTCTTTCCACTGCCGGTGCGACCCACAATGCCCACTTTCTGGCCTTGGGCGATGGTGATGGACAAGTTCTTGAGTACTGGGTCGAGCTCGGGGCGGTACGTGGTCGAGTAGTTGTCAAACTCAATCACACCCGCTTGTGGCCAGTCCTTGGGCGGCTGGAACGAATCATTGTGCTCGGGCGCCTCCTGGTCCACTTGTGAGTACTGCTGCACGCGCTCAACCGAGACCATGGTGGTTTCCATTTGGCAAGCCTGGTCGATGAGATGACGGAACATGAAGATGAGCATGTTGGCTTGTGTGATCCCGAGACCGATTGAGGCAGCGAGAGCCGATCCACGAGTGAAGACGGCAGTGAGACCAACACCAAGGACGAGCAGAGACGCGAGAGCGGTCGAGTAGACAGAGAGCCAACGAGCGACCGAATCCGAAAGGTACTTGGCACGAATGTTGCGGTCGAGCGCGGCGGCGAGTTGCGACGTGTAGTCTTGCTCGACTTGATAGGCGCGAATCGAGACAATGCCGTGGAGCGTTTCCTCAAACTTTTGGTACACGGGCGCGGTTGTGTTGGAGTCCATGCGCTTGAGCTCTGTATCGTGAACGCCGGGTCAAAATGGTCCATGTCAGCACAATGACGCGAGCGGAAAAGCAACAATATCAACCGGTGGAAACAGAGGGAAAAAAATCGTACCGCGAGACGCATTCAAGTAATAATGACCCATGAGGTACAAACCAGCCAAAGTGAACGGGCAGACGATGAGCACCCAGGTGGTGGTGATGCCGAGCACAATCATGGAGGAAAGAATTCCACCAACGCCAAAGACAAAGTTAATGAGGCCGAGCGGAATCGCAAAATCAATGGAATCAATATCGGAACTGAAGCGGTTGACGATGCGACCAGCCGGAGTCGTGTCAAAGAAGCGCATGGGCGCACGCATGATGCGAGCGATGAGGCCAGCATGAAGAACTCGGGAGGCGCTCACGGACATGATCGACTGTGGACACAATGTAGATGCTCATTGGTTAGCACCGCCGCCTATCGAAACGTAGTCATGAGACGCCACAAAACGCACCAAAGTCACAATGACAATCGCGCACATGGTGACCACATTCACGACCGTGATACCCGCGTAAATGTACAAGTACCACAGCACATTGACTGATTCGCGCTTGGCGGTTGCCTCGTCGACCGCGGACGACATGACCTTCATCCAGTATGAATGGAACGTGAGAATGACTCCACTCACGATAAACATGGGCACAAACATCATCATGCCACGGCGGCCACACGCCTTGAGGTATGCCTTGTACACGTCCCACGTCACGGTTCCTGACAGGGTGTCGTCATCCTCGCGCTCCACGGCCGGGCTGGCATTAACGGCCTTGTCCTCGTCGGCCGTGGTGGAAACGTGAGAGACGGAAGTGGGCGACCGCTCGGGCTTGGGCACGGCGCGGCGTCGCCCGGCAACAACAGTTTTTTGGTCGTCTTCATCTGAGGACGTGCCTGACGGACTCGTGCGCGAGAACTCGGACACGAGCTTGAAGATTTCACCCTTTTGCGCCATGACGTCGTCAAAGCGGCCGTGCTCGGCAACCGTGCCGTCCTTGAGCAGCGCAACGTCATCGCACTGGGCCAAGTGATGGACGCCGTGGGTGACGAGAAGGACCGTTTTGGAGCGCAAGAGGCCGCGCGGGCCAAGGACGTGGGTGAAGATGTGACGGTCAACATGGGCATCAACCTGAATTACATTCCCATCGAGAGTTAGCGACTTGATACGCCAGTTTGAATCACATGAGAAAAGGCACGTACAGCAGAGAGACAGTCATCGAGCAAGTAAATGTCGCGACGGGCGTAGACGGCACGAGCGAGCGAAAGACGAGCCTTTTGGCCTCCAGAAAGCTATGAGATGCGACAAAGCAGTAACGTTACATTATGAAGTGGGAAGAAGAGCAAAGAGCCAACAGGGCGTACATTCACGCCCTTATCGCCAATCAAGGTCTGATCCCCATTGGGCAACGTCTCCAAGTCGGGCTTGAGCGCACATGCCTCAATGACCCGGTTGTACCACTTGTCGTCGTACTGGCTGGTGAGCAAGATGTTTTCGCGCAAGGTGCCGTTGAAGATCCAGGCCGATTGCGGGACATAAGCGACAGACCCGTTAATTTGCACAGTTCCCGTCGTCTTGTGCATTTCGCCGAGAATACCGTGCAACAAACTGGTCTTGCCCGTTCCCACGCGACCGACCAGGGCAACGAGCTTGCACCGAGGGACACGCAGGTTGACGTTGGCGAGCTCAAACTCGAAACCTGAGGCCTTGCCATCCGACTCATCGCCAGCGACAACTTCCTTGAGCTCGGTCGATGCCTCGTCCTGGCCGGCAGCAGCGAGGGCCTCTTGCGACTCGGACTTTTTCGTCTTCTTTGTCTTTTTGTCGGTCTCGCCCTTCTTGGCCGCGCTGGACCCATCTGAGGACGGCGGCGGGCCGTCCCACTTGAACCCAGCATCCACCACGTCAATCGCCACGGCCGCGTCGCTGTCCAATGTGCGCGTGACAGCGGCCCGGTCCAAGTCGTCGACATGCAAAAACTCGGAAATGCGGCGGAACGACACGACACCTTGGCCGACGGCGGAAATGACGCCAAAGAACATGCCAATGGGCTCGATCATGATGTTGAGGTACGCCATGGACACAAACACCACGTCCGATGACAAGCCGTTGGGGTTGTCCGTTGTCCACGAGTACACGAGGAAGGTAAAGAGCGTGATCATGATATCCACCGAGTTGAAGATTCCGACCACAACCGACAAGGCGTTAAACAAGCGAATGAGCGCCTGCTGTTCCGTCTCGCGGTACGCAATGATGCGCTTGCGGAAGTAGTCCTCGAAGCCGTACAGCTTGACCGTCTTCATGCCCGAAATCACCTCGTTGAGCAGCTTGATACGCTTGTCGGCGTTCTCGAGCTTGATCTTGTTTTCGCGCATAAACACTTTGGTCTGATAGGCGGCAGCGGGCGCAATCACGAGGATGATAGCCAAGCCAGCAAAGCACGCGGGCCCAAGAATGCCCCACAAAAAGTAGAGGCACAGACCAATCATGATGGGCAAGGACCAGATTTGGTTGATGGCCGTGAGCGCTGCAATCACGTGGTTGGTATCTGTGGACATGCGGTTGACAATTTCGCCAATACTTTGGTCCTTGCGCGACGCCAGGCTCATGTCCAGCGACTTTTGGTAGATGGCCGTGGCAAGCATGGTGCGAACACGCATACGGACTTGTGCCATGAGCTGGTTACCGTACGACGACGTGGCCGTTTGCAAGTTGACGGCCAAGAACATGCCGACGGCGCAAATCAGGCCGTCAGAGACGGGCGGGAGGGGGATGCCGTTGGCTGCAAGGGCGTCGCGGTACAGGGGCGAATACATGTTGACAAACATGAGCAAGCGCTGGAAGAGCGCAGGCGTGACAAACGTGGCGACAATGTTAAGCGCGTACGCGAGCATGGAAAGGGCGATCGAGATCCAGAAGCGGCCAAGAATGCCCATCAAGAAGCGCCATGTGCTGTCGGGCCCAGAGTAGGCCGAGAGTTTGTTGAAGAGCGGAGTCAAACGGGCAACGGTCAAGAACCGGTTGGGCTTGTAAATGTCATCGATGGTGAGCGTGGTGCCGTTGTTGGCCTTGCGCATGAGTGGGAACAGCCAAGTAAAGGTGAAGCGCGAGAAGACAGAAACGACATTTTCGGGCAGCTCGTCGGGATCCTCGGAGCGACCGCCGACAATGATGCTTGTTGCGAGAGCGACAAAGGTGATGCAAGTGTCGATGGCAAACAGCAAAAAGTAGGTCGGATACGAGGCCGAGACGTCGAGGCGGATGTACGACTTGAGCGACAGCAAGTTGGCAACCAGCCGGAAAAAGAAAAAGACCGACAAGAGCGTCGACTGGGCAGGCAATTTGACATGCTCGAGGTATTGCACAGGAAGCGCAAGAACCTAAATAGTGAACAGTGTTTGAGCACGGATCCTGTCTCACCTGGCATGTCACGCAACGTGTCGATGGATTAACTCAGATCGTACCAGAGCAACGAGCGACAAAACTTGCGACAGCAGCAAGCTCGAATCACCGGATGAGGCAATGATGCCGGCCTTGGTTCCCACCAGCGCAGCGAGGGCGGCAATCAATGCGAGCTGAAAGTACAGGGTAGCCGAGGCAGGGTACCGCGAGTCACGCTTGACCAGGAAGGCAACACGGAACAGGCCGAATGCAATAAAGACGGCCGCCGGTACGGTTTGCAGAACACCATGATGGAAACAAGTGGTGAAATCGAGAATGCCGGACTCAAAGACCGTCTGAATATGTGCGATTCGAACGAAGTGTGTCAGCGACACAGCGAGGGTTCAAGCAGGTCTCGAGTCAAGGAACATGAAACACACAAGTGGTCGGCTCCAACCGTCGACGCAAAGTGGCATGGTGCAAGGTAGGATGTTGAAAGGGGGATTGAGGCTAGGTGAGCTGGGCGTTTGTTGGGTCAAAGGCTGACGGTATGATGTTTTGTGGTCACCTATGAAAGGCGGTGTCGAGGATCTTTGCGATACTTATGACGGTTTGAAGTCTAGGCGCCTAGCAGTACAATGTGTGCGAGCTGCGAACAATCAAGAGAATAGAGGAGGGCAGGGAGGCGGAGCGGGCCAAGCCGGAAGTTGTGACGGATCGAAAGTGGAAAGAAAGGCCGTGGCAATCATGTGGCGCCAAAGCAGGAAGCCCACAGGTGTAGGAGCCAAGACCCGCAAATTGAGGACACAGGGGGGAGGCGGGATTGAACGTCAACAGCAGGCGGATGAGCGTCGGTCCTTTGCGCGCTCGAATAGGCAGCGGGACCACGTACGGATGCCCGGAATCGCATGACTCAAGAGGCAAACTGGCAGCGCAAACGGAGAGTACTAGTGGGTACACTCTCGCATGGCCGGGCATGGGGCTGGTTGCGACTGGTGTGTGTTTCATCAAAAGTTGTGAGCCGTGATTGGGCTCCGGATCGAGATTGTGATTGACGCAACGCCACAGATGACGTGTCCAACAACTGTGACGTGAATGCCGGCGAAATGCGGACGAGGCTAAAATATATTCTTGTTCCTGATGTGTATGCTAATGGACATAGCTAGGGAAGAGTGAATACATGTAAAACTACTGGACACAACTGGACACGGGTGGTGACTGCGTGTGGAGAAATCTTGGCATGGCGGTGCCTGCGATGACAAGAGGCAAAGTCGAGCTCATTCGCTCCATATGCATTTGCTCTCGAATTCCGTTTCCTCATCTGAGTGTTTGGCTTGAAATGCACATGATTCACACAGCAAGGAGAAGAGCAGCGCAGCCACTAGGAGAAGAGGAGCGGAGCGAAAGTCGGATCATCGCAGGCGAACTTGATGAAGAAGGATGTGAGAAAGGCATGAGAAGGATCGCCACTGAGTGAAAGAGGAACTCCGATCCGTTTTCAGCACAGATCACGTCTCACGGTTTCTTGCAAATGAATAGACAATGTCTCGCGGTTGGCGGTCATGACAAACCATCGCCATGTGAAGTTTCCCATTCCTCATTCCGCATTCATTCATCCGCTCATTCGTAATCGATAGCCACCACGGCCTGTCCCCGTCCGCACACTCCCGACACACTCAGCACACCCTGTGCTGACCGACCGCCCGACGACACAATCACCATGGTAAAAGAGCCACACCCGGAACTGATCTCACTTGATTCGTTGCTCTCCACTCACCTCCAAACACCCAACCACCTACCTGCCCCCTCTCACAGACCACCGGCCCCTCCTCGTCCTCGTCTGCCCCCGACCGCCGCCGCAAACGAGCACGCTCGCCCTCGTCAGCCGCGAGCGATCACGATGCAGGCAGCTCGAGCGACTCGGACCTTGCGCTGCCCAATGTCCAGGGCCTGCAGCTCAACATTCCCTCGTCGCCTGGCCGTGCATCTGTCCCGCCAAGCAGTCCCGTGCCATTTGGTGGCGGCGCGGGCGACGGCGCCTCGAGCGATCTCGATCTGGAAGAGGAAGACTTGATTCCAATGGACATTGACGATGGTGCCGGAGATGACGAGCCCGAAGATGGCATTGATTTGTTCCAGGAGGATATGCTGAACCGGTGCGCCTATCGTTTTCTGGTTTTCGTTCAAAAAGTACCCGCGGTTGGCTGACTTGTTCTTGCCATCAGCGATTACGCCGACAAGGACGGGCTTGACATGTACGAGGGCGAGGACATCGACGACGACGAGTACGACAGCATGACGGCTGCCGACCGTGCTGCGGCCGAGGCAGAGTTGCGCCGTCGGGACATTCTTGAGGGACGGTTGCCTGCGGCCTTCCTGGACGACGGCGGTATGTTACTTGCCTTGTTGTTTGCACGAACTGCTTCAGGCACAAGTCAGCTCACGTTGCTCGTTCTTGATTAGATGACATGGATCAACTCGAACTACGCCCGCGGCGGCGCCGGCGCCGTGACGCATACGACGACGACATGGACATGGACGGGGGCGACGGCGCTGACTGGGAAGGCGACGTGCTGCTCGAGGGTATCCGCGACTTGCAGTCGCACTCTGCCGTGGAATGGCTGGCCATGGACCGTACTCGTGTTGCCGTCAAGCGCGAGTTCCGCGCCTTTCTCATGTCGTACACAGACGCTCACTCGGAATCCGTCTATGGCCGGCGCATCAAGACCATGTGCGAGCTTAACTTGGAATCGCTTCAAGTGTCGTACATGCACATGGAAAACAACAACCCGGTGCTTGCCTACTTGTTGACAAACTACCCGATGCAAGTGCTGCCGCTGTTTGACGAGGCGGCCCTCGAGGTTGTGCTCGTCAACTTCCCCGAATACCGCGAGATCCACCAAGAGATTCACGTGCGCATGACCGAGCTGCCCACTGTCAAGTCGATCCGCGACCTGCGCGAAACCGACCTCAACTCGCTCGTGCGCTTGTCGGGCGTGGTGACGCGCCGGTCGGGCGTGTTCCCGCAACTCAAGTACGTCAAGTACGACTGTGTCAAGTGCGGTCAAGTGATTGGGCCCATTCACCAAGACTCGCACGCCGAGGTCCGCGTCAACTCGTGTCCAAACTGCCAGTCGCACGGGCCTTTCAACATCAACACCCAGCAAACTGTGTACCGCAACTTTCAAAAACTCACGTTGCAGGAAACACCTGGAACGGTCCCGCCCGGCCGCTTGCCGCGGCACCGCGAGGTCATCTTGTTGTGGGACCTGATTGATTGTGCGCGGCCCGGCGAGGAGATTGAGGTTGTTGGCGTGTACCGGCACAACTTTGACTTGTCGCTCAACAACAAGAACGGGTTCCCCGTGTTTTCGACCGTCATTGAGGCAAATTCCATCACCAAGCGCGAGGACGAGTTTGCGGCGCTGCGGTTGACGCAAGACGACATTGATCAGATCAAGCAGTTGGCAAAGGACCCGAAGATTGGCCGTAGGCTCATCAAGTCGATTGCCCCCTCCATCTATGGCCACGAGGACATCAAGACGGCACTTTGTTTGGCCCTGTTTGGTGGCGTGCCCAAAAATGTGAAAAACAAGCACCGGATCCGTGGTGACATCAATGTGTTGCTGTTGGGCGACCCAGGTACCGCCAAGTCGCAGTTTCTCAAGTATGTGGAAAAGACGGCACATCGGGCCGTGTACACGACGGGCCAGGGTGCCAGTGCGGTTGGTTTGACGGCAAGCGTGCGCAAGGATCCAGTGACCAAGGAGTGGACGCTCGAGGGAGGTGCTCTCGTGCTCGCAGACAAGGGCGTGTGCTTGATTGACGAGTTTGACAAGATGAACGATGCGGATCGCACGTCGATTCATGAGGCCATGGAACAGCAGTCCATTTCCATTTCCAAGGCCGGGATTGTCACTTCGCTGCACGCGCGGTGCTGTATTGTTGCGGCGGCCAACCCGATCCGCGGGCGGTACAATACGCAAATCCCCTTTTCGCAAAATGTGGATTTGACGGAACCCATTCTGTCGCGTTTCGACGTGCTTTGCGTGGTCAAGGACCGTGTGGACCCGGAAATGGACGACCGACTGGCCGAGTTTGTCGTGTCGAGTCACCGCCGCAGCCACCCGCTCGTCACGCAAGCCGAGCTCGATACCATCACGACGCGCAACGACGACGCGACCATCATCCCTCAAGACTTGCTGAAAAAGTACATCATGTACGCCAAGGAAAAGATCCAGCCGCAACTGTCTGCCATTGACGAGGACAAGGTCGGCAAGCTCTACTCTGAGCTGCGGCGCGAGTCCCTGCAAACGGGCTCGATCCCCATCACGGTGCGCCACTTGGAGTCCATCTTGCGCATGTCCGAGGCGCACGCGCGCATGCACTTGCGCGACCATGTGCGGCCCGACGATACAGACTTGGCCATCTCGGTCATGCTCGACTCGTTCATTTCCGCGCAAAAGTACACGGTCATGCGCCAGTTGCGCAAGGCATTTGCAAAGTACATTCGGTACCACCGCGACAATGACGAGCTGCTCTTGTTTACGCTCAACGATTTGGTCCGCGAGGCGCTCCGCATGCAGAGGTTGACACAGGTCGGCGTGCTGGCCCATCATGCCGGTGGTGCTGTTGGCGGCACGCCAGCCCAGGTGCTGGTAAGCATTGAGGAGTTGGCGGCCAGGGCAAGGGATTTGAACATCCATGACGTGGATCCGTTCCTTGAGTCAAACTTGTTTGCGGCCAACGGGTTTAGGGTGGCAATGGAGGGCGGAAAGCGGAGGATTGTCAAGTCGTTGCACGCTTGATTGTTGTTTCTGTTTCTCTTGTGTTCGAGTGTTGGTGTTGTCAGTAAATGATGTGTTGATTTGTTTTGTTGTTTGCATATTCCCTGTGTTCTTAAGTTTCATCTCGCTGTCCTTCTGTCCTTGCATTTCTGGTTTTGTTTGTGCTTGGCAAAATTGCTCAATCCCTTGCTCAATGAGGCATGATAAATAAATAATGTCCGCTTCATTTGAAAGTACATATCACCTGCACGAACGCAAAGTTGCTCACAATCCACTCCACTCGGCAAGCCTACTTCCTGCCTCGACTCCGCTTTGTCGGTGGCTCACTCGCTGCCGTCGGGGCCTCGTCCTCCTGGCCCACTCCTTTGCGCTTGCGCCCACCCGCCGCTGCTGCACCGCCTGCGCCTGCCACCAATCGGGCCGCGCCGGCAGAAAGTGCCTTTAGCCGCTGCACGTCGGGCGTGGTCATTGGCACGTCCGTGTTTGAAATCTGTGACAAGCGCACGGGACCCTGGGCGGCAAGTGCAGGGTCATTTCCGCCCGCACCGGTGGCGGTGGCGGTGTTGGCGCTATCAACGTCGTCGTCCATGCCAATCACAATTGGCGGGGCGTCCGAGGCACTGAACTGGTGGCGGCCCGTGGACGCTGCGGGTGGCGGGACAAAGTCGAGGAACGAGTCCGAATGCGTGACGATGAGTTTTCTGCTTGAATGATTCGGGTGTAGAATGTGTGAGTGGAGGATAGCAATCCGAAAGCGGATGTTGAAAGAATGACAGACGGTTGTGGTATGTTGCGAGCAATGCGCCATTTGGCTTCCCGCTCCAGTTTGGCCTGGTCCTCTTGTGCTTGCTTGGCTTGCTCGGCGTGAACCGTTCGCTGCATAAACTGTTTGACGGTGCAACAAGAATCGCATGGGGACATCCCAATTTGAGCACGATGCAATATGGTATGAAAGGTATGGAGCAGCTCGACTTGGGGCCGCGAATCAACTGGTTGAGAATCAGCAAACGACCTTCATCTTGAACAGCTTGTCAGATCCGACGGCCTTTCTGGAGGCGCCGCCACTACTTGCTGCTGAAGTCGCTGTGAGCCCCGACGCGGAGACTGGTTTTGAGCGGTTCATGGTGGGTTGGCGGATGAGGTGGAAGATTACGGAACCAAACGGTCACAGTCTGGCGTTGGGCGATGCGGTTGCCGACAAAACGGGCGAATCGGAACCGGTCTTGTTGGGCGCAAGTGCAGAGGGTGCCAGTATGCTCACTTTGCACAGTACATTGACGTTTGCAGTAAGAAACAACAACGTGAACACGAGCCCTCATGCGCGAACTGTCGACTTTTCATCGTGTCAACCAATGCGAAATGCATCTGCACTCAACATCCAAATCGCGTGACTTGTTGTCCCCCAAGAAGCACCTCTTTCAACACGACAGTGTCACCGACTATATGTGGAGTACTAAAAAAAAACCGAAAGGAAGCGCCCTGTTGAGCCACGCCGCCGAGAAAACCACCCTCAGCATTGAAATCTCCTGCTTCTCAGCTCTCCGACGCACTAAAATTTGTACCGTGACGCCTCCTGCCTCCCCTGGGGCTGGGCGCGACACTGACGATCCATAGCTGGCGACCCGAACAGTCAACAAGAGCGAGTGATCCGCACACTGGTGCCCATCAACAAGCTGCCGCCGTAGGAAGCATATGCCCGCGCGGAAGAGTTCCCGGGTAAGACCGCCACGGATGGCCTCATGAAGCAGGTGTACGTCGGACTTGCCGATACAAGGTTCGAAATCAAGATGGGTAACCTGAAGGTGGACAAGTCCAAGGCGTTCGACACGGTCCCGCACCACATCCTCCGTCTCGCCCTCAAGCGCATCCGCGTGCCCGACGCCTTCATCGAACTTTACTGTGACTCGTTGCTCGCGGGCCGCACAGCACGAATCAAGACCGAGTATGGCCTGACCGACCCGATCCACATGCATCGCGGGATGCGGCAGGGTGCAGTCGAGTGGCCGCTCATGTGGGCCATTTTTGACGATGTGCTCCTGAGCAAGGTCAACCGCGTGTGCCCGGGGGTAACGTTGTATGCACGCAAGGGCGAGACGGGCGACCCGGAGCTGGCACCATCAAGGACTGCAACCCACCGGGCAAATGGCGAGGTGGTGGACACCGCGCAGCTGGCGGCCATGGCATACGTAGATGACACGGCGTTCTTTGCGCCAAACCGGTTGGAGATGGAGCAACTGCTGCGAATCGTGTCATCGTTCAACCGCGTCACGGCGGTCAAGGCAAACGCGTCCAAGGGTGCCATGTTGGTCCTCAATTGCAAGGGCGAGGCCCGCGGCGAGCCGCTGACGGTTGAGGGGGAGCCGATCCCGTTTCTGGGTGGGCGGCAACCTTTCCGGTATTTGGGTGTGTTGTTGTCAGCGGAGGACTGACCGCGCACAGCGCGCGAGGCGTTTGAGAACGAGCTCCGCAAGGGGCATGGGCTCCTCAAGAACAAGGCGATCACGGGCAAGATGGCGGTTTACTTTGCCAACAACGTGATTTACCCGGCGGCGCTGTACCGCACCAGCAACTTTGTGCCGCCGCCCGCCGTGATTGATACATGGGATGCCAAGTTTCGGTCGTTGATTCGGCAAAAACTCGGCGTTGATCGGTCCACCTCCTCGGCTCTGATTCACCACCCGTCGATTCATGATCTTGACTCACTTTCAAACCTGATTGTGCGTCACCATGTCACAGAGCTGGCCGTCATGCTCAACGACCGCGGCCCGCTTGGTACACCTGCTCGTGTTTGCCTTGGACTCGCCGCATGGGCGCTGGCCATGCCGTGTTCCCCACTCGCGTACCCGACGCCCGAAGCCCCATCCTCGACCCTGTGCTGGTTCGCCAACTTGCTGCCGCTCATGCACGCTGCCAACATCTCGGTCGTCGACACGCACGGCGAATTTGCCATCGACCCGGGCTGCCACCATTCGCCGCTCTTCCTCAGCGAGGACGACTCGCTTGCCCACCGTAACCCAGCGGTCGTCAGGCAACTGCGCAAGCACGGCCTGTACCGGGCCAGCCAATTCGCGCCGGAGGGCCAGCCCGTCTTCCGGCGGCATGTCGAAGCCAAGCTCAACCTCAACTCTTTGACGCCTTTCCACGAGTCGCTGCTGCGCCGCGTGCAAGAACTTCGCCGCCATCCAATCCGCGACCCGCCGTGGCCGCTCCTGGCCCAGCCTGAGGAGCCATTCCGCCCGTGGCTGTTCCCGTCCTCGGCGCTCACGCTTGGCCGCTACCTCGCAGCCGGCGTAGAATCAATCGCCGTTCACAGCATTGGCGTCATGTTGCCCTCGGTTGCGCCCGGAGCAATGGTGACCATGTACACGGACGGTTCCGTGATGGATACCCCCCAGAACGGCAGCGCCCGGCCTGTCGGCGCAGGCGTGCACGCGTTTGTGGGTATGGGTGTGGACGAGGAGAAGTTGCGCGTGGAGGCTGAGTACCTGGAGCAGGAGTAACTCGTGCTCTGCACGGGTTAGACACCTTGTGGTGAGTGGAGGTAGTGGAAGGAGAGAGTGGGGAGGGGAGAGAGAGTGGGAGAGGGAAGGGCGCTGTGTGCGCGTTCGATGAGTTTTGTTCTTTTTGTTTTTGTTTTTGTCGTTTTTCTTCTGTTTCCTGACCGCGTGTCCAAGTTGCCGCCGCCCAATCACTTCCTTTCCGGTCTGATTGTTCTGCTTCCCCTTTTGTCTTCTCACACGACCTTCCGTTTGTGTTTGGTTCGTCAAGGTGCCGCTGGGCTCGTTGGGGGGTTCGTAGGTCAGCGCACGGATCAAGAGTATGCGAGCGCGCCCATTTATTGTTGTGCGGGTTTGACCCATCCAATCCGTCACCACCCCGCTTTCTCTTCGTAGCCTGTCCATGATTGTGTTCCAGTTCAATAAATTCTTGAGTTCTGCACTACTACAATAACCGTGATAGTGTTTTCGCGTGGGCTGTCACGCTGGATAATCGTCACCGCTTGACGAAAAACGCAAAATGGGAAGGACATTTTGAGTCTCGGAGCTGAGCACGGTCGGTTGTTGCGTAACTAAAACAACTCTTGCGGGGATTGCTCTTGCTGGCGACGCCAGGTCTGGCTCACTGAGGGCGGGAAGCAATTCGCCAACCATATGCCCAGGTTTGCGAGACAAAACACGAACCTACCAGGGATCGAACCTGGAATCTCCTGATCCGTAGTCAGGCGCCTTATCCATTTGGCCATAGGTCCTCTTGTTGTTAATAGGGGTTTGGTTTCGACCCCCTTCACTAAAGCATTTCTTCCAACAAAAAGTTTGGCAATTTTCCTCAACACTCACGGGCCCGTGTTCGAGCCCTGCCTGCACCAGTCGGACTCTTCGGATTGCGGAAGGGAACAGACCAAGACGTTGACTTGCTTGCCTGCCCATCGGTCGCTGAGCGTTTGGAGCCATCTGCTGCTCACGGGGCAGGCACAAACAGGAGCGCACAGGAAAACGCTCAACAACGAACTGCTACTTGGAGCTTCTTGGGCCTTAGGACTGGGACACATATGCACATCGCAGGGGTTAGGGGATCTCGGTGGCTTGAAACAGACCATTTAATAACGCGGTCGTATGGTGTAGTCGGTTAGCACACGAGACTCTGAATCTCGGGACCTGAGTTCGAATCTCAGTATGACCTTACAGACTGTTTTGAACGTTGCGTTTTTTATCAACCCACGAAATAACGTATCAAAACTGCAAAGAAAGCACGTTCCTCATGAGCTTGTCACCTCCCAGAATCGAACTGGGGCCGCCACGGCCACAACGTGGAGTACTAACCACTATACTAAGATGACTTGTTGCTTCGAAGGCCTATTCTTGCGGTGTTCATTTCAAAAGTCACTTGGCTTGACCGGAGTCACCATGCGTGCGACGCAGAGCTGCTGGATGGCGATACGGTGCTGCTGAGTGCTGGGTGGACAATGACACGAAAATATATATCTTGACCTCAACTGTTGCCAAAAGCAAAAAGTGGCAGATGTACGCAAAGCAGAAAGAGACAGCGCAAGAAAAAGCAGACTCAATGTCCAAGGCAGGGTTCGAACCTGCGCCTCCGAAGAGAACAGCACCTGAAGCTGCCGCCTTAGACCGCTCGGCCACTTGAACGTGTTCGGTGGTAACCCCATTTCGCTCATGTATCATCAGAATCGCGCAAAGGTCTAAGGAGCCTGGTGTCCGTCTTTTGCTCATGAATGGCCACAGGAATACAATGTCCTGCTAGCAGGGGTACTGAGAGACATCTGCTGCCAGATTGCGGCTGCATTGGTCATCTTGTCCACTTGGATGACCAGAACAAAACAGTCCGCCTCTGAGCAATCCGCGCATCAAGGATCGACCCATCGACCTCATGATCACCGAAAATTTTCCCAAAACCATACAACATGGAAGCAATGCAGGCTAGCAAAAAGAAAAATAGCGCCACTCCGTTTCGATCAGAGGACCTCCAGGTTATGAGCCTGGCGCGCTTCCACTGCGCCATGGCGCTGTTGTTGATTGGCTAATCCACATTTGCCCTCTAAATTTCTTCACAATGTTTTGACCAGAATCTGGCTGGTTCCGCACCAATGACAAGCGCTCCAGGAGTTGAAGGGCAGTAATTGAGACCGCCTCCTGAAAAAGAGGCTGCGTTGCCGTCAACCTGGCGGCCAATTGCAAGCGTCGACCGCAAGACAACAGCGTGTATTTCCGTTCCTCTTCCATGGATCCTAGTCCAGCACATGAAGCATCCGTAGAGTCGTTTAGACCCTCCATGCAAGTCTCCTTCTGACCGCTCACGGCCCGTGCGACGATACCCTGAACCAGAATTATCTGCAGCAGCAGCAGCACGAACGAGGACGAGGACGAAAGACGGACAGCAATTCATTCGCAGCACAAACACACCATGCGATTCAACGAAGCCGACGTTGCCTACTTTGGCTCGTCGCCCACGTCCGTGACTTACCGGGGCTGGCTGTGGAAGCGCGGCGACCTCCCCATCTCGTCCGTGCCGTCGTTTACACTGCCGCCGCTGGCCACCCTGTACAAGAAGCGCTGGTTTGTCCTCAAGGGAAACCTGTTGTTCTACTTTCATACACCCGACGTACGCCATCACCCTCGCTGAGCCATTGTGCGCACGTCCTGCTCTCCCCATGATGCTGACCTTTCGTTCTCCATCCACGTGGTGGTACAGGACACGGTCCCGGCGGGATTTGTCCTTCTCGAGCATTGCCAAGTTGCAACTGGCCCCGTGCCTGCCGGCATGGAGTCGCAGTCTGAAATCCCGCCCTACCACATGAAGATCAGCTTTCTGTCGGAATCGTCTCGGCGCACGTACGAACTAGTTGCCCCAACGTCCGAGGAGCGCCTGGCCTGGATTCAGCACTTGGCGTCGGCCTCCATCGACTATCTTCACAATGAGATTCGCTACCTCAAGGAGCGTGTCAGGCAGCTGGACGGCGGTGACCACCAGGCGACACAACCAAAATCGGCGGCCGAATCGAGTGGTACCGATAATGCGGCAACGACCGATGCTACCCGTGACTTGTCAATGTCATCTGCAACCATGGACTCGGCAACCGGTGGTAACGAAAAGTCGTCCCTCATGTATACCCCCGGCGCCTCATCCTTCTCGCACGCCCTCGCTTTTTCACTGCGCGTCACCATGTCCCTCCCCATCTCGCTCCCGGCCTCTCCTGCAACTGGCGGTGTCGAAGTCATCATTTCCAAGGACTGCTACCTGTACCTCGCGCTGCACCAAGCTCGCGGATCCTCGTGCACCGAGTGGGTGCCCATCAAGCAATTCGCTGCCACCCCGTTCTTCACGTGTTTGCCTGCCAACCTGCACCACGAAACGCTCTTGTCGCTGTACCTTGTCCAGCCGTCGACCTTTGCCGAACTCAAGCTCCTCGATGTGCCGCTCGACTTGCGCTCCAATGGCGGTGCCGGTCAACACAAGATCACCCTCCAATTTGACAAGGTTTCCTTGACTATCGGCACTTTACTCTGGACTCCACTCACGATCCCACCATCGTCACCCCAAATGTCACTTGCCCTGCCTGCTGCTTGCGAGGAACAATACTACCAGCTCAATGACTCGACTCTCATCCACGAATCGCTCGCCGAATCGCCGTGGGCCATGCACATTCCGCGGATGCTGCTGCAAACGTGGATTGCCGATGAACAACGCCTTATTGACCGGTTCACAAGTCTGATTCCGACGGCGCCCGATATGCACGTGATTCGGCTGCGGCAGCTTGATGTCCACAAGCAGCTCATGTGCTACTACCGCGAAGAACTCGAGGCCGTACACGCTTTAATCAACAATGGAGCGGGCAAGGGGCAGGTGCTTCGCAAGTCGGTGGAAAAGGCAGGACACAAGTGGCAAATGGTGACGCTGAATTGCGCCGTGCAGCGCATGAAGGTGATTCCACCGCCCGCGCCTGCGACTCCGCCCACAGTGACCACTTCGACGCCGCGGTCCAAGCGATCCAGCATGATGTCCACGGCCACCACGGGCTCTTCCTCATCGTCGTCGTCTCTCACAACGGCAGGTATGCCAGAGGCATCTTATTCGGTCGTCACTTTTGGCGCGCCCGCCGCACACGCACTCGGGTTCCCAACATCGAGCGCCACCGACCCAATCTCGGGCGCCGCCGCCGCCTTTTTGCTTGGCACCTCCCCATCCACAACGCCGTCAAAGGACGACCCGCTGCTCTCGTCGGCGGCCGCGTCCATCTCGGCTCAACACCGCCGCGACCTTGGCCTGCGTCATGCCGCATTCACCGACTCGATCCGCACGCTGCAATCGCTGACGCTTGAAACATTTACGGGCGCCAAGGCCCAAAATGTGGCTGCGCTCGTCACCAAGGTCGGCACTGCCGCCAAGGACGTGGCGACGCTCGTCATGGCGGTTGCCTCGTCGCTCAAGGACCTCGACGTGGAAACGCTGGGCGGGTTTCAAGCGCACGTGACCGAGGTTGGATGTCAGCTTGTCGAGGAGGTGATTCCGCTGCTTGCGGTCCGCGGACAACAGCTTGCGCTGCTGCTCGACGGCCAGTCGTTTGAGGCGTTTGCAGAGACGCTGGCCAAGCTCGCGGATCATGTCACGCTAGCACATGACTCGGCCGTGGCGCTGCTCGATCACCACATGCTGCTCATGGATGCGACCAATGTGAGCCCGAGTGGGTGGCAGACTAGCAGGCGCAGGAAGGATTGGGTGTTTTCGCAAATGTTGGGCGCCATTGTGACTGGGTTGGAAGAGACGGTGCGCGGGTGGTGGGTAAGCGACAAGGTCAATGGCGGCGCCGAAACCGGGTTCAGGTTCACGTCGGCGGCTTGGGCGCAGTGGGTTCAAGTTGGTTGGTTGGCCGGGTTGGAGAGCTTATTGAGCTCACAAGGCGACGAGCTGGGCATGCTGACTGATTTCCGAAACGCATTGGCAGATGTGGAGGACTCGGTTCGTGTTGCGCTGCATCCCGTTGAGGATGGAGAATCCAAGGCCGTGATTGAGTGGTCGCTTGAGGACCGGATTCGCATCTCGGGTGAACGTGGCGACTTGATTGTGTCTGTGGGCGTGCCGCATGTCGTGTACAATGCGATTCCGCGCCGCGATGCCAAGGCGCGCATGCACGCTGTGCTGTTCACGCAGGGCATCAATGAGCAGCAGACGCTCTCCAACGTGTTTGGGTCGGGCATCAAGCAGCAAGACGCCATCAACCGCTCGTCATACAGCAAGCTCGCCCGTTATGTGGCCACGTTGCGCGAATATGTCGGTACGCTCGTGGCGCAAAACCTCGTGGGTCCCATTTCGTCCAGGAGCTTTTTCGAGTACGTCACCATGCTGGTCGTGCACTTTGACCAAATCTTGGCTGGTTCCGAAATCAAATTGGCGGGCGTCATGTCGACCATTGTTGACGAGAGCCAATTGTCGGGCGGGTCGTCGCCCATGTCTGCGAGCGGGTCTGGATCGGGCGGTAGCGGCAGTGGGATGAGCGGCGCCATGGGTGGATTGCGCCGCGCCCTGAGCGCTGTCGCTGGCGGGTCGCGCGCAAAGAATACCGACATTCTCGTCATGGCCGCCCATATCACCCGTGTATTGGGCTCATTGCACTTGCTCATGGCCGGTGATGTCGAAGTCCACGACCGGCTGCCGGCCTTTGGGTCGCACCCATCCACCACCACGCGCTTTACCAGCTGCAAGTCGGCCAAGGACCGCAGCTCCATGGCGGTCACGCTCGAACAGTGCTTTGTCCTCCAAGCTGCGCATCTCATGTCGCCGGGCGATTTCGAGGGCATGCTGACAGCCATGCGCGCGTGCGGGACAAGGATTCGCAATGTGGAGAAGAATGTCGGCAAGCCTGCGTATGCGTTCAATGCTCTGCAGTGGAACATTTTGCCTCGTTTGTATCGTCCGCCAAAGTACACCATCAACCAAGGCGCCGAGTCCTGAGACGGATGATTGTGATCGATATGTGTCTACAGACGTAGATTGCTTGCTGTTCGTGATAGATTGTGTCTCTAGGTATCCTCTTTGGTCTCACCCTTCTGTATATGTATACATGTATTTACACTTCTCATGTACTCAAAAAAACATTCATGGGAACAATGGAAATTGGTTTAGCATTTCTTTGCCTCGATATTTATACAACAAAATAGAAGCTGGTTACACGTGCTTTCCGCGCCGGACGAAAGCGGCGCAGATGGTTTGGCAATCGACTTGCCGGATTCCCTCCCGTCCACACCATCCAGAGATCCTTTCGGCCGCCCCAAAACATGACAATCGACATGCAACGATATCCTTGGCATTCACAAAACAAGCCTGCGACTGACGGCCCGGCGCAGGTTGATACGCTGGTACATAAGCATCCATCATCTCCGAACCCTGACCCGCGTCCACCGTCATTTCCAACCCGCAACGGCCCATGGTGATTCGCGCCAAACGTGCCCTTCCAGTGCACATTGCCACACACGCATTGCGCACCAGCACCAGATGTGCCTTGATTGGTGGAAACCAGTCGAAACGCCCGTGGCAACGATACAGTTGTTGTTGATGTACAGTGCTTGGTTCTGGGTGATGGCTATTGGCTTGGTGCTAAATGGAGGCTACTTGTTCTAGTGGCAATGACGCGGGTTGGGATGTCAGAGTTTGCGCGACTGGCATGCAGCGCTCGAAATCCCTATACTTGCCCGGATGGGCGACACAAACGGCAACGTGGGCGGTGACGGAATGTGGTAAACCGTCGTCGGCTCGTCGTGTGCCGTCATCGTCATCTGAGATCACCATGGCTGAATCATATCCCGCAAGCATTTGCTCGAAAGCAGGCGAGCAGACGGTGCCGCCTTTGTCATATCCAACTTGCTTGTCACCGTCATGATCTTGACCACCTTGTTGCGAATCACCTGAACCGGCCACACAATCGCTTGCGCCGCAGCCTTTTCCTTGATCCCCGTTGTCACCGGATCCGCCATGATGCCGGCCTTCTGCTTGCCCGCTTTTCGTGTCAACCCCGTCCTGACCGACGGCTTCTTGAATACTGTCGACCTCGGCACCAATATTCACGTGCTATTCTGCATCCGCTCCGTCCTCCATATCCCCGAAACAATCGACATACTCATCTATTGGCCAATCGTCAGCGACCAAGATGGTGGTACACTTGCCGCCAATACGGCATGGTGGGCACTTGGCCAACAGTGATCCACCCACGCACTCGATGGCGGAAAGGTCGCCAGTGGGGTGACGGCACGTGTGCTGTCGACGTTGGGAGCAACAGCAATATCGACGACTTGGGCGGCGGATGTAATCGGTTCGAGTTGGCTATGGGAACTGCTTGGGATGCCGGCAGCGGCGGCGACACGGGAGAGTATCGACGCGTGGTTTGAGCATGTATCTTGCACACTTGAATCGATCGTGAGCGAATCGTCTGTTCCCGAGGTCCATTCGGCAGGTTGCGTGTCTTTATTTGAATCGGCAGTGACCCTAGCCATGCCCGCTTCACACTGAGTATCGCAGGCTGCTTCTGGTTGAGCGTCGGCATCAGCACTCGAAGTCGAATCGCCAAACAAACCTACACACAGCCATGGAATCGAGCGAGCACGTACACGACCAACCATGAGCAGCAAAACGGCAAGATACCCAACGCTTTGGGCCCCGTCGTCAGTCTTCTCCATGTCCCCAAATGTCTCGCGCTAATTCTTATCCACTTTGTCGCCCACCCGATCGTGCTCGTCGTGCATCTTGTCCAACTTGACTCGCATCTTGGTCTTTTCCTGCTCAACCTTGTCCCTCAACTCGCACTACTTTTCCCATGCGACACTTTGCTTGTCCATGGCCTCCCGCACCTCGCTTCTCAGCATGTCAATCTCCCTCAAATACTCGCCCTCGCGCTCGCCCGCCTCCACCACCGCCCCGATCGTGTCCATCCCCCAATACATGTTCTGTGCAATCAATGCATACACATGCATCCACTTTGCCTCGGACAACCTCAGCGTGCGCTCGAGGTAATTCGCCGAGCAACCCAAGCGCCGTTGCTTCAAGCGTGCACGTCACGCACGGTGGTGTTTGCTGCTGCCAGTGAGCCCCTAAAGCCCCTTTGAGTTCTTGTGCGATAAAGTACCGGTCGAGCGCTAGGTAGTAAGTGACGGCGGGTGGGCGGCGCAAGTGAACGTGCATGGTCTGGGGTGCCAATGGTACGGAGCGTGGAAAAGAGGGTCAAGACGGTTTGGTGCAAATGTGGAGGCTCAATCTGTGGACAAACCATTCAAGTGAAAACATGAAAAAGTGTGCAGAGAACAAGTGCGGGGGAGAAGTGCGTACCGGACGGATGTATTTACTCGCCATGCCTGAGTGCCTGTTCGGGCGTGATGTACGGGTAGGTCGGGTTGGGAAACAGAATGTCTGCCAGCGACGTGTCGTTGGACACGTGCATGAATCCATTTGTGTGTCGCGGCTCCATCTTGCGGAGGTCAGGTGCACTTGGATCGGCCGATGTGGCGGGGGTTTGTCGGACACTGGATGCGTTCCGAGTTGGTGGGACTTCTTGCACACGGAATAGGGCGAATCCGGGCGGCCGGAGCTGGTATTTGCGGCAACAGGGGCGCCGTCGTCGACAAGGAGAAGCGGGCGAGTCATGCTGGTTGGAGGTGGATCTAGTTGGATGTTTGGGTTTGGTTGGTACGGAAACAGATGCTTGAAGGAATTGTCAAGCGTATATCCTTATCCTTGCCTAACGTCATCAATCGTATAGAGCTGAAATCAAAAAAGTTGTCTGTTGCAGGTGTTTGCACCTGTGTTCGTGCAAACGCAACAACTGAACGAGATGGCACCGTGCTCGTCAAGTTGAGTCGAGGCAAGCAAACTAAGCGAGCGTTTCTGACCAATTCCGTCAAACCCGCCACCGGTGCAAGAAGAAGAGCATGACATGAGTGTATTCGGATGTATACGATGATGTATGAAAAGAAACGGGAGCGACCAGGCACACAAAAGTTTGGAAAACTGCAAAAATGAGGCGTTTGAGCCAGCGAGAAATCAAAGTAAAGGGACAAAAAGATACTGATGTACAAAACGAAAAAACATGAGACTTAGTCGCGCGGTGGCAACGCGGGCGGCGCCTCCCCTTCCTCCACCGCCGCTGCCGCGGTGGATGCGGCCGCCAAATCCCCCTGACTCTTCTGAATCCTCTGCACGGCCATGAGCTTGTTGACGGCGGCCTTGAACCTCTGGGCGCCACCCATCTTCTCCTGTGCGCCGCGGCGCATGGTCGGCACCAAATTAATTGTTGCAAACGCCAAATCGCTGTCTGTCGACATGACCGACTCGGGCCGCGGCTCGGCCACCATCCCCGGACGCGCCTTCTTTGGCGCGCGCTTGATCCACGGGTGTGCAAGAGCTTGGTCGGCAGACATGCGTTGAGTCGGGTCGACCACAAGCAGGCGCCGGATAAAGTCCTTTGCTTCGTCCGACACATCGGTCCAATACTCGGGATCAAACGAGTAGCGCGCATTGACGATTTCGTCAAACACTTCGCGCTGCGACTCGGCCCAGAAGGGAATGTACCCGCAAAGAATCACATATGTGATGCATCCGAGCGACCACATGTCGACGGGTTTGCCGTGGCCCTTGTTGAGGATGACTGAATGATTGGACAAGTGTGCGGCGTCAGTAAAGTAAAGGTGCATGAAATAATTGTCGAAATAAAAAAAGTGAGAAACAAACGTACTCTCGGGTGCACAATACGCCGGCGTGCCACACGCCGTCATAAACATCTGGTTATCAAACTCGGCCAACCGACTCAACCCGAAATCGGCCACCATGACGCGCGAGTTGCGACTTGAATCCTTCAACAACAAGTTCTCGGGCTTGAGGTCGCGGTGGACCACGCCCAAATCATGGCAATACTTGATGGCATCCAAGACCTGAGCCACCACCGTGACCGCATCGCGCTCCGTGTAAAACCCGCGTTCCACAATGGAATCAAACAACTCTTTACCTGAACACAGCTCCATGACCAAATGATATGCGTCCTCCGAGTCAAAGAAGGCATCGGGTCCAGGGACAAGGCCCACCACGTTTGGATGTGACGACAGCGCAGCAAGCACCTCGATTTCCCTGCGCACCACCTTTTCGCGGCCCTTGAGCTTGCGCTTGCGCATGGTTTTCAGGGCGTACCGGTGGCCCGTGACCTTGTGCGTCACCTCGTACACATCGGCAAACGTGCCTGACCCGAGTTTCGGGCCGCGGTCGTAAATGTCGAGCAGGGCATTGGGCGACGGGGTCACGCGCGGAGACAAGGGTGGGGACGCGGGCAGGGCGGATGGCAGGGGCTGTTGCTGAACGGCAGGCGGCGGCGGTGCCGTGTAAGGGTTGGCGGAAGGCGTTGCCGTTGCGGTTGGCGTTGGGGTCACGGTGAGCAGGTGGTGTTCGGGCTGGGGCTTGTTGGTTGCTGGTGGTGAGGCGGCAGACTGCTGCTTGCCATTGTTGGCCGAGGAGGCAGACGGAGAGGGATGGGCCTCGGACGGCGAGGAGCCCCGGCCAAAGCACGGACAGAGAGAGAAGAGGCCCATGGCGATGGCGGGAGTGATGGCGTGGCTGGTGATGACTTGACGACGGGGGGTTTACAATTGCATTGGCATTGATATTGACATTGATAGTGACATTGAGTGCTGCCCAATGGCCCAATGAGTCTTTGGATGCAGAGGCTGTTGGCTCGGTTTTTGAAGGTTTGAATTGTTGAGGTTTAAATTTTCGAGGCTGCAAAACGCCGACTGAACTGAACCGCACAACAGCGCCGCAATCGGCTCCCACCACGTGTGCTCCAAGTCTCCAGACGGCAGAATCATAAGTCTTGGCCATTCTCATGCACCTGGGCATTTATTTATATGTCAGCAGTGGATCCTTGAAGGTTATGCTGACCAAGTTTCCCGAACAGATAGATACAGTACCCACCAACGTACACTGGCAGACCACGAGGCCCCACAGTTTCCCTGTGCTCATGCAGCCCACTGACAGCGACCAGCGGCCATCCACAGAAAACCAAAGATCCTCACAGCGATAGCAATCCCAGACAACAATCGACCAACCGACGATTCGGCTCTGGCGGGCCAATTCCAATTGCGGACAAGACAGAAAGGACGAGACGAGAGTGAGGTGGAACATGTAGTAAGCAGAATCAAAGCAAAAGAGACAAGCGACCGGGTAAACAATCGAAATGACAGCAGAGGGATTCCACACAACCGATTGGACTTGGACGGTTACGGTTGGACCAACTCGGTGATGGACGGATGCATTTGCAAAATCAATCAATCAATCGTCTTGGAACTCGCCCGCCTCGGCCATCTGACGCTCAGCCTCCTTGCGTGCCCAAGTTTGTACACTGTGTAGAACAGGTGTGTTGGGTTGTGTGTCAGCCGTCGTATCCTTCAAGTAGAAAAGAAGAATACAATAACAAGGACAAGTGTACCTGGTATCTGGCTTAAAGTACAGGCCAACCGTGACGAGGGCAAACCCACCGCCCACCGACCAGTAGTAGATGTCCTCCCACCAGTCCTTGACGCGCTTCTGGCCCTTGGGCAGGGGCTTTTCGCCAAAGAGGTAGCCCGTGGGTTCAAAGAACTCGCCGCCGGCCCCACCGCGCACAAGCGTCGGGCGGGAGCGGGCAGAGAGGGCGGCGGTGCGGAGTGGCGAGGCTTGTGCCGAAGCGGCGGCACGGGCGAGCGAAGAGCGGAGCATGGTGTGTGTGCCGAGTGGAATCAGCCGAGCATTCATGGATATGATATTGGTGGATGATGATTGGTTCTTTCCCATTCAATTTCAATACTTCATCTTGTCCGACTAGCAGTGTCCAGATCCAAATGGAGAGGTGGATCCAGTTGGATCGGAGTGCCACGCCAATCCCAATCCCAAAGGTCGGGACAGAACGGATCGGCGGTGCGGCGGATCGGCGGGCCATTCAGGCAAACGACAAAGTTTCGGCAGCGAAAAAACCACTCACAATCGTAAAGATCCCATTGCCATTGACACTGCCATTGACACTGCCATTGACACTGCTCTCCTGTCAACTCAACTCAATACCCAACAAAGCACACGCACACGCCCGCACGCACGCACGCTGCAGCCACCATGTACTCGCTCGCCCGCTCCCTCTCCGTTGCCGCCGTCCGCCCCTCGGTCCTGGCCGCCGCTGCCCGCCCTGCCGCCGCTCGCCTCGCCGGTTCGTATCTTGTCCTACACACTCTCGAATACACTCGACTGCTCTTCGCCCAAGTCATGTCGACCCATTCACCTTTCTCTCACTCGACAATGGCCATGCATGCTTGATGCTCGACTGCCTGGCCTGTCATTTGAATCGCTCCACACTTGCGCATGATCGCCGCTTCATCCTACCATGACCACCCGCCATCACAGTGCATGTCTACATCTACAATTCCAGCATGTCCCAACGGTGGCAGCAGCTCTGGCGACCTCATCTTGCGGACACACAACTCCTCTGCAAAAACCCTCGTCACCGCTCTTGTTTTTTCCATCACGACCTCACGCTGACTTGCAACCCGCACCTTCCTCTTTTTTTTTCTAGTCCGCTCCTATTCTGCCCACTCGGACGACACCTTGTCCTTTGACGATTTCACCAAGAAATACGTGACCTTCTTTGAGCAAGCCGAGGATCTGTTTGAAGTGCAGCGCGGCCTCAACAACTGCTTCTCGTACGACCTGGTGCCCTCGACCCAAATCGTCGAGGCGGCTCTTGTGGCCTGCCGTCGTGTCAACGACTACCCGACCGCCGTCCGTGTGTTTGAGGGTCTCAAGCAAAAGTGCCCCTCGGAGAAGCAGTACAAGGAGTACCTTGAGGCCACCAAGGAGTTGCGGGAGCAGTTGGGCGTCGAGACCCGTGAGGAGTTGGCCATCTAAAACGGTAGTACTGGACTTGCTTGGGTGTTGAGGTCGGTGGTCAGTCATTGATATACATGTTGGCGACATACTTACCTGTTTCCTCCCCTCCTTTCTCTCGCACTCTTTCTGGCTTTGCTCTGCTACTGGGCGCCCTTGAAAATCTCGGTGACTGCCGTCCCTTTAACAAGCCCTTTGTCTTTCTTCCTCGTTGTTTACTCTTCTGCATACTACACTGTCCCCTAATGCTTTTGAATTTTTCTTTTTTCTCTACCCCACCAGTTGCCATACACTGTTACTTTTGAATGGGAATCAATGTGTTCCAACGGAGGGAGCTGCCCAAAGAACTGCCACTGCAAGTCGCCACGTCAAAGTACTTCTGTACTGCTTCCCGAAGCCAAGGGCGTGGCATCCATTCGCTTCCCTCCCTCTCTCTCTCTCCGTCATCACCCTCGTTTGCCGAATGAATTGAATCCATGCACACAAACCGGTCTATGTTTCTTCAAGTCAACGCACCTTTAGTACGCCCTTGATCGTCCACTCTTGCCGTCGACCATTCACACCAGCCAGTCAGACTTGCACGACCGCGACCGCCCGCCAACCAGAACACTCTCGCCCTGTTGACACTCGCACCCATTTGCCATCCACCATGGCCGAATCATCATTCCAATCGTCACTGCGTGCCTTCCAACAATCTCGCGCCAACCCTGCCCCACCCACCACGACCGCCACAAGTGGCTCTTCGGGATCTTGGACGCGATGGATGGACTCGATGCGTGGCGGCAGCGACGACCAAGCGGCCGAAGAAGGGCGCGGACTACTCTCTGGCCTGATGCCCGGAACCAACTCTCGGCAGCAGCAGCAGGAGGTGGATGCGCGAACGCGGGCGTTTGAGGTTGCATGCGGGTGTTGCCCTGCCCTGTCTGCTTCACAAGTACATCTACGTTCACCGTGTGGCCTGCGCATGGTCCCCCACATGAATTGATGACTGAAATCTCTGTGCTTGTGTGTGTGTGTTTTTTTTTTCCCAATGTGTAGCGGTTCATTGTCTTTGCGTGCTGTACAGGCGGCGGCCTGCTCTTCTTTTTCCTCGTACGTTGAGTGCCGCCACTCACATTCACTCACACATACAACAGCGGCGAATCTGACACATTGAGCACCATTCCATGTATGCACTGCCTCTAGTCCTTTTTCATGCTGCCCATGCTCGTCATTGCGCCTCAAAAGTTTGCATTTCTCTCATGCATGGGCTCGCTGCTACTGTTTTCGTCGCTCGGCTTTCTTCGGTTCGTTTGCATTATATTTTTGCTCGTGAGCGCAACCTTGCTCCCATCCGACGAGCAGTGGCACTTACTGATCCGTTTTTTTTTTGTGTGGCATGCACCTAGCGGATGGCCTGGACACATGGCGGCAGTGTTTTCCAAAGACCGATGGCCGTTTTCCGTCGGGTACCTGTTGAGTCTTGTGGGTGGGTTGTGGGCCAGTGTCATTGTACGTATGGCCAGCTTGCCAATGCAGAAAGACATGTGCGTGGAGATGATGGACTAACAGCACAAGCAACAGATCCACAGCTACCTGCTCACCATTGTGTTTATCATCTTGCACACGGTTGCCCTTGTGTGGTATTACATGTCGTTTTTACCTGGCGGCATTTCCGGGCTCAGGGTATGTCTGTTTGGGCCTAGGGGCGGAGGGGCGACAACTACGTGAATGAGTGCTGACCGATTCCTTTGCGACTTTCAATAGACCATGACAGGTATGATGGCGAGCAGTGGCCGGTCGCTTCTTCCCATTTGATGCGTGTCGAGCACGTCAGCGTTTTATTGCTTGCCAGTAAGTGCATGCAGTCTTGTTGGCACAATGGATCGGTTCCTGTCATTCTACATGCATGCTTCCATTCCCGGTACACTCCATTCACAAAACGTAGCGTCACATCGCTGTTTTCCATTCTTGTCCTGGACGGCAGGATACAATACACGGACGCACACACACAAATAAACGTTACCGACCAACAAGACAGCATCATCCCAAGAAGAGATGCGGACCAGCGCCGTTAGGTTTCTTCATATGCTTCTTTTACACCTCCTCGCCAGGGCACGCGCACGTCTTTGGGCACTTTTCATAACACCCGAGGCATCCCGGATTGGCCGGATCGCGGCACTTGCGGTCGCACGACCGAATGCACGGCACATACGCTCCCATGTAGCATTCGCCGAGCTTGGTGCGGTCGCAAGGACCCCAACGTGCGCACAAGCCTACGGATAGAATTTAAGTTAGTAGCGCACACAGACGTCAACCAAAAGCCGACAACTCAAGCTCTTGTGGGGGGTACATAGGGACGTACGGTAAGGTCCAGGCAACGGGTCAGTCAACACGGTTTCTGAGGCTGCCGGATCCAGCGTCAACATGGCACGCTCGCCCGCCCCGGGGCACGGGCATTTGGCTTTGCAGAACTGCATGCAGCCGCCGCACCGCGGGTCCAATGGGTTGGTCTTGCATGTGTTTTCGCAGTGGCACACGCAGTTGAGGTACCCGGGGTAGTAGCAGTCGAGCGCAGAACGGTTGCATGTTGGAACGTTGGTCGATGGTTCTGTCGTGTGGGAATGGCATGGATGGATGGATGGATGGGGTTTTAAGGCACAGTGTAAGCGGCGAATTCTCCAAGAAAGAAAGCATGAGCAAAACATACGGGGTTGAGCGGTGGTAGTGCCGGCCAGAACGGCCAGCACCGTGACGAGAAGGGTCGAGTAGCGCATGGTTACAACCTTGAAAGGGCAAGCAACAAGAGTAGTGGATCAATTCAAAGAATGCAAGCAATCCACATTGTCCACTTGCCGGAATCGCCTGCGGGCAGCCCACGGCTTTATACTTGGCGGTCGGCGAGCCGCCAACATCGGTCCACAGAGCTCAAGCGCGTGCATCCACCCCAAATGAGTTTCCCTGACCGTACGCGGGAGAGCCTAAAGGTGAGCATGGGGAGTGGAGCCAGCCGCCCACAAGCAGCAACAACCTTTGCCGGCCACACTTGATCTCGTTTCAGATCCCATGACTGCGCACGAGGGACGGCCAGCCGGAGCGACAGCGGGGTTGCACATGCTGCGCAATGCCACTCGGATTTAGCACTTGCAAACGTATCAGGACGTATCAAGTCAATCAAGTTGGGGAAACATTGTTGCTGCGGAATGCGGCCAATGTCGATCAGTTGTGTCTTGGGATGTCTCACCTGCAGTGTCGGAGAGTGCAAACTGTGCTGATGTGCCGATATCGTTGGATACATTGTGGATGGATGAGCACTGAGTTGACGTGCCAATTAGCAACAATCAAGCCGTTCCCCTGCATGTTCGCTCAGAAACAGCGGCAGCTGTCGTCACGAATGACATGTTCAATCTCCTACCTGGTGCTAACGCGGATGTGCAGATGTGCTGTCCCTTGGGCCTCGGTGAATGATTGAAGCAGCTGCAGACTATCAACAAAAAAACCGACAGGATATGGACGTCGCCGCTTTGCAACTCGCAGCTTAAGCCTGTCGAGCTGGCAAGACAATTCTGCGCTTGCTGCTGGTTCCAACCAGTTGAGTTGGCTCACATGCATCAGTCGTGCGCGACAGCCATAGAAGCAGCTCGATCTGAGAACCGACATGGATTCGCACAGGCAAAATGCATCTTCCCTCCATTTTCCTTGCTCGATGAGCGACCAAGTAATATAGAGCAGTGGAACCCAAACAGCCTCGAGTACGCACACCCTGGCTAGGGTAGAGTCGCGTCCGACACCAATTGAAACAGCAGCTCCATGCAGCCAGAAGATATGAAGACTCTGCGCTCGGTTTGTCACCGCAGCAGGCGTTAGCAGGCAAACGATTGTGAGACAGCATTTCATGACCCGCTGCAGTATCGGAGTGCCGACGAACGCGATCTTTGGCCAGTGCATCATGTTTGTGCAGCCGCACCAACACATTCATGAGTCGTCAATAGATCGGGCGGTTTATTGGCCAATGGTTTCAGTGCGGGCCGCCAAAAGCCCAAGTGATCTATCAGTTTTGCGTTTCATATCGCACGGACGGATGGACGGACGGACGGAGGTTTCAGTGACATGCCTATGGTCTGAGGGCCAGAACGTTCACGCACAGCTGAGCGGCATACCAGGCTTGAATATGTGTGAGGTGCGCATCTATTCCGCCCACAATTAAATTCCTAATTCAATCGTGAGTAGAAGTATGTCTTGTGGATACCATTGTGAGGGCCCCGCGTTTGGGAACTAGCACGATTCGCGCTGTCTTGCCCAAGTTGGCCTTCCCATGCCTGAGAAACAAGAAGGATGGAATCAACACCTATACAGCGAGGAGATGAACATTATGTAATACGGAAAAACGCAAAACACTATTTTCCCGTCGCAGCCGCGGCTGCGGCAGCCCCGGTCCCTTTTCCACTTGCGGCTTCGCCCGCCAACAAGGCTGCCAATTCCGCCAACTCGTCTGCCCGCTCGCCAGCCTCCTTTGCCTTGACCTGAGCGATGCGATCCACCATGGCGTCTTTGCTTGCCTGTGCCGTCGCCAGCTCCGTCAACAAGTCTCTGACCGCATCGCGGTTCACTGCAATTGCATTCTCAATCATGGCCACGCGCATCTCGAGCGCGCGAATGCGGTGGGGCCAGCTCGGAAGGCTGCGCAACGTGGAGTCCATGTCGGCCCCCGACACGGGCGTTGTGTTGGTGGGCAGGGCAGCGTGCACGATGCTGCTCGATGTGGTATTGGATGATGCCAGGTCGTCGCCAGCGTCGCTTGTGACTTGTGTTTGGTCATCGTCGTCCTCATCCTCGTCCTCGTCGCTATCTCCAACTTCGTCACCTGAATCCCCTGGATCCCCATTGCGGGCCCGCTTGCGCTTGCCCTTGTTATTGCTGTTCCCCTTGCCACTCGCCGCGCGCTCCCCGCCCAAGGCCGTCAGCGCGGCCACGGCCGCGTGCTCGAGGGCTTCTGCCGACAACTCGGCAAGCGACGCGGCAATTTCGGCTCTGCGCGCGGCCTCGCGCTCAATGCGCTGTGCGCGTTGCTCCTCGAGCCGAACAAGCCGTGGCGACCGCCACACGTACTCGCCGTTGATGAGTGTCTGGTCGGCGTGGTGGATGCGGTGGTGTTTGGCCATGGCGTCGGACCGCGAAAACGATTTGTCGCATTCGGCGATTGGGCAGTCGTAGGGCTTTTCGCCCGTGTGGCCGCGGCTGTTTGGAGGTTGGATCGGATTGAAGTGACGGATGAGTCGTTTGGCCAAACAGAACCAACGAAATGAACGCATGGAGAAGAGCGTGGCGTACAGATGGGCAATGAGGGCAAACCGAGACTGTTGGACGACGCCGCGCCGTGGACATTCGGCCCACTTGCACTCATACGTGGGCTTTTCTTGCCCGCGCTTGTGCGGCTTGGCGTGCACGTCCGAGATGTGCTGCACAAGGTAGTCGCTGTCGTCAAACACTTCGCCGCAGTCGTCCCACATGCACACAATCTTGGGTGGCAATAGGTCGTCAGCAGCGGCGACCGACAGGGGCGGTGCCATGGGTGTAGGCGTCGGCTCGGGTGGGTCCATGGTGGCTGGCGGATCGCAAGATCGTATGAATGTCAAGCGCGGATTCGTTGCTGAAAGTGTCACTATTCATGCCAAGTGCATTGGATGATTCCAAATTGTTGTCACAACACAACTCAAATGAAAACTTGGCTGATCAACCATCATCAACCACACACACCAAAACATTCGCCAGTGAAGGCCTTGCAGGCAATGCGGCCTATGCACGACTCGTCTTTCGCCTTGTACATAGTCGAGACAGTCCTTGCGTCTAGATCTTGCTTCTTGACTGGGGCATGACTCCAACCAACGTTGCCCCTGATTTCCGTCTTGACGCACGACTATATATACCGACTTAAACCAGCCGAAATAACAAGAAATCGGGGGTTTAGCTTATCGGTATTGTATTGAAATTGAAGAATTCAGACTCACGTGCGAGAAAAAATTACAACAACAAATCAGGACCAAACACTGTATGCACCCAACGCCAATACGGAGGTTCAGATCGAGCCAAAAGTGGTGTGCTGACCAATCGCGCGGAAGGCATGTTGTTGGGCATTGCAAGGAAAGGCACCAACCCAATACACCAGAGTGCACGCAAAATCGGGGGTTTAGCTATTGGGTAATGTATTGTAGTGACTTAACACAAGCATGGAGGAACCTGCTAACGCCATGAGGCCAGGCCCGCACACACACAAACCAGGTCCAACAATCCTCAAACACAAGCCCGAGTTGAACACATACACACGAAATGGCAGTTGGACTAACTTGACTTGATGGGGTTGGCACCAGTCCAATACATGGACCACCTTCACCTTGGTACAAGCGGATCCGGCGGCTTGGGTTCGATTCTTGGACAACTCGATTGGGCGGGATCCACCCCGGACGGCTTGGACCCAATCGACCGATGGGTGGCTTGAGCAGGCAAACCAAACCGAAATCCTTAGCTCAAACTGTGGCCGAGGACTATGCACGAAACAGCATGCATACCTAAAGTGCCGCCCGCGGGGTTCGAACCCAAACCTTCGCGGTGGACACCCGGCGCCTCGACCACTGGGCCACGACAGCCCACAAATCGGGGGTTTAGCTCAGTTGGTAGAGCGCGCGCTTCGCATGCGTGAGGCCAGGGGTTCGATTCCCCTAACCTCCACTTTTGCCAGGCGCGAGTGGTGGCTTGCGGTTGCCATCGGGTGCATTGACATCACCGTGCAAAAAGATAAAGAAAACACCAAAAGATAACCTGATAATTCGGGACTCATGGGTTCCATTCATTTTACCGACGTTGGTCACATGGGCCGAACCGCCAATCACGCGATGAAAAGGCTGGGCAGATGCGGAGTGAGCCGCCGCCAGTCCGCTGTGTGACCAGCAGTCTGTCTGGCGTGAAAACAGGAAAGGCCCGATCAGCCTCGTTCACTTACCTCTTTGCTTATCGTTAACATTCCGATCGAGGGCACAGAAATGAATCCATAAACATCTGCGGCTTGAAGTGGCCGGGCTGCCACGTCCAGGCTGATGCAGGCGCTCCAGAATGCTGTGCGAGAATATTGCTCCACATGACCGCAAAAGCGCGCTGAGGACGCGTTGAATCGGCAGGGCCAACCATGCGAACAAGTCTCGCGTCGCGATAAACCTGAAAATTGAAATCAAATCAACAGTCCCATTTCCTCACACGACCAACAGCCCGACTGCTTCATCACTTTTTGAACCAACCACCGGGCCAGAAACCGCACTTCTGCGCTGTGCAGGTGTCGGAATTTTTCGGATAAGGTTGTTACAGAGTGCTTCTCTGCTTCTGGCCTCACCCCGCAGTGCGCACGAGCGCCCATGTATCTCAAGCGATAGCCACTTGCGGCGCTGCGATGGCCCTCCCTCCGCTTCGACCGACAACGAACAATTCTTAAAGCGGCCCCACCCTCCTCCTCGCTTCCCATCGCATCGTGTACGCGTCGACACACACTTACTCGACGGTTCGCCATCGCACGCAACAACATCAACCTTCGTACCACCCAATCGCACACAAAGCAGCCATCCAAACTTGGCGCACTCACAACCGCACCTATCAATACCCCGCCGCTCGACGCTCTTCCTTCTTCCTAAGCGAACCGCGAATCGTCAGCAACCTACCGCATCTCAATCACGTCAATCACCGATCCACCCGATATTCATACAACTTCCACAATGGCCGGCGAAGCAGCACCCAAAGAAATCCCTCCACCAGCGGCGGGTGATGTGGGCTTTGTGCTCATTTCCACGGCGCTCGTCATGATCATGATTGCCGGTCTGGGCTACTTTTACGCTGGCATGGCGCGCGACAAGTCTGCGCTTTCGCTCATGTTGATTTCGCTCGTATCGCTGTCCATTGTCATGATTCAATGGTTTGTGATTGGATACTCGCTCACGTTTTCGACAACGTCGGGCGCATTCTTGGGCAATGGCCAGTTTGCATTCTTTATGGGCGTTGGAGGTGACCAGACCGTGATTGCATCGCTACCCAACCTGGCGTACGCATTGTTCCAAGGAATGTTTGCCGCCATCACACCCGCACTGGCCGTCGGATCGATCGCTGAACGGTACGGTCCCTGTCATTTTCCCATGGCGCTGTTTCTATCCACATGCACTAACATGGTCACTCAAAACACACGTACAGGTTTAACCTCATTCCCATGTGCGTCTTCATGGTCGTGTGGACAACATTGGTCTACGACCCGATCGCCTACTGGCACTGGGGCGCCAACGGATGGCTCAACGCCCTCGGTGCGCTCGACTTTGCCGGTGGCACGCCTGTCCACATTGCCTCTGGCTACGCTGGCCTTGCCCTGGCCCTATACTGCGGCAAGCGCCGTGTTTCGGACGACCCTTTCAAGCCCCACTCCATGTCGTCGGTCATCCTCGGCACATCGCTCCTTTGGTTTGGATGGTATGGCTTCAACGGGGGCTCTGCGGGTGCTGCGAATGCGCGCGCAGCGCTTGCGATGGTGACGACGACGCTGGCGGCCGCGCTTGGTGGTCTGACGTGGCTCGTGATTGACTATGTGCGTGACCGACGTGTGTCGGCGCTTGGATTTTGCTCGGGGGTTGTGTCGGGGTTGGTGGCCATCACGCCTGCATGTGGCCATGTGTCTCCTGCGTCGTCGCTTGCGTTTGGGTTTCTGGGTGGGTTTGTTTGCAACTATGCGTCGCGGCTCAAGCACCAGCTGCGGTTTGACGACACGCTGGATGCGTTTGGGATCCATGGTGTGGGTGGGACACTTGGCGGGTTTCTCACGGGCATCTTTGCCGACAAGGCGTTTATTGCGCTGGATGGGACGGAAAAGCTGGGCGGTGCCATGTCTGGGCACCCGATGCAGATTGTGTATCAGCTGGCGTCGATTGGGGCGGGGATTGGATGGTCGTTCTTTGTGACACTGGCGATTGCATTCATCATGGACAAGTGTGGGCTCAAGTTGCGGGCGTCGGCCGAGGACGAGGAGTATGGCATGGACCATGCGCAAATGGGCGAGTTTGTGCATGACTATGTTGCGGACCGCGTGTCCAACTCGATTGAGATGAAGCGGTCGGGCAGTCGCGATATTGCTGCTGTGCCTCGGATTTCGGATCAGTCGCAAGAGCCGGCCAAGTTGATTGAGTAAGTACATCATGTTCCATGTGCGGTTGTGGATCTCGCCTGTTGTCTGTCTGTACATTTCATTTCTCTTGTCTCTTCTCCTTTGATCCACTCCATCCGTTCATCTTACACATCCGCCGACGCGCAGCCCCATCTTGAGTCCACTGTTTCGATGAACGACCGTTCAATTCTTTACTTGTGAGCGAGCATGTAAACATTTACCTGGCCGTTGTTTTTCAGTATATAATCTCATATGCTCAGAGTTTGCCGTTTTCCCTCGGTCTCTGTCCAACTCACGGGCAAATGAGAGAGCGAAAATCATTTTTGCGATTACAGGGCATGCACGACGAAAAGGAAAAGCTATACTCACTTGGCGAGGGACAAACAGCGAGGGGAGCACAGCAACCCAACCCGAGTGTGGAGGGAACTCAAGTAAACATCCGAGATTGAAGTGTCGCTGCGGGATAGAGAATAGAGTATAGACAAAGTATGGTGGAAAAGAACATGTTGACGGGAGCACGGACTTGGCTGGAGTGGGTACGAATTCGAACGAACAGATCTTGATGAATGAATGAATGAATGATGTGCCATGTCCTCAAAGAAAAAGTGCACGCATTTTCCCGCACATTCCCACGGTTGAGTGTGTCCAACAATCAAGGAAGAAATTGCTGCGACTTTGATTCGTGAGCCGCCGCGTGCATGCATGCCAGACTGCCAGTGTCCATGTCAGATGAGGATATGCGTAAGGTGGTGGTAAATATGGACCCCAAGGGACGGAAATGGCAATGTGAGACAGAGGTACAAGCGATGGTAGTTTCTGGGCCGTCCACTTTTGAATTCCCATGAAATAGTGGGCTGTGGTGTCATGCAAAGATTGAAAATGATAGCGAATGCGTGAGAGAGAAGAGCCATGCACACAGTGAGTCATGGACACAGTTAGTAATGGGAGCAAACTGCAATGAAGAGAAAAGAACGACAGGTTCAGTGTCGCCCATTAACCACTTGGCTCATTCGCAAATCAAGACAAGAACTGGAATGGAATGTGACGAATGTCTTGAGGGATGCAATGAGTTGGGCGGCGAGCACCAACGAGTTTAATTACTGATTAAAGTATTTGAATCGGTTCCAAGCGCCGTCATTGTGTGGACTGACGGGGAAAAAAAAAGGCGGATCAGTGCTGGTGCTTGTTGAGAGGGCAGCTACGAGTGGGAAGAGATGATCCGGGTTGGCAGTAGTAATGAGTAAAAGGAATTGGTATTGAGAAGCTTGAGTGAGAATTGGCAAGAGTTCCATGGGGGGTGGTGTTTTCCCAGGCGCCATATTGTTGTCCAGTGTGGGCATGAGTCCAACAGGTAGTTCCGCGTTAATCCACAAAACGATAAGGTTCTCATTGGATGATGTCACCTCCCAGAATCGAACTGGGGCCGCCACGGCCACAACGTGGAGTACTAACCACTATACTAAGGTGACTTGTTGCTCAGAGGGCCAATTCTTGCGGTCTCGATTTCAAAGTCACTTGGCTTGACCGGCGTCACCATGCGTGCGACACAGAGCTGCTCGATGGCGATACGGTGCTGCTGAGTACTGGGTGGACAATGACACGGAAATGTATATCTCATGACCTCAACTGTTGCCAAAAGCAAAAAGTGGCAGACGTACTCAACGCAGAAAGAGACAGCGCAAGAAAAAACAGACTCAATGTCCAAGGCAGGGTTCGAACCTGCGCCTCCGAAGAGAACAGCACCTGAAGCTGCCGCCTTAGACCGCTCGGCCACTTGAACATGATGTGCCCACAATCAACTTTAGCTATGATTGGAAGGGCGCAAAGCCCTGTCTGAATCCAACGTTTGCTCGTGGTTGCCGCTTCAGACCTCGCCGATATGTAGCCCCACGGAGGCCACGCAAAATCCACCCAGCTTGCGGTGTGCGGCGGCCATCCTGTTGGCTGACCTGACCAGACGACAAGACCAGATGACAATACAGTTGGCTGTCGACGTACAATGTGCGGATTAGGCAGGAATCGAACCAGCGCCCTCATGATGACCGAAAATTTTCCCAAAACCAAAACACCACCGAAACAGAGCAGGCGAGCAAAAGAAATATAGCGCCACTCCGTTTCGATCAGAGGACCTCCAGGTTATGAGCCTGGCGCGCTTCCACTGCGCCATGGCGCTATGCTTCTTTAAGCAGTCACCTCAGAACCCAGTAATCTGGCATGAAATGTGTAAAGTCTCAAGTTTGGTGAAGGCAAAAAAAAAATGAAGCGATCCACTTCCCATCTTAGGTCATACTGAGATTCGAACTCAGGTCCCGAGATTCAGAGTCTCGTGTGCTAACCGACTACACCATACGACCTTGTTGTTAACACCTCCTGTTTCAAGCCACCGACTTCCCCAAACCCCTGCGATGTACGGTTCCCAGTCCAGGGCCAAAGAAGCTCCAAGTAGCAGTTCGTTGTTGAGCGTTTCCTGTGCGCTCCTCTTTGTGCCTGTCCCGTGAGCAGCAGATGGCTCCAAACGCTCAGCGACCGATGGGCAGGCAAGCAAGTCAACGTCTTGGTCTGTTCCCTTCCGCAATCCGAAGAGTCCGACTGGTGCAGGCAGGGTTCGAACACGGGCCCGTGAGTGTTGAGGAAAATTGCCAAACTTTTTGTTGGAAGAAATGCTTTAGTGAACCGGGTCGAAACCAAACCCCTATTAATATCAAGAGGACCTATGGCCAAATGGATAAGGCGCCTGACTACGGATCAGGAGATTCCAGGTTCGATCCCTGGTAGGTTCGTTTTTTTTTGTCCCGAAAACCTCGGCATGTGGTTGGCGAATTGCTTCCCGCCCTCAGTGAGCCAGACCTGGGGTCGCCAGCAATCCTCCTCGCATAGTTGTTTTAGTTACGCAACAACCGACCGTGCTCAGCTCCGAGACTCAAAATGTCCTTCCCATTTTGCGTTTTGTGCCAAGCGGTGACAAATTATCCGGGGCAAAAGCGCACGCGATAATAGTATCACGGTTCCGTAGTGTAGTGGTGATCACCCCGGACTTTGAATCCGGTAACCCGAGTTCGAACCTCGGCGGGACCTTTTGCCTCCTTCTCAAACACGTTCTACCGATCCCCATCTCATCCTTCCTTTTGTGTTTGTGAGGGCTTGAAACATACAATCCGATAATCATCTCCGGATCCTCCTCCCCAGGTACCATACAAGCCACTCAAACTCGCAGCAATCAACCCAGAAGCTCAGTGCACAGTAATGCTCCCAGCCTAGCTGCCCGCCCAAACATCATCCAAGAACCAACTCTTCGCGCTCTTAGGCGGCATCGGCCAACTACGTCTGTTGTGTTGATGACCGGGCAGCCGCCGACCACGCAGGGACCACCCAACGCACACTTGTATCAAACAAGGCCGCGTCGCTTGTCTCGGCGACATTTCATCTCTGGAAACAAGTTCTACATGGCCAATTCCCTTTGGCGCCGCTGGCGACGGAAAGAGCTGCACGACACGACCACGACCGCCGCCCGCTCCATTGCATCGTACATACGCCACTCTTACTCTTGCGACCTCGTCCCGCGTCTTTCCCTCTAAACCTCTTGTGACTTTTCCACAAGCCACTGACGGTATGTATTGCGATCTGTCGTTCGTTCTGTCGCTCCACCACCCTTATGTACATGTGCTTGACATTGTATGGCTACCAGCTCAATCAGATCGTTTGCGCTTGCTGCACATCGACAGAGACGATTGAATGTGACGGCCAAGACATTGGATCATGGCCGCAAAACTTGGTTCGTTCACAACAAATTAATTACTACGATTCACCGAACTCCTCCGAGCTCATCCTCGTCGTCCTTAAATACCAACCACCACTCGAACGCTCATGTTTTCTCCTCCCAAACGCTCTGTCTCCGACATACATCATCTTGCTCGCGACTTTGCCACTCCTCCATGCAGGCACGATTTGAATTGAACGCCAATGCAATGTAAATATGCACATGGAACCTGCTTTGATAATAAAGTATATTCATCATAAAGTATATCAACACATGGTCGCCGACCCCCAAATCAACGAGGACAATGAGGAGGGTGAAGAAGGCGGCCTTGGTGACCAGTCGGCCGACGACGAGTTCGAGGCTGACACGAGTGAGGACGACAGCGAGGGGCCGGGGCGGTGGGCCGACTTTGTGCCAGCACCCAAGGGTCAGCGCATTTGGCCGGCATGGATCGGTGAAGGGACCAAGATGCCGTATGGGTTCACGGGTGACGAAGTGGCTTCAACACGTTGATGGTGGGGTCGACGAGTTGGCGGCACTGACAGAGGAGGACCGGGAGCAGATGAAGGAGATTGAGCTGGATGGTGGCGTGTGCTACCTGACCTGAGCCAACGCCAAGGATGCACCTTCTTTTTACTTTTTTTTTTTTTTTTTTTTTTTTTTTTTTTTTTAAACCTTCTTTTTACTTTTGTCGAGCATGTATCGCATGTACCGCATCATCTAACATACCGCTGAAACCAGGTCATATCAAGAATATGCGCAAGTCCTTCTGCGCTTCCAGCGCTGGGTGTGGCTCGAGTATGGCTTCCTCTGCAACCTGCTTGAGGAGACGTATCCGGCCGTTGTCGTGGCCGCCTACATCAGTATGTTGGCTTGCATGTCCTGCTGTTGCAACACGCTCATTGACTCGTATCGGCCCTCTCCCTTTATGTCCACTTTGACAGACCGGCACTGGGGCAAAGGTCAACGCGCCATCTCCACGCTGACCAAGTTCCAGTCGGCGTACAGCGCGTTCCATCGCGAAGAAGGCCACGCCGACAAGCCGTACGCTGAAATCCCTGGCACCGCGTACAAGTCCTTGGACGGCGCTACCTTCAACCGTTACGTAGGCAAGTGTTTGGTGCGCCTCGTGTGGCGGTCTGTTATGCTTTGCGCTTGCTTGCTCGCTTGCACGCCATCTTTCACCACTCACATTGACTGTTTTCATACTTGCCGCACCTTACAGAAAGCTCTCGCGTCGGCCTTCGAAATCACGCTCAAGAAGCAGACCGAGGAGCGGGCGCCGTCGTTCGAAGATCTCTGTGAAATCGAGTCCATTCTGGAACGATTGCACGAGCTCGAAAGGAACGTGCCGAGGTTTGCGTACCGCATTGTCCAAATGCGGTTGTCGCTGCTCGTCGGCATTGGCGCATGTTCGCGGCGCGAGGAACTGGTCAACCTGAGGGTATGTATTTTGTGGTCGTTTTTTGACTTGCCGTGCCAATCTTGATTACTCACACTTTGTATTCATTCACCATTTACATACAGCTTTCCGACATCATCTGCCCCGACCAGGCCGAGTTCCCCGACCAGCTTCGCGTCGATGAGGATGGGCACCCGCCTTTCCTCCGCCTCACGCTTCGCCGCTCAAAGACCAGCGACAAGCCAACCACCACGACCGTGTACCGCAATGCCATTCCTGGCAATGAGCACCTCTGTCCCGTCCGCGCCATCCAACAGGCCGTCACCATCTTTCATGGTGACGCCTGCCTCGTCAACCATCCCGCCGTCGCCGACCTGCCCTTGTTCCCCAAGCTGCACGGGTCCATGATCATGTACGAGCCATGGTCGGTCACGGGCATTTCCGGCATGTTTACCGAGATGCTCATGTACGCCACGGGTCCCAAGGAGTCCGACTGGAACCTCGCCCAAGAGTGGTTTGAGATGAATGGCCAGTCGGACCTGTTCCATCGCAAGATGTCGGACGTGGACTTTGCGGCGTTTCGGGCAAAGGTGCAGGGCATGCGCAAGGCGGCCGACGCCGAGCAAATCGACTCGATGGTGGTGTCCGTGGTGGACGAGCGGTCGGGCAAGCGGTGGCGCAAGGTCAACAACGAGGAGCTGTTAACGCACGAGATTTTACTGTTCCTTCAGCGCATGCGGTGGCTCATGCCGTCATGGGACAACCAATTCTTGTCGGACGAGGAGCGGCGGCAACTTGGCAAGCGCGCGTACACACGCAAGAACCCTGGGTACAAGACCCACTCGATGCGCCGGTTGCGGCACAGCTGGCAGCGTGGGGCGGCATGGACACGACCGAGATCAAGGTCTGGGGCCGGTAGGATTCGGATGTGGTCGAGTTGTACATCGACCACGCGCGCACGCAGCAAAAGGAGCTGCAGTCGTCCGGCGGCATTGATCCCGTCCGCACAAAGTGGGTCATTGGTAAGCCGCGCGGTGAGGAGGGGTTGGAGGAGGACATGAACTTGTACTTGGCTGCGCTGGCCGAGACGACCGACTTCTTGCGCTCGCTGTCCAAGCCCCTGGTCGACTCGCTCCAGGACGCGGCGGGCGTGGTGGCGGATGAGCTCAAGGCGGGCATTGTGCGCGCTCAAGCCGTGAATACCGTTGTGTACCACGTGCAAGCTCATTGCAAGCAGCTCGGCCAAGCCCTCGCGCGTGCCAACGAAGTCCGCCGCCATGACCAAGTCGGTCCCAACCCACACCCTTTCCAAGATCGCAACAACCCGTTTGCTCCTTGCAACCGCCGTGTTCTCGTGTCTGCGGCACCCATTCGCGAGCTCGGCGCGCAGCTCGCAGAAGACTCGTTTGTGCTCTTCTGCCAAGGCCAAATCCCCTTTGTTGCTGGCGCGCGCCCGCCATCCCCCTACGAGTTCAGTTTTGACGTTTGGGACTTTTGCCAAATCCGCCATGACTGCGGCCCTGGCGCGCGAGCACGACCCGTCAACCGAGACTCTGTCATTGACGACCCGTCTGTGCGCACTGCTGGCGGCCTTGGCCTATTCCTTGATCAAGTGATGGCGCGTTGTGCGGCGGCCGACGAGTCGCTCGTGTCGGATGGCCCCGTCATGTCGCTGACGTCGTCGGGTGGGTCGGGATCCGATGCGGGCGGGCCAATCATGCTGCTGTCTTCGTAGAGCGAGTCGGAATCGGGTCGCCGCCCCCAAGCGCCCACCACTCAGCTGACGAGTGATTCCGACACGGACCGTCCCGCACCTTCACCGCCCCAGGCTCGCACGCATAACGACAAGCGGTCACGTGCGGCTGCGTCATCGGCCACCGAACCTGCCGAGGATGACGGTCCACTTGATGGCGACGTGCTCGGAATGGCGGCGGATGGTGACGAGTCGGAGGCAGAGGAGAATCGCAGCTCGACGTATCGGGCAAGTGAAGCCGGCGCGGATTCCGCGAGGCGGCGCACGGATCGTGTTGAGTGAGTCGGCGACCATGTGTTGATATACTTTATGATGAATATACTTTATTATCAAAGCAGGTTCCATGTGCATATTTACATTGCATTGGCGTTCAATTCAAATCGTGCCTGCATGGAGGAGTGGCAAAGTCGCGAGCAAGATGATGTATGTCGGAGACAGAGCATTTGGGAGGAGAAAACATGAGCGTTCGAGTGGTGGTTGGTATTTAAGGACGACGAGGATGAGCTCGGAGGAGTTCGGTGAATCGTAGTAATTAATTTGTTGTGAACGAACCAAGTTTTGCGGCCATGATCCAATGTCTTGGCCGTCACGTTCAATCGTCTCTGTCGATGTGCAGCAAGCGCAAACGATCTGATTGAGCTGGTAGCCATACAATGTCAAGCACATGTACATAAGGGTGGTGGAGCGACAGAACGAACGACAGATCGCAATACATACCGTCAGTGGCTTGTGGAAAAGTCACAAGAGGTTTAGAGGGAAAGACGCGGGACGAGGTCGCAAGAGTAAGAGTGGCGTATGTACGATGCAATGGAGCGGGCGGCGGTCGTGGTCGTGTCGTGCAGCTCTTTCCGTCGCCAGCGGCGCCAAAGGGAATTGGCCATGTAGAACTTGTTTCCAGAGATGAAATGTCGCCGAGACAAGCGACGCGGCCTTGTTTGATACAAGTGTGCGTTGGGTGGTCCCTGCGTGGTCGGCGGCTGCCCGGTCATCAACACAACAGACGTAGTTGGCCGATGCCGCCTAAGAGCGCGAAGAGTTGGTTCTTGGATGATGTTTGGGCGGGCAGCTAGGCTGGGAGCATTACTGTGCACTGAGCTTCTGGGTTGATTGCTGCGAGTTTGAGTGGCTTGTATGGTACCTGGGGAGGAGGATCCGGAGATGATTATCGGATTGTATGTTTCAAGCCCTCACAAACACAAAAGGAAGGATGAGATGGGGATCGGTAGAACGTGTTTGAGAAGGAGGCAAAAGGTCCCGCCGAGGTTCGAACTCGGGTTACCGGATTCAAAGTCCGGGGTGATCACCACTACACTACGGAACCGTGATACTATTATCGCGTGCGCTTTTGCCCCGGATAATTTGTCACCGCTTGGCACAAAACGCAAAATGGGAAGGACATTTTGAGTCTCGGAGCTGAGCACGGTCGGTTGTTGCGTAACTAAAACAACTATGCGAGGAGGATTGCTGGCGACCCCAGGTCTGGCTCACTGAGGGCGGGAAGCAATTCGCCAACCACATGCCGAGGTTTTCGGGAAAAAAAAAAACGAACCTACCAGGGATCGAACCTGGAATCTCCTGATCCGTAGTCAGGCGCCTTATCCATTTGGCCATAGGTCCTCTTGATATTAATAGGGGTTTGGTTTCGACCCGGTTCACTAAAGCATTTCTTCCAACAAAAAGTTTGGCAATTTTCCTCAACACTCACGGGCCCGTGTTCGAACCCTGCCTGCACCAGTCGGACTCTTCGGATTGCGGAAGGGAACAGACCAAGACGTTGACTTGCTTGCCTGCCCATCGGTCGCTGAGCGTTTGGAGCCATCTGCTGCTCACGGGACAGGCACAAAGAGGAGCGCACAGGAAACGCTCAACAACGAACTGCTACTTGGAGCTTCTTTGGCCCTGGACTGGGAACCGTACATCGCAGGGGTTTGGGGAAGTCGGTGGCTTGAAACAGGAGGTGTTAACAACAAGGTCGTATGGTGTAGTCGGTTAGCACACGAGACTCTGAATCTCGGGACCTGAGTTCGAATCTCAGTATGACCTAAGATGGGAAGTGGATCGCTTCATTTTTTTTTTGCCTTCACCAAACTTGAGACTTTACACATTTCATGCCAGATTACTGGGTTCTGAGGTGACTGCTTAAAGAAGCATAGCGCCATGGCGCAGTGGAAGCGCGCCAGGCTCATAACCTGGAGGTCCTCTGATCGAAACGGAGTGGCGCTATATTTCTTTTGCTCGCCTGCTCTGTTTCGGTGGTGTTTTGGTTTTGGGAAAATTTTCGGTCATCATGAGGGCGCTGGTTCGATTCCTGCCTAATCCGCACATTGTACGTCGACAGCCAACTGTATTGTCATCTGGTCTTGTCGTCTGGTCAGGTCAGCCAACAGGATGGCCGCCGCACACCGCAAGCTGGGTGGATTTTGCGTGGCCTCCGTGGGGCTACATATCGGCGAGGTCTGAAGCGGCAACCACGAGCAAACGTTGGATTCAGACAGGGCTTTGCGCCCTTCCAATCATAGCTAAAGTTGATTGTGGGCACATCATGTTCAAGTGGCCGAGCGGTCTAAGGCGGCAGCTTCAGGTGCTGTTCTCTTCGGAGGCGCAGGTTCGAACCCTGCCTTGGACATTGAGTCTGTTTTTTCTTGCGCTGTCTCTTTCTGCGTTGAGTACGTCTGCCACTTTTTGCTTTTGGCAACAGTTGAGGTCATGAGATATACATTTCCGTGTCATTGTCCACCCAGTACTCAGCAGCACCGTATCGCCATCGAGCAGCTCTGTGTCGCACGCATGGTGACGCCGGTCAAGCCAAGTGACTTTGAAATCGAGACCGCAAGAATTGGCCCTCTGAGCAACAAGTCACCTTAGTATAGTGGTTAGTACTCCACGTTGTGGCCGTGGCGGCCCCAGTTCGATTCTGGGAGGTGACATCATCCAATGAGAACCTTATCGTTTTGTGGATTAACGCGGAACTACCTGTTGGACTCATGCCCACACTGGACAACAATATGGCGCCTGGGAAAACACCACCCCCCATGGAACTCTTGCCAATTCTCACTCAAGCTTCTCAATACCAATTCCTTTTACTCATTACTACTGCCAACCCGGATCATCTCTTCCCACTCGTAGCTGCCCTCTCAACAAGCACCAGCACTGATCCGCCTTTTTTTTTCCCCGTCAGTCCACACAATGACGGCGCTTGGAACCGATTCAAATACTTTAATCAGTAATTAAACTCGTTGGTGCTCGCCGCCCAACTCATTGCATCCCTCAAGACATTCGTCACATTCCATTCCAGTTCTTGTCTTGATTTGCGAATGAGCCAAGTGGTTAATGGGCGACACTGAACCTGTCGTTCTTTTCTCTTCATTGCAGTTTGCTCCCATTACTAACTGTGTCCATGACTCACTGTGTGCATGGCTCTTCTCTCTCACGCATTCGCTATCATTTTCAATCTTTGCATGACACCACAGCCCACTATTTCATGGGAATTCAAAAGTGGACGGCCCAGAAACTACCATCGCTTGTACCTCTGTCTCACATTGCCATTTCCGTCCCTTGGGGTCCATATTTACCACCACCTTACGCATATCCTCATCTGACATGGACACTGGCAGTCTGGCATGCATGCACGCGGCGGCTCACGAATCAAAGTCGCAGCAATTTCTTCCTTGATTGTTGGACACACTCAACCGTGGGAATGTGCGGGAAAATGCGTGCACTTTTTCTTTGAGGACATGGCACATCATTCATTCATTCATTCATCAAGATCTGTTCGTTCGAATTCGTACCCACTCCAGCCAAGTCCGTGCTCCCGTCAACATGTTCTTTTCCACCATACTTTGTCTATACTCTATTCTCTATCCCGCAGCGACACTTCAATCTCGGATGTTTACTTGAGTTCCCTCCACACTCGGGTTGGGTTGCTGTGCTCCCCTCGCTGTTTGTCCCTCGCCAAGTGAGTATAGCTTTTCCTTTTCGTCGTGCATGCCCTGTAATCGCAAAAATGATTTTCGCTCTCTCATTTGCCCGTGAGTTGGACAGAGACCGAGGGAAAACGGCAAACTCTGAGCATATGAGATTATATACTGAAAAACAACGGCCAGGTAAATGTTTACATGCTCGCTCACAAGTAAAGAATTGAACGGTCGTTCATCGAAACAGTGGACTCAAGATGGGGCTGCGCGTCGGCGGATGTGTAAGATGAACGGATGGAGTGGATCAAAGGAGAAGAGACAAGAGAAATGAAATGTACAGACAGACAACAGGCGAGATCCACAACCGCACATGGAACATGATGTACTTACTCAATCAACTTGGCCGGCTCTTGCGACTGATCCGAAATCCGAGGCACAGCAGCAATATCGCGACTGCCCGACCGCTTCATCTCAATCGAGTTGGACACGCGGTCCGCAACATAGTCATGCACAAACTCGCCCATTTGCGCATGGTCCATGCCATACTCCTCGTCCTCGGCCGACGCCCGCAACTTGAGCCCACACTTGTCCATGATGAATGCAATCGCCAGTGTCACAAAGAACGACCATCCAATCCCCGCCCCAATCGACGCCAGCTGATACACAATCTGCATCGGGTGCCCAGACATGGCACCGCCCAGCTTTTCCGTCCCATCCAGCGCAATAAACGCCTTGTCGGCAAAGATGCCCGTGAGAAACCCGCCAAGTGTCCCACCCACACCATGGATCCCAAACGCATCCAGCGTGTCGTCAAACCGCAGCTGGTGCTTGAGCCGCGACGCATAGTTGCAAACAAACCCACCCAGAAACCCAAACGCAAGCGACGACGCAGGAGACACATGGCCACATGCAGGCGTGATGGCCACCAACCCCGACACAACCCCCGAGCAAAATCCAAGCGCCGACACACGTCGGTCACGCACATAGTCAATCACGAGCCACGTCAGACCACCAAGCGCGGCCGCCAGCGTCGTCGTCACCATCGCAAGCGCTGCGCGCGCATTCGCAGCACCCGCAGAGCCCCCGTTGAAGCCATACCATCCAAACCTCAGTGTCAACATGTCTAGCGGCCAATTGCGCCTTGCGCCTTGCGTCATCATACCAGCGGGACATGCATTAGATTGTCTGGCCATTCATGAAATGACATGAAATGTAGAGTGTATGAATCAAAAACCTGGACATGAACTTGACGACACGACAAATGAGCCAAAGGGCAAGGAAGAACAGGAATCCAATGGCAACCCACACAAGTATTGCCGACCAACCCACTGGCACCTCAACACCAACTGCTCATTGCCCAGGCTGATACATGGGTGCTTGCGCATGTGCTTGCTGTTGAAACGGCGGCGGCGCGTACCCTTGCTGCCCCTGCGCTGCTTGCGGCAGCGACTGCGGCGGCTGTTGTTGGAACTGCTGCTGATTTGCTGGCGGGCTCCAATTCGGCGCCGGTGCCGCATACACTTGTTGCTGCTGCAGCGTTGGCGGCGGTGCGTATCCTGGCTGCTGCGAAGCAATGGACCCGCCCGTGTGCATTATGGGCATGCCTTGCCCTGCGGCAGGCGGTATGCCCATATGTTGCTGCGGCTGGTGCTGGGCCGCAGGTGGATAATACCCGTTTGGCGGCTGCGGCGGCATGCCTCCATATACATACGCTGGGCCCGTAGCGTACCCAGCTTGCGAATGTGCTGTGGCACCCCTCACGGCCTCATCCATCAATCGGTCGTACGTGGCGCGCGCGCGTGTCAGCTTGTCGTTGAGGTCGAGCACGCGGTCCTTTTTCGCGCGCACGGCCGTGAGTTGTGTGACGAGTGCGGGCCGCAGGTCGACGAGTTGCCGGTACTGTTGCTGGATTTGAGCATGGTCCAGCGGGTTGGTTGTACGCGGGTCGAGCGTAGCAAGCGTGGCCAGCAGTGCGTCAATGTTGGCCGCGTGGGCGAGGAGCGAGTCGAGCGACGCTGAAGAGCCGGAGCCAGGTGAGGCATTCGGTGCTGAGGTGGGTGCGCCCGACCCTTGAGCGGCCGGGTTGCCGCTGCTGGCACCATCGAGCCGTTGCACATAGTTGCTTGGAATCAAACCCGATTTGCCGCGCAACGTGCCCTCCCACCAATCGTCATAGTCGGCGTCGGTCACGGCAATCACGTCCCCTGTGCGAAATGGGAGTTCGCCGCGGTCCGTGCCGGGAAAGTCGTACAAGGCGCGTACGTGGAACTGGATCTGCTGCGAGTCCGCCGTGGGCGGCGGAGGAGTGGATGCAACGACCGATGTTCGAGCGGTGGTGGAAGATGTAATGGTCGACGTGCGCTTTTGCTGCTCTTGTGCTTGGTGCTCGGACAGTGACAGGGCAATGGCCAGCTCGAGATCCTCCTTTTCCTTCAACTTGCGTGCCTCTTCGTCATCATCTTTTTTCGCGCCGCCCGCCGCCGCCGCCGCATGCTTGTTTTGCCTGCGACGACTTGCCGCCTCGGCGGCATTGCCCGCCACAAACACATGCCCCAAACCCACGAGCTTGGCTTTGACATCTGCCATGTACCCCAACATTGGATCGTCGCGATACTCTTGCACACACATTTCAATGACGGCACGGATCTTGTCCTTGACTTTTGGGTGAGTTTCCGAGGCGGTGAGTGCCTTGACGAGCACCTCGGTGAACTGGCGCGATGAGATTTCGCGCTGCACGTGCTTTGAGCAGTTTTTCACGAGCGATTCCGTGAGCGACAGGGCGAGTAGGCCCACGTTTGGGTTGCGATGCGGCACGCGTTTGGAGATGGCCAGCACGCACTCGCGGGCGCCCTGCGCGCCCTGCGTGTCGACGAGGTCGCAGAGCGACAGGAAGAGCGACCAGTCCTCTCCGATGGCCGATTCGGAAGTTGCTTGGTCTGGATGGTCACACATACGGCCCGTTAGTCGGACGCGGTAGGGGGGTTCTCCCGAAAAGGATGGGGGCACGTGCCGACAAGTTCTCGAATGGATGGCATGGTGATGATACGGTGTGGTTACGTGTGCTCAGGGTGTGTGTACGTATTACACGGGCGAGTCATTCACATGTGCATGGCAGTCTTGAGGGTACTTACACGTCATGAATCAGCGGACGCAAAAGTGCCAACTGACTTGGACGGAACGAGCCACGCCACACTGGCAGCAATTTGGATCGACAGCCCGTCCAGTCAGCTGCACGTGAGGATGACTTCGTCACGGCTTCTGTTCAGCTTCCAAGCCCACCACCAAGCAGCTTTGAACGGCAACAAGATTCGAACCTTGGCCCTTGCAGCAAGTGTGTGCAGCTCTTGCCGATTCGACCAAGAAGCCTGCTTGTTGATTTCGTCCGCCAACACACCGCCCCCAGAGAAAAGCAGAAAAGAAGAAAAGAGGAGAGAGCCCTCACTGCTCCCCTTCATTGCATCAAAACAAGAAAGAATCGTCTTCAGTCAATGCAACGTTAACGTTACGTATCGCCGACACTGACTGGAAATCGTTAACCGCAAATGCCCATCAACACAAAGTACCACTGCCAATGTCCCGGCGGCCACCCGCAGGCCGAGTCGGTCATGACCAACGACGCCGCGGGCAACACCGTATGCGCCGACTGCGGTACCGTGCTGGAGCAGGACGAAATCGTGGCCGAGGTCACCTTCCTCGAGGGCAGCAATGGCGGGCACACGGCCCTTGGCGGCCGAGTCACTGCCGATTCCGTTGGTACGCCAGTCATGACATGTTGATGTTGATTCCCTTCTTGGATCACACAACAAGCGCTGACCGACTCCACCATCCATGCATACATACATCCTTACATCCAGGCCGACACGCTTTGCCTGGCATGGGCAGATCATCTGGCCGCAACCCGACCTACGACGCCCGCCAGCTCATCACGCAATACGCCCACTCGCTCGCCGTTGCCAACGACTCGGTCATTGAATCTGCGCACCGCCTCTACACGCTCGCTTACATCCAAAAGCTCACGCTGGGCAAGCGCAAAACACTTGTGTGCGCTGCATGCCTGTACATTGCCCTGCGCAAGGAACGCCAAGCAGTCATGCTGATTGAACTTGCCGAACTGGTTGGCGTGTCCGTCTTCAAACTCGGCACCGTGTTTATGCAACTGCGCCGCGAATTCCCAAGCGTGGCCAACGTGGACGACATTGACCCTTCCGTGTACATTTCACGATTTGCGCAGGCGCTCGAGTTTGGCAACAAGACAAGGGATGTGGCCAATGACGCCATGTTGCTTGTGAAGCGTATGCAACTCGACTGGATCGCGGACGGCCGCCGCCCCGCAGGCATTTGCGGCGCGTGCTTGCTGATTGCCGCCCGCATGCACCATTTCCATCGCACCGTCAAGGAGATTGTCCATGTCGTGAAAATGTCCGACTCGACCGTCATTCAGCGTTTGCGCGAGTTTTCTCGCACGCCGGCCGCACAGTTGAGCGCAAAGGAGTTTCGCGAAAAGGCCGCGGATAAGGAGGCCGTGGCCGCGAGTTTGCCGCCGTCGTACCTCAAGCATCGTGTCAAGGAGGTGTTGCAGATGAGTGTCAAGGGCGAGCTACCCGAGGGCGTGTCGGTCGAGAGCTTGCCCAAGGCTTTGGTCAAGAAGGTCAAGCGCGAGATGAATATCAGGGATGATGTGGAGTCACCGTCCAAGGCTGCACGAGATGCCACTGAAGATGCCGATGCAGATGCAGAGGCTGAGGCTGCCGCGGACGACGAAGAAGCCGAAGACGAGCAAGCCGAGGAGCCTACCACGCCCGTCAAGCTCAAGAGCAAAGGAAAGGCCAAGGCCAAAGTCAAACCTACCGCTGCCGCTGCAGTCGCGGTTGGCCGCGCCCGCCGAGGCCGCCCTCCCAAGTCTGCCTCAGGCGCACACGACCCATCCGACGCATCCAACTCGGACGACGACGACGAGCCTGCACGCCCGAACCGGGGCCGTGCACGTGTTGCCGCAAGCCAACTGCAAGTGCTTTCCCCTGAGCCCACGCAACGCACCCGTCGACGCTCCTCTGCATCCGCGGCGGCCACGGGGGCCGCCACTGCCAACCAAGGGTCGGACGAGGAGGATGCCATGCAACTCGATGCGTCTGGATCTGACGGCGATGAAAAGACGCCCGTTCCGCAGCCGCTCAAGCGCACGCGCAAACGTAAAGCCGCAGCAGCCGCTGATGATGTTGGTGAGACCAAGGCCGAGGAAGACGACGACGACGACGACGAAGAGTCTCAATCTGCGGAAATCCAAGGCCTTAAATCGGAAATTGTCGAACTTGCCCAACTTTTGCTCACGCAATCCACCCCCTCGACCTCGCGCCCCTCATCTGCCATGTCCACGCCCGCCGGCTCCCCCGTACGCCCATCCGCCTCAGGCATCTCACCACCCGTACGCAAACGCGCTCGCACGTATGTGGCCTCTGCGGCCGCCGTTGCCCTCAACGAGCGCGACCTCGTCGCGGCCCTGCAACTGGCCATGCCCAAGAACCCGGCCACGTCAGGCACATATGCCGAGCTCGACAAGTCGACGCCCGGAGCAGACATTGAGCCACCGGCGGCCACGGCTCAGCTCAAGGACATTGTGCCCATGAGCAAGCTGCTCAAAACACGCCTCGCGCCGCCGCTCCTGCCAAAGGCCGAGGTCTTGGCCTCGGGTGCCGGCCGCAGCTCCGATGCGACTGAACTGGATGAGGCGGGCCCCGCACATCACGGCATGACTCCCCTGCAAGTCGCCGGCGGGTACGCCCCATTGGCACGCGACCCGTCGCTTGGTGTGATTCCCCTGACTGACGCCGACCGCAACTTGTCGGATCTGGACTCGGACCCGGAAGTCACGAGCGCGCTCATCACGGACGCGGCTGCCGTGCGCGTACGCGAGCAGCTGTGGGTGCACCAGAACCGCGACTGGATGGCGGCCCAGGCAGAGATTCAGCGCAAGCGTGCCGAGGCGGCAAAGAATGGTGAGGAAGGCAAGCGCAAGCGTGGCGGGCGCAAGCGGAAGGCCGCGGGTGCGGCCGATGGCGCAGATGCGGGTCCGCCCAGGGACGTGGTGGATGCGGTGCATCGGTTGGTGAGGAAAAAGGTGAGTGCAAAGGTGAATCGCGAGAGTGTGGCCGATTTGTTTGGGCCTTTGGTTGGGGCGGGAGGCGCAGGTGGCGCGGCTGGCGGTGGTGAGGAGGAGGACGGTGGTGAGGCCGAATTCATGGTCGAGGACGAGTGGGGAGGAGGTGAAGGCGGCCAGGGTGCCGCTGGCGAGTACTATGGGCATGACGAGTATGGTGCTGGCACTGGTGGCAGTGCCGGTTCGGGTGCGCCTGGTGGGTTTCCCAACATTGGCATGCTCGGCAGCATGTATGGCGCGACTGACGACCATGGGTTTGAAGAGTATTGAGTCGGTTTTGGGTTTGATGGACTCCACTATGAGTATATTCTTGTGTCGATTGGACTCTTGACTCTATATCATTTATATAGTCATCTAAATATGTATTCGGATATGATTGATGCACTAGAGGACAGGGCGTTACTTTTTATGAAAATAGGCACAGCTCAGCTCACAATTGTACATGCACGTGAAATGCGAGTTGCTTCCACACTGCGCGGGTATTGGAACTGGTCGGTTGTTTCATTTGGTGTCAGGCAAGAATGTCCACAATAGACGGAGAAAAATGTGAGCAGAACACGAACCATAAGCACCCCGAGCGACGCTGTGGTACATGGACGCTGCTATGAGCACAAGGAGTAGAGCGAGAAGGCGCATGGTTGAAGCAGTGCTGTTTGCGTCGAGAGCGGTTGGTTGACGTGTCAACAGAGACATGATTGTGGTATTATGACAGATGCGCAGCGAGTCGCTGGGGGTTGACAAGTTTGTGAAGATAGGAAGAGCCGTCGACGGGCTCGTCTTGGCTTTTGTATTCGGGTGCATAACGATGGGCCTGAATGCCGCTGCGTACCATGATGGCGTTCAAAAGTTTGGCGGTCCCTCGCATTCGAATTGATATTGGGAGGACGAGACTCTCAACGGAAGGGATCGTGGTGGGGATCACCTGTCTCCACCATGATCGCAGCTTCGTGAGACATGTGAGTTCCTGCGCACGAACGGCCGTTTTTGTTATGTTTTGCTTTGACCAGTTTTGACCGAGTGACTAACTACTATGGTCAATTATGGCCTGGTCCGGCAGCATGAGCGGATTCCTGGGCAGGAAACAGTGACAAAAGAATGAATGATAAATACTTTCAACACTACTTTACGACGAGAACTGAAGGTTGGTCATGACAAATCCATTGCATCTGTGCTCGGCGCTGCCTGCTCCTCGCCGTCCAAAACCAAATCTGCCGGTTGTGCTGGTGGGATAGGTAGCGTTTCCTTGATAATGGCCAGCATTTCCTCTTGCTGTTCGTGAGTGAAACGCTCATCAATCTCTTCGATGCACTATCATACCAACGATTTCGTGTTCCAATGTCAGTTAGTTTACACTGGGCCAATCCAAGTGGAGTTGCCGAAGAGCACGATGGAGCGTACGGTAAACAATCCGGTCATGCTGCTTGGTCGGTTGTTGAGCAGCATGAGCTGCTCACCCTTGAGCAAGCCAAAGCGTGCGATGCGCTCGAGAAACGAGGTGAAGTCGTCGTCGGTCCAGTGGCGCGGCAGGTCGTTGACCTTTGTCATGTATGAAAAGACTTGGCGCTCGATTTCGGTGCCAATCTTTGGGGCGGGGCGGCCGTCGGCGTGCGCCTTGCGGACAGCGGCATTGTGAGTCTTGCGCTGGTCCTGGTGCTTTGCCTTGAGCAAGGTGAAGACCTCGTAGTTTGAGAGGAGGGCGACTTGCGGGTTGACACACTGCATAGTATTGCGCGGATGTTGCGTCGAGTGTGTCTGTTCTTGTTCGGCGTGACTTTTTGGTCAATACTTTAGTTCATGGCAAATGTCATGATGTGCGAGTGTCTGTCGGGTCGAGTCTGTGCGAACCGAGGCGAGCGTACAAACCAGCATGCGAACAGAGTGATGGGGCCGCCGATCTCGTCCTCGCTCGGGCCCGACATTGCGGCCGAAACATACAAATTTGGCCTTCGGATTCGGCCGGGTTTTTAGGAAACAAATAAACACCTGTCAGCTTTTTATATTTTAAATACGTCAAGTTGTCACTCACTAACGCAAAGTTAGTAATGCAATGCAATGAAGGCTCATTTCATGCTGTACAACTGCATTTAACAATCAGCCAGCCATCCAACGATCACTCCCCCCTCGGTCAGTCAGTCCCTACCCATTCCACGGACACAGAGCCATCATGCCCCCAACGTCCACCGCCGCCGCCGCTCTTGCCGCCCCACTGCGCACTGCCGCCAGCTCGGCCGCCTCGCTCGTCACCCGCACCACCCGCCTGCCCTCTGGCCTGACGGTTGCCACCATCCCAACCACCTCGCACTTTGCGGCCGTTGGCGTGTACGTGGATGCTGGGCCCGTGTACGAGACGTCGGACGACCGCGGTGCCTCACGCTTTGTGTCTTCGCTTGCCTTCAAGTCGACGCAATCGAGCTCGGAGCAAGATATCATGCAAGCCATGGCGCAAATGGGCGGCAACCTGTTTTGCACGTCGACTCGCGAGTCGCTCATCTATCAAGGATCGGTCTTGACCCACGAGGTGCCAAGGGCCGTCAAGCTGCTTGCCGATGTCACGCTGCGCCCGGCCATCACGGACGCTGAGATGGACCAAGCGCGGGCGACGTTGGCATTTGAGGCAGAGGAGATTCTGGCACATCCCGCGGCGTACTTGGGCGAGCTCTTACACGCCGTGGCATACGGCGGCAAGGGCTTGGGCAACAGCGTTGTGTGTGATCCCGATCAGGCGCGATCCATGGACAAGGCCGTTGTTGAGCGGTATTTCAAGCGGTACCTGCATCCCTCCAGGATGGTGATTGCCGGCGCCGGCGTCCAGCACGAGTGGCTGTGTGAATTGGTTGAAAAGGAGTTTGTGACCAAAGTGCCTGCTGGTCCGTTTTGCTTTCCACTCACACTCACCCAGCACTCACCCAGTCCGGGGCTTGCCACACTCACATTCGTACCCGGTATTATACTCTCTGCCAGATTCGACCATTGCAAAGGACCCAACGACCCCTTATGTTGGCGGCACACACACACTCGCCGTGCCGCCGCCGCCGCCAACCCACACCAACTTTGAGCAACCATTAACGCACATGCAAGTCGCCTTCCCCGTGCCCACCTTCACCCACCCCGACATGTTCCCTCTCTCTGTTCTGCAAGTGCTCATGGGTGGCGGCGGCTCCTTCTCTGCGGGCGGGCCAGGCAAGGGCATGTACTCTCGCCTGTACACCAACGTGCTCAACCGCTACGCATGGATGGAATCGTGTGTTGCCTTCCAGCACGCCTATGCGCGGTCAAACTCGCTCTTTGGTATTTCCGCAAGTTGCTTGCCCACGCACAACCAGTTCTTGGCCAATGTGCTTGCAGGCGAGCTGGTCCAGATGACAAAGGAGTATGCTGGCGACGAGGTCGAGCGCGCAAAGAACCAGCTCAAGAGCAGCTTGTTGATGAATTTGGAAAGCCAAGTGATTACCGTCGAGGACATTGGCCGCCAAGTCTTGGCACAGGGCACGCGTGTGGAGCCGCTCGAGTTGGTCGACAAGATTGAGCGGGTCGACAAGGACGAGTTGGTCCGGGTGGCAACCGACATGGTGGCCAGGCAGCCAACGTCGGTCATTGTGGGCGAGGACGTCAATGGCGTTGGCGACTTTGCGGCGAGCTTGAGTGCATTTCGGGGTGGCAGCGGCCAGCAACAGCAAAAGAAGCGGTTTTGGCGGTGAGCAAGGAGGGAGGATATCTTTGTTGCGGTCAAGCATTGCTTGGAGCGGAATGGCTTTTGTGCAGGCTGTAGTTGCTAGCATGTTCTTGTAGATCGTCTTGAAAAAAAATGAAGCAATGGACTTGTGTTCTTGCCAGCGATGGGTGCCCAAGGCCCGACAGTGCGCACGTCCGGCTGACTGACTGAGAAATGAGAGTGGGGGCTCACGAAAAGTGCAAAAGTTTACCGCCTCTCTTCAATGTCACCTCCCAGAATCGAACTGGGGCCGCCACGGCCACAACGTGGAGTACTAACCACTATACTAAGGTGACTTGTTACTTGGGAGGGCCGATTCTTGCCACAATCGATACTTGCAGTGGCGGACTTCCGCGACTAGCGTGAAAAAAGTTGGGATCTACAAGAGAAAGTTGGGCAACGAGAACAAAATGTCCAAGGCAGGGTTCGAACCTGCGCCTCCGAAGAGAACAGCACCTGAAGCTGCCGCCTTAGACCGCTCGGCCACTTGAACATGCTCCATAGCCGGTCGCTTGTCACTATAATCGAAATGTCGAAAAGTTCTCAGCTCGTGGGCACACATGCAGGTCTTGGGTTTGCCAGTCCGGAGCTCGCCAACGGCTTCGGCAAATGTCCACCCAGCTTGCGGTGTGCGGCGGCCATCCTGTTGGCTGACCAGACCAGATGACAAAACAGTTGGTCGTCGACATGAAATACGCGGATCAGGCAGGAATCGAACCAGCGCCCTGATAATAACCGAATATTGTCCCAAAACCAAAAACAACGCAAACCGGCTCGAAAAAAAAATAGCGCCACTCCGTTTCGATCAGAGGACCTCCAGGTTATGAGCCTGGCGCGCTTCCACTGCGCCATGGCGCTGTCGACCGTGTGCTTGCCGTAATTGAAGCGGTCACCAAGACTGGATAATCAATGAGGGTTTCGAGCGAAACTCTCGGAGTAAATGCTGTGTGTCGAACTGTTCCACAGAGAACAGGCAACCCGGAGCCTTCCAGTCGTCTCGCACGAACGACAAGCACGAGTCGTCACCATTGCTTTCGCGAGAAAAGCAAAAAAGGTCCCGCCGAGGTTCGAACTCGGGTTACCGGATTCAAAGTCCGGGGTGATCACCACTACACTACGGAACCGTGATAGTATTTTCTCGTGCGCTTTTGCTAGGCATAACACGTCAACGCTTGACGCAAAACGCAAAATGGGAAGGACATTTTGAGTCTCGGAGCTGAGCACGGTCGGTTGTTGCGTAACTAAAACAACTCTTGCGGGGATTGCTCTTGCTGGCGACGCCAGGTCTGGCTCACTGAGGGCGGGAAGCAATTCGCCAACCATATGCCCAGGTTTGCGAGACAAAACACGAACCTACCAGGGATCGAACCTGGAATCTCCTGATCCGTAGTCAGGCGCCTTATCCATTTGGCCATAGGTCCTCTTGTTGTTAATAGGGGTTTGGTTTCGACCCCCTTCACTAAAGCATTTCTTCCAACAAAAAGTTTGGCAATTTTCCTCAACACTCACGGGCCCGTGTTCGAGCCCTGCCTGCACCAGTCGGACTCTTCGGATTGCGGAAGGGAACAGACCAAGACGTTGACTTGCTTGCCTGCCCATCGGTCGCTGAGCGTTTGGAGCCATCTGCTGCTCACGGGGCAGGCACAAAGAGGAGCGCACAGGAAAACGCTCAACAACGAACTGCTACTTGGAGCTTCTTGGGCCCTGGACTGGGACACATATGCACATCGCAGGGGTTTGGGGTACTCGGTGGCTTGAAACAACCAATTTAATAACGCGGTCGTATGGTGTAGTCGGTTAGCACACGAGACTCTGAATCTCGGGACCTGAGTTCGAATCTCAGTATGACCTAAAAAGTGAAGTGCAACCGCTTCATTTTTTGCCTTCGCCAAGCGTGAGACTTCACACATTTCATGCCAGACTAATCATTGTGGTCTAATGTATAAACAATGGAATAAAGACCTATAGCGCCATGGCGCAGTGGAAGCGCGCCAGGCTCATAACCTGGAGGTCCTCTGATCGAAACGGAGTGGCGCTATATTTCCTCTTGCTCGCCTGATCTGTTATGGTCGTTTTTTGGTTTTGGCAAAAGTTTCGGTCATCATGAGGGCGCTGGTTCGATTCATGCCTGATCCTTAATTTTCTTTCTGTGGCGTCCCAGCTTGGTCACCTCAGCAAGCTGAGAGGTCGCTGCAACCATGCTCTGGGCAGGACATGGCATGCGTCGACAGGCTTCTTTGGTGTCAAACATCGACAATCGGATGAGGGGTGCAGCCAAAGTGTCCTGTTCTCCATGATCCAATTCTCTCGACAAACGAGTATATTAGAAAGAAAACGGCGCATCTCACACAACAGGAACCATTGGTGTAGTGGTAGCATATCACCCTTCCAAGGTGGCGGCTCGGGTTCGAACCCCGGATGGTTCATTTTTAGTTCGCACTGGTTGCGCTTAACCCTTTTTGTTTCCTTTGCCTTGATGTGACGGACACTATGGCGTGTTATTGATGGAATAAAATATGTGAAAGCCAGGAAACGATTCCCTCACACCTTGATTCATAACGTGAATGCAGCGACAATGTGAATATATACGCATCATGAATCGGTCTGGCGGTAAATTGGGTGTGGTCATGGTTGATCACGTTTGTTGAGGCTGTTGAGCACTGTTGAGAAATCTTGGCTCGATCAACTGCTGTGGACCGCTGATGACTGGGGACGCGTAACAACACCTGATGATCCGGCGCTGTTGTTGGTCAAGACATTCCATTCAATGCTGGTTCACCTTCTGCCAACTCGCCAGCGTTCTCTCCAGATGCTCCGCCTGTTGACGAGTCTTGATCGAATGTCCCCAAGAAAGCGGCCATTCAATCGCACACTGTTATGTAACCGGCACCTGCTGACAAGTCTGGATCGAATGTCCCCAAGAAAGCAGTCATTCAACCACATGCTGCGACGTAACCGACCTGACGATTCAAGGCTGGCGACTTATTCAACAGTCAGTTAGGCATGAACAATGGCTATCATATCACCAATGCAAAAAAGATATAATATACAGACATTCCACATTCGTTCCGCGATTAAACCGAATACACTTGAAGACTTGAAAGCGAACAAAGAAAACAAAGCAGGAAACAAGGAAACCAAAGCAGGAAACAAAAAAAAAGACACCAAACGCTCAATCCTCACCACGCATCGCTCCAGCATCATCACCTAAGTCACCCGACTCAGTACCGCCTTGCTCGCCCGCCTGGTCTTCACCATACTCATCCAAGTCTTGGCCATCTTCGTCACCTTCGCCCGCCACTGCTGCGTCCAAGTCCACACTGACCACGCCCGACAAATCCACACCAAGCTCATGCGCACTCAAATCCACGGGTTCCTTGTCACCGGCACTGAAAATGATGGGGCCCAAATGGGCCCATAACGCCAAGCGAACCGAGGAAAAGTTGGCGAGCTTCGAGAGGTGGTCGAGCGTGACACGGTAACGCGCCGACGCTTTGGCGGTGCGCAGGTCGATGTTGCCGTGCAGTACAAGACAAGCGTAGACTTCAACAGCAGCAACGAAGCGGGCGAGGCGAGCGAAGTTGGCCAGAGATGGCGCGCGGGTGAAGTCCAGTGGACCGGTGATCCAATACTTGCGGATATGCCGGCCCAGCATGTCCCCCTTGGCTTGCTTGCCATGCAGGAGCGTACGGACCAGCTTCCCGAACCGGTGATGAAGTCCGGGAACCTGGCCCGTGTACTCCCGCTGGTTCGAACCGCCGTGTTGGGGCCTGTTTGGGGGCAAGGGCGCCGAGAACCACAAAGGGTGCGTGAATACATACCAATCATTTAGGTCGAAAGGCGTGCACACGCGGGACATCTTGGGAAGCGCGGGCGGGCGCGGGTCGTCGTCGTCGAGCTTGGCGATTTCCGCTTCGCGCCATGCTTGCATCTGTGCGTAAGCATTTGCTAACTCGTCAAATGAGGGGGTAATCTCGTCCGTGTACCGTTTAAATGTCTGCTTGATAGCAGACTCGGCCGACGACAAGAGATGCAAGCACTGGAAAACAGCAACTCGTTAGCTCAAGGTTCAAGGCAAGATAGGTGACAGTGCTTCGACAACGGACCAGTTCCGTTGTGAGCTCGGACGCATCAAGGCCCTTGCTCTTGAAAGCAAGGTCGACTGCAGACCTCAATGCGTCGGCCGCCTTCTCTTCATCTGCCTGGCAGACAAAGCCGAAGCGGAACAGGGCCACAAAACGGCAGGCACGATTCAAGGATGGTACATGTCTGCGGAGCGCCTCGGCCTCGTCCTTGAGGGCCGATGTTTTGCTCGGCGTTTCCGTGGCCCTGTCCTCGGCGGTGGCACGAGCTTGAGGACGGTTTTGGGCCGAACCCTGGGAGACTGGTTGGCGTTGGCCAGCAGAAGGAGCTGGAGTGCGCGGGAGTTGACGCGACGAGCCAGCAGACGTTGAACCTTGTGCACGAGTTACTGAACGGACAGCCGGAGTCCTGGCTGCAGTGGTAGTCTAAACAGCGAAAACGAGGGTGAAACGGGGATGGGGTACATATCGCAATAGCAAATAATTTTCATGGCGTGTGAGTGTGCGGTGGGGAATGGATGTGGGATGGGATTGGACTACGAAGATGCCGACTTAAAGGTCTGCAGTGGATGGAAAGGATCTTCAGTCAGATCGGGGGACGACGCGTACCTCCTGACGCACATCATCATCATCCTCATTGTCGGTGATGACCCGGCGGCGCTGACGACCCAATGAAAAGGAACCCTGCGTTTGGCGCTGATGAATGCACACAATGCAAACCGGTTCCGCTTCGTCGAGGTGCTCGTTACAAAAAACTCGCATGCAAATCTGGCACGTTTGCGGCTGCAGCACCTCGTCAAATTCGTGAGGATAGACAATGGCTGTGCACGAACGAAACCAGCACTTTACGCCTTGCGCTTGCCCTTGGTTCTGAGAGTCGGTCATGGTTGGAGGTGTTTGGGTGAAGTCAGGGGTCTGAACTATGAGCCTGAGTAAGAAAACAAGGCAACAGAGAAACGAATGGGACGACTCGACCTTTTTATCATGTGGTGACGGTGACCTTAGGCTTTGACAATGGAACGCGATAGAACCGTGTCTCAAATTCACGTGCCACGTTGCTGACAGTTGAACTTCACCATCCTCGCATCAGGAGAGACTGCTGCACGGACAGAACAGTGCGTCAAATGCCGTTGCTGCATAACGACCATCATTGTCGCCAAATCAGTGCCTGCAACTGCGATGGAGCAATGCAAATGAACCACGCCATGAGCACTCGTTCCGCCAACACTACAAGACCTCTGGACTATCCCAGCTCAGCGGACCGCATAGAGTCTGATTCTGAGCAATCTGACGCCGACAATCAGCGCCGGTTTACCTGTCCTCACTGCCTCGCCCGAGTTCGCGGCAGAACACAGTGGACACGTCACAAAAAGGAGTATTGCCCATCGTTGGTACAACGCCAGCCAGGCAGCCAGCTTCCCACGGCGCGACGTCAGGCGCAAGATCCATCCATCACAGATCCACTGTACCAGCATGATTCCGAGCACTCAGGTCACACATCCCATGTCATCGTATGGATCTTTCCTGCCTCGAAAACGCATCCCCACCATATCTGACGTGTATCATATACAGCGGACAAGGCGGGTCGCCAAGCGCTACCAAGTTAACTATCAAGAGCACTCCACCACGGACGAGGAGGATGTTGACATGGATGATCCAGCGGAAAAAGAACTGGTTGAAGACGAGCTCGCAGGTTACTTGGATCGCATGCAAACGCTACATTTGGGCGACGAGCACCAAGATTCTGACCAAGAACAGACCGAAAACGAGCGCCGCCGCCGCCGCAATGCAACTGACATGCGGCCAACTGCTGATATACCGCCCCGAATCAGGGAGCTCCTCAATCCATCACCTCTTAGTTTTGAACTCCCATCTCATTCACTCCAAACGGCGAATCCTCGGCCCTTTTCTGGTGCGCTCCCGTTTCTCAGTCACATTCCCAGCTTGGGTTTCTTGCTGACCACTTTGTGCTCTCCATGGACAGGTGGGATCAATCGTCTCATTGCGCCTTTTGCAACAGTTCGCGAGTTGAATATGGCGTACTATTCTCTCGTTGAGCTGGGCATGAGCAAGCCTGGTTTCAAACAGTTTTTGAAGCTTGTTACGGACCCTTGTGTCATTGGCGCTGAGCCGTTTTCTTTCCAGTCTTTGGATCATGTCATCGACATGATAAAACAGAATCCGTACTACCAAGCCTTTGAGACAACCCCAGTCCAAGTCCACCCGGATTGTCCGCCTATTTGGTTTGTCCATCGCAACCTCATGAGCACTATTGCCCATTTATTCCACTTGCGCAAGTTTCTTCACGTTATGCAAATCTGTCCCCGTCGCGCATATGCATCAGGGAAACGCGCCTACTGCGATCCTGCTGCCGCCAAGGAATGGGAATGGACGGCCTACACGTGCAACTGTGACTCTGGCGACACCGATTACCCGTGTATTGTGTTTCCAATCGTCTTTTATTCGGACAAGACCAGCATCTCCAAGCACCAAGAGCTTTGGCCGATTTACGTATACTTCCCTGGTATTGATCCTGATATCGTTTCAAAGCCCGACCATCGTGCAATGTATTTGGTTGGGTTCATCCCCATTCCCACCGACCAAGCCTTCCAGAACCTTTCCCAGTCTGCCAAGGTTTGCGCATTGCCGTCGCCTGCATTGGCCTTGTTCTGCTGATACCCAACCATCGCACTCACCACCCCGTTTCATTTCTGTGTATCATGTAGTCACTCTACCGTCGCACTGTTTTCCACAAGTGCATGGACGCTCTCTTCGACCATGACTGGATGGATGCAGTTCAAGACGGGTTTTGTGCCCGCGGCCCTGACGGCTACTTCTACTGTCTCTTTCCATACCTGCAGCAATATCAAGGCGACCTTCAAGAATTTGCCACTGTTTCTCTCACTCGTGGCCACAAAGCTCTTCAGCCGTGTCCCAAATGCACCATTTCCAACGCCAATCTGTCCAACCCATCGCTCGCTGTGCATCGCCAGTCAGCAACTCGGTCTCATGACACCGTTCGCCAAGCGCTTCGCGAGCAACGACCTGCCAGTCATTTCAAACAGATTGGTCTGTGGGGCCAAGAAAACGCCATGTTCAAGGCCACGGACAACATCTACAAGGCACTCACTGTTGACCCGCTGCACCAGTTTGACTTGGGGATCATTGATTACGTTGTAAGTGGGATTGAGCAGTTGATTGTCTACACCCGTGGCCAGGCTGCAAATGCATGCCTTCGCGAGTTGTACGACCGAACGTCCGTGGCTCTCCCTCCTTACCATGCCGTTACCTCTCGATCTGCTTCCTTGTTGGCGGTTGACCCAGCAAAAAAGAAGAGCTTGAAGGCGTATGAATGGAAAGACCTTGGCAAGGTTTGTTGCTCGCTGTTTTTTTTCTGTTTGAAGCGATTGAGTGTATGTTGCATGACTGACCACGTGGTATTTATCCATGCACTTGCCTGCTGTCCTAGATCCTTGTTCCAGCACTTATGCAACTTGTCCCTGATTACCCCATTGTGCAAAGAATTGTGACGGACATGTGCGATTTTGCTGCGTGGGCACGTGCAACGATTCCGACCGACATGACCATTGCCGCCGCGGACGCTGCCCTCGGACGTTTTCTATCCTCATGGAGCACTTTGCAGGCAACCCTCGTTACCTTGTCGCGGTCACGGACCCCACCAACACATCCCTCTCGGCCCAGTTCGCAGCAGAATCAGAATTCATGCAGCGAAACGGAATCCAGTACGGACGACGATGCCGGTAGCCCGATCGCGACTGGTTCCCGTCGGAAGGGACGCAAGGCCAAAAAACGAAAGCCATACAAGCCTCCAAAGCCGCTCAAGCTTCACTACCTCACGCACTGGTCTCCAATGACCCGCTTGTTTGGCTCTGTGGACCGCCAAGGCACCCAACACGGAGAAAAGAAACACGCGGTGACAACAAAGCCAAGCGCCAACCACACCAATTACGATCGCAAGACTGTCACATTGCAAGCGGCGAACCGGATTGCTTTGCTGGATGCAATTCAAGATGCGCTGGAGACGGTGTATTGGTATTGGCCAGGTACGGATGCTGATTTCCCCGAGCGCGTTTTGCAACTGACTGACATATAATTTACAATCCCTCACTTCTCTCCATCTTTTTCCTGTATCTCGCTGCCTGCTTGTAGAGGCAGTCGGCGACAACATGAAGGCAAACCTTGCACCAGTCGACCAGTTGCGGAAACCCCGCTCGTTGACACCAACGGCACCGGAATACCATTTTGCGAGTTACCTCGGGTCGTTCTCTTTTTCCGAGCTGCCAAACACCGCCGCCAGGCAATCACCCATTCATCCTTACTTTGCGCGTGCAGTCGCGTCCGGGCTCTAGGGAGGTGTATCCCTTGGCCATTCGCCCGCAACTTGGCCAAAGCCAGACAACGACAAGATTGACGTATATCAAGCAATCAAGCTGCAATTTTGGTCGCCCTTCACCCACAGCCAAGTGTCCCAGCTGTTACGTGCACGATTGTCCAACCATCGTTCAGGCGCTTGGTGTGATGGTGTCGTGTATTTGAAGGATGGTGGAAAGTCGTTGGGCCTTGGTCGATTGCGGCATATGGTTGTGTATGAGAGCTTTGGCAGCGTGGTTGAATCTGTGCTCCTTGAGCCGTTGAAGGTGCTGCACAAGGTTGATGAGCAATATGGGTCCAAGCTCATGATCTTGGAAGAGCCCAATACTCGCGATGCTCAGCTCGTTCCAGCCGAATCCCTCCTGTTTGGGTTTCACCTTTGTCCAGTTTTTTCAAGCCGAATCCGTGGTCGACACTCAGACGCCCGGTCCTTTGATGGCTCAAGAGCCATCTACAAGCAATGGTGCGTGAATCATTATGCTGAAGAGCACACAGCACACTTTTTTGGGGATGTGAAGAACAGGGACCTGTTTGAGTAAGCGATGTAGTGTTGTGGGTATAATACACCTTGCCGTCTCGCTGTTCTTCTGGACTGGATGGGTCAACTACGCCTGCTGGAGCGTTATAGATTGCTATCAAATGTGGACTGACACTTACTGCAGTCAATCGTTGTTGACCACGTATGGTCGCGTTGCTGATAACTCAACAGCACGCAACCACGTCCGACCACATGCTACGAACAAATGACAGCCGTTTACATCAAGCGGTCAAGCGTGGTCAAGACGAATTACGAGCAGATTAGATGGGAATGCTTTCGACAACGGTGATCAAGTGCAGATACTAGTTGTGCAGCTGGTTGAGTAATCCCGGTTTCGTGATGCGGAGAGGACACACGAAACGATCTGGCTCCCAACACAGACTGAAGACATGACCAGTGGTCATGAGATTACTTTGACTTCCTCGCTGCCTTAACCAGCGGATCCTATTATGCACGCATGGAGAACAAGATCAGTTTGAAGTCATAAATGGCCTTGTCGAGTTGTGTACGGCATACCTTTGTCAATTCGCGCATACACCACACCATGCACACGCTGGGCACCACCACCCAAATAAAATTCATGAGGAAAAAGTAGACCCAAAAGTAGTATGGGTGTGGGATGCCGTCGTCGTACACGGTGCGCGCCAAAATGTCTTGAAAGTACTCGAGTGACGGAAACGTGTACGCGTGGGCGGTGGATGACGAGGCAGGGGTAAGGCGCAGCGATGTGGCAAAGTACAGGATGGTACCGTAGAGTTGGCCAGTGCTAAGGAGGAATTGCCGGTGTTTTCCGAAAACAGGAGTTAGTGTCAATGAATCCAATGGCCAAGAGCAGAAGAGCAAAAAGTATGAATAGAAACGTACCTGAGCATCAAGAGCCATGGCATGTACGAATGCACCTTTGTGTGTGCCGTGTAAATGCGGTAGGCCACAAGGTACAAGAGCGGGCCCCAAGCAAACTGACATGCGAGATGGCTGCCGTTTAGTGCAATGTACCATACAGGTCACGAAAGCGGAAAGGAAAAAAACAAAGGGAGGTAGAAAAAGAAGCATAAGCATACCGCGGTAATGCCCTCAATGGTCCAAACGGCCCGCTCGCCCCACATGTACCTAGAATCGCACTTTGCATACTCTTTCCAAATCATGCCCAACACAGTCTGCAACCCGGCGAGGTCTTTCCAAAACACGACAAAGTAGCCCTCGAGGACCATGTGGATCGAGCCCGACACAATGCACCACACAAAGATGAGGCGGCGAAACAGCGGCAAGTTGCGGCCGAGGACGAGAAATGAAAAGAGCGCGACGAGCGCGCACACGAGGCCAAAGCCGCCAAAGATGAGGTGGCCAGGGGTGGCGTTGGGCGAGTAGTTGGGGAGGTGCAAGGTCCTTGGGTAAAACGGGTGGACGGGCTCCGAGAGCTTGCGCGGGACGACTGGCGAGGAGTCAGCGGCGGCCATGGTTGCGGTGTACTAGGTAGGATGATGAATTTCAGATACAGATACAGATAGGGGACTGGAGAGAAGCTGGAAAACTTGGTGATCGCGTCCGATTGTCGGTTGGGACGAGGACGGACGTCTGGGCCTGGGCGGATGCATGCAGATGCTGGTTGTTCTTGTTGATCTTTGAATGCTCTCAGTTAACGTTGCAATTGCGTGAGAGACCTTCAAGTTGAGGGGACGTTCGGAACAACGTACTACGCTCCACTGAAGGGTAAGGGTGCTGCCGCTGCCGAACTGATTCGACCGAAATGGAAATGGAACTTGGAATCCCGTATGCCGTATGCCGTCTGCCGTCTGCAGCGATCTCGCAATGCCCGTCTCGTCTCGTCTCACGCCAGCCCCGCGTGCCCGATGACCGGCCGCGGCCGATCGAGGACTATCTATGAGATATAGTATGGAACCGGGCCCAGAAACCCTCCGCAACGCAACGCAACGCACCTCGCTGACTCACTCGCCCATGAAACGTTCGACCACTGCCACGGGTGGTCATCCGAGCCCGTCGCCTGCGGGCACCAGTGCCGCCAAGATCAAGAAGCGGCCGTCGTCGCTGGCCGAATTGCGTGATCGCCAGCGCAGCACAAAGTTGGCAAAGACGACGACGACGACTGGGTCCGCCTCCATCAGCTCTCCGTCAGCACCCGGCGGGAAGCACCACCAGCCGTCCATTGCGTCCTTCTTCTCCCCGGCCGCTCCCGCCGCAGCCGCATCACAAAAGGAGCCCGTCGCTATGCCAAAGGCAAAGCATTCCAGCAACAACCCATTCCGAGCCTCTGCCGCTCCCACCCAATCATTGGCAGCCGTTCCTGTCACAGTTCCAAAAGCACCCAATCAATCCGCTCAACAACCACTCGACACAGACTCGACCCATCTCCTCGAATCCGCCACTCGCCCCTACCACCCGCGCCGCACCCGCCGTGATCCGCTTGCGCTGCTGCGCTCCATATCGACCGATGCCGCTGGTGCTTTTCTCGATGACTCGGATGAGGACGACGAGGTTGCTCCCGATATCGACCATGAGGACCCACGCTCAACCGTCGTGCCACCCCTAATGCCGCAATTCGACGTCTCTGCACTCGTGAAATCCGTCGCCTCGCTCAACGTATGCGTCCAAGGCACCCAGTTGGCCCTTGGCACGCGCGAATCAGCGTACCGGTCGCAAGCATATGACGACGATGACGATATTGGGGATGAGGATGATGAGGGCGATGCGTGGGGAGAGGCGGCAATGAGTAGCGGCGACGAATTTGATGACGAAGCGAGCGACCAGGCGGATCACGGCCCCTCTTGGTTTGACGCCTTGCTCGATGATGACGTCGATGAACAAGCAGGTGCTCTGGCGGATCAGCAATCCGATCTTTCACTAACCCTCACCAAGCCTGTTGTCGCACAAGAGCAACAATCCACACTCGACCTGCTCCTCAACTCTGACATATCGACGCACGCCATGGCTCTTCCTCGCCGCCTCACATTCACCGCCACAAACGCTTCCACCTCGACCTCGCTCCTCTCCACATTTGCACCCGCCGTGCACCCGATCGCGGACCCGTCTCTGCTCTCTTCTTCCTTTTCTGCCTTCTTCACCTCTTCACTCGCCTCTGACTCGCCCGCCACGTCGCTTGTCGCCAACCTGCACCACTTTCGATTCCCGCCCACGCCACTTGCCCCTGCGGCCCGTGCCGTGCTCGCACGCACGCTTGCCGCATCTACCTCGTGGCCGCCCATGCCCACACCCGCATCAGCATCGGCATTGACGCCTGATATCGAGTGGTACCTAGTCCAGGTGGACATGTGGCAAGCTGCACTTCGGCATTTGACGGCCGACGCACCGGCCGACGCACCGGCCGACGGATTCTTGATGATTCAACAACTCGCAGCAACGGGCAATGGGCCAAGTGGGTTTGTGGTTGCCGTGCAAGGTCACTTGAATGGCGCATATGTGCTGAATGCAACCAGGGGCATGCGCCGCGCCATGATGGCGGCCGGCGTGCAAGGGATCAAGGCAGTTGCGGGACCCGGGTTGATTGCGTTGCGCGAGGACGAGGAATGGCGTGTGGGAGAGGGGCAAGCGAGTACAGGGAGGAGGAGGAGGAGGAGGCGCAAGCTGGCCAGGCAATATGTGGTGGATTATGACGAGCACGACCACGACCATGACCATGACCAAGCAGCCAGTGATGAGCAGGCAGACGCAGACAGAGGCGAAGCGCGTAACATGGATGCAGACATGGACGATCCCCACTCGCCATCGGCCGCCGCGACTACTTCACAAGCCGTAGATGATCGCGTCCTCGACCCGTCGGTCTCCTCACTCTTGTACGTTCCGCCACACGCGACGCCGGCGCTTCTCGCATTTCTGCACACGTTTCCCACGGCATACAATCTCCAATCTGCGCACGCGCCCGACCCGGAACTGCCCGTTTTGCTTGCGTCACAACCGTTTGTGCACGCGAGCGTGGCGAGCGCTAAAGTCACTCGGTGTGGGTACGTGTCGAGTGCAGTGCATGGCGAAAGGGCAGTTAGGGTGCAGATCGATGGGTGGGTGTTGCCGTGGAAGGTCAAGGACGTGGTGAGTGCGGTTGTGGGCGGGCCAGAGTGTGCAGAGGACGGCGGCAAGGTGCCGGTGGAGGTCGGGGTCAGTTGGGAGGATGGGTGTGGGGTTGTGAGAGAGGCGTCTGGTGGTGGAGGGCGGGTTGGACGGATGAGGTAAGGAATTATTTTATGTTGCTGGTTGTATGTAAATGCTACAGTCACAATGTTGCACATACCCCGTTTAGTGACAAACAGGTCGAGCATGATGATGTTTTTGCAATTTCAAACACGCTGCTGAGACGAGACGCGCCTCAACTTGGGAGAAGGGAGTGATGTCGGCCACTTCACTTCGGTTCATGGACTTGGCCGAAAGCGAAAAGTGAATGAATGAAATCGGTAAAGAAAAAAAAAAAACATAAAGCCAGCTGGGAGACCCTGTCCGGTCTATGAATGCTCTCTGCTCTCTGCTCTCTGCTCTTGACACATCAGTTTTCTTTATCGAAAGTAACGCTATGTATGTGACCTGTGCCTCATGTTTGATGCCGAATCCACGTCCCGATGTCCATGTCTGCTGGGCGTGGTGCACAGCCCGTATCCCCGGTGACTTGCTTCCCTGCCTGCAGCTGTCGTGGCCGAGGTTGCCGACTGCGCTCTGCCGAGCCACTTGCCCGTGTTGCCCGTATTGGGCACCATCCATGGCCGAGCCCAGTCTCTAGCAACCGCGCCGACAACCCTGCCTGCCGGACCGACAAGAACAATGGACAAGCAGCGATTGCAGCAAACATCCCCCGAATCAAGATATACACCGTCCATCGATCTCTTTGGTCACCGGGGGGGCCAAACGGCAGCGACGGGCCTGCACTCACATTCACATCCACGTCCAGCACGGCCGACACACAGCACCTACTGACCTCACACTGTGCCACAATGCATCCTCTCATCCACAGCTGTCGACATGTCTTCGCTCAAACCCACCGCGGGCTCGGCCTCGGCACAAGCCCTGACCCTGCTGCCCATGCTCACGAAATACACGGCCACGACGGTCGGCCGCGACAAACTCTATCGGCTCATCCAATACCTGTCGAAATTCCTTGCCCACCGACTCCTGACGCTCGACGCCAAGGCCAACAAGGACACGATCGACAAGCTGACCAAGCTCGTCAAACACTTGTCGCTGTCGCGCAAGCTCATGCGCATTGGGCGACCGCTCGAGTATGCGCAAAACCTGCTGACCAATGTGCCTGCTACCAAGGATCCCGTGATCCGATACTGCTTGATTGGGAAAAACATGCTCTTGACTGTGTGGATGGGGTATGATTTCTTGGCGTGGGCGCAGGGCGTTGGGTTGTGGAAGAGTACAGACGCCAAGCGCATGCAGGAGCGCACCAATCGGTTTTGGTTTGCCGGGTTGGCGTGTGGGTTGGTGTCGACCGTGTACCAGATTCATGTCAACATGAGCAAGTACGTTCGTTCCCTCATGCTTGGACCGTGTCTTGTTCCTCCAACTGATCCCACCACCGCTGCTCTAGGTTGGCCGTCGTGCACAAGGCAAAGCGCCAGGGCACTTACTCGGACGACCAAGCAAAGGAAGAAAAGGCTTTGCTTGCGTGCGTTTGCTTTCATTGTCTCGGTTTCGTTCCATGTTATCCACACACTTACTCACCTACCCACGCTCGGTATACAGCACCCGCTCCAAACTCTTGCGGCAAATCTTCCAAGAGCTCCTCGACATTCTTGTTCCCGCCAAGGGTCTCGGGTACCATTCGCTGTCGGACGGCGTCATTGGCCTGACCGGCGCATTGACGTCGGCCATGGGCGCGCAGGCGCAATGGAACAAGGTGCATGGGGGCAAGTAAATGATGAGTTGCATGTCAAGCGGTCAGTAGAATGTGGAAAGTCGCTCAAAGTGTCCAGTCCAGCCCGTGATGTTTCCCACTTGATCTATTTGGATGGTCGAAAAATGGAACGTGGGGCTGTGTAAATGCAACTGGCGCTCTGTCGATTCTTGTTATGCTTCTCTTGCACATCAATACTTGCTGCCAGGCAGATATGTTCAACGCAGAAAGAAGAACAAGAGTCAATTACCCATTTGTGGGTCGTCTAGTATGATTTCAAAATTGTCAGCACAGGGACAGAAACAGACAGATACAGAAACAGATACAGATACAGATTCACCACAGGAACCATCCACCCAACTCTACTTCGTTACTTTCCGCCACGCTCCACTTCCACCGACCCCTCACGACTTGCCCCGGGCGTCCACGTCCACCCTTCCATCTCGGTCGCCACACCCAACACTTGTGCCGCCCACTCTTCCGCATCCGTCGACGGCCGCGGCACCGCCAGCGCATACCCGCCGCCTTGGCGCGCCACGGCCGCCGATGGCGTCACGCCCAGCCAGTAGTCGCGAATGAACACGGCGCTGCGCTTGGATTTAGTCGATGCGTGGCGCGCCAGCCCGCCCGCGCCCGCGCGGTCCCTGACAAGTGTTTGGCCTTGGTCCATGAATGCGTGTTGGGGCTCGGACGCGGCCGAGGGGGCGACGGCGGCGGCGGCGGCGGCCGAGGTTGGGTCGTTGCACGCCAGGCCGCAGTCGGGGCACGCGTCAGCATGTGGCCAGGCTTGCAGGCATTCCTGGTGGTACACGTTGCAGGCGGCGGAGCCGGGCACGGTCGCGTGACTGGGGACACGTGCGAGCTTGTCGCCGGCGGAAAAGTCTCCAAGGCAGATTGGGCAGCGTGTGGAGTCCGGGTCGATTTGCGCTGCCCATGAGTTTTGTTGGCCGCCAAGGGTGTACGGGTCAGTGCTAGGGTGGTACTGGACAATGTGCGGGTCGTCGTCGGGGTAGGTCTTGGCCAATGGTGCGAGAAACATGTGCATGTCGGCGGCCAGCTTGCTGTGGACGTGGGACGTGAGTCCGCCAGCAACGTCAGGCGCCCGGTTGGCCAGCTTTGCTTGCAAGTGCAGAGCACGGGGCAAGTTGGTAAATGTCAAGGCAAACAATCCAATCCATGCCAAAGCATGCAGGGCAACCAGCGCCAAGTTGACCGCGGTTCCGACAATGAGAGGCACGCATGCTCCACGTTCAACGACCAGAACGAGGGCCGCAAGGCCCAAGCCAATCGAAAGCAGCCGAAGCACTCGGACAATGGCCAACATCCATGTCACGCCCGCAACCCAATTGCCTTTTGGCGGTTCTGCTTGCGGCGCAGGCGACGGCGGTGGTGTCGGTGCAATGGATGCCGGCAACGAGGTGGCAAACGACGAGAGGGTCGACGGCGAGTTGGGTGCCTCAAGCATTGGAGATGCTGCAGGAGCCGTTTTTGGGGAAAATACGTTGGTGGTTGCAGTGACGAGTTGTGAGAGCGAGTGTGACAACCACGATTGGTGTTGCCGGTGCAGCGAGTTGGCGGCAAGGGATGTGGCCAGAGTAACGACACTGAGACATGCGGAAAAAATGAGGTAGATGCGAGCTAGAGTGCACTCGGGTGTTGGCGAGGCGTTCCGATCAATGACAACAGCAGTTGTGCTTGCGATGAATGTACACAAGGCTGCAAGGGCAGACAATCCAATTACAAGCGGAAAACCCGGCGAGTTGAATGCCCTGGGGTTAAGCCAACGTCGGGACGTTAGTCATTGACTCTGGGTTCGTTGCCGCAAAAACAAACAGCTCAAGCGCATACCGTTGCTTCCACCACCATCGAATGGCGTAACCCCTCACCCGTCTCGCTGTCCCATCCGATATGCCATGAGAAATCCGTTTCAGCAACGACGGCCCACTTCTCGCCCGAGCAACGCCAACCTCCCTCTCACCCATTTCCAACGTCGACGCCGCCGCAATCGACCCGATCAAAGAAACCGCGGGCGATGGCTCCGAAATCACTGTCCGCTGCGGCGATCCGGCATACGCAATCGACGGCCGGCGCAGTTGGCCGACGGCCTTGGGACTGATTGGACTGTTTGCCACGACAGCCGAGTACCTTGCGCTGGGACTTGCCGTCGGCGGCTGGCCATGGTGCGGTGACCGTGGGCTTGCCAACGGCGACGTGATCGAGTCCGGGCTCGTGATCAATGCGGCCGGTGACAAGGGCGACGAGGCGCGATTGGAGCCCGCCACGACATGTCGGTAGCCGGCGGCGACATTAAGTCGTGTGAGTGTTGGCAGTGCGACTGGAACTGGGTGCAGCGGTCGGTATGCAATGTTGGACGAGTTGGCTCGCGAAGCAGACGAGTTGGAGAGGGTCCGTCGGAGCAGCTGCTCGACTTTGCGGTTGGCGGCACGTTGGGCGGCGGGCCCGGGGCTGACCGGGGATGCTGCTGAAGGTGGCGAGATTGCTGGCGCCGCGAGTCCATGACCATGAGTTGAAGGTGCGAATGAATCCATCTTGGGTTGTGTGTGATCACGGGACGCCGGGGCGCAAGCCAAAAAAAAAAAGTGTTCGCGGGGAAGAAACAAACGTGAGAAAGAGCGCCGGGAGTAAAGATTAATAAGTCGAAGTAGTTGCCAGCAATGTGGTAGAGTGCAAATAATGCCGAACTTGTGCTTCTCGTCGCTCGCTATTCTGGGTGACGGGACACGGCCACACAGGAGTCTGAGGGAAGGACCGGGGCGAAACTGTCAGCGGTTGCGCGGAGCACAGCGAGCCGGATATCCCACGTTGCTACACACCAGGTGCTAGCAGGTGGCCACTCACGGCACGCCTGGTGCCGGACTGGTGAATGCAAACGTGCTTGGTGACTGATACGATGTTCCACGTACACGTACTGTATTTCCTGTACGAGCGCTGTTTGACACGGGCCAAGGCGGTGGAGCGGATCCGAACCCGAGATGTTTTACTCTTGTCTCACACGCTGCTTACTTTTGGGTATTCGCGGTCCGCACTTGAAGCACGCAGGACAGAGATTGGACGACAGCGACTATTTCTGGGCACGGGACGGGACGGCGGGATATCTTTCGGAATGACGGCCCTCAGCTTGGCGAATGGGAGCTAGGATTCTTGATGATTGGATGTCGGAAACAGAGACTTGAATGCCGAATTTGAATGTGCCGGGGTGCAAGCAAAAGCAAATGGATCAGCAACCGGCCCAGTGCATCATGTACAGTGCCTACAAGTTATGTTGAGTGACCGGGTCGGCGGGTGCGAGGAGGCGACAGCATTATAATTGTAATACTGTGAGCAGGATGACGAATCAGGCACCAATCCTCTTCCCAGGCTATTCCCGGCCCGTCTTGCTATAGCGTGTACTGTGTGCTCAGCCGAGGACACATGAGTTTCGGGTGGACCGTGCGCCTTCCAATCCTTTGCTGAAACGGTGCGCCATGTCGATGAGGCCGTGATAAAACATGTGCGTGTGCGGTTCGCAAGAGTTCCCATGTTGTGCTCCGTCCTGCTTGATCGAGCTCGAATTTATGAATGGCCATCATTGTGCTTGTGGTGTTGGCGGCGCCAGCGGCGGAGGCTGGTGGGAATGTGATGTTGCACGCGCTGACGTCCTTTTCAGCCGCTGTCGCGCGCCAGGGTCGAAATTGTAACCTTTCCCCAGCCCGACGTCGACTGCAGGCACCAATGGCGCACCAATGGCGATCTGATATGAATCTGGTCACGACGAGCAAACCCACCACATGTCGAATACTATCAAGTGTTTCACAAATCATGCGCTGTGTCGAAAAAAGTACGTTGAGGAGCGGACGCACTGGATCCGGAGCGCACGCACTGTTATGCAGCTGCCACGCCACCCATTACCAAGCACCTCCTCCGGAGGTGAGACATCCTGTTGCAATAATGTGGTTCATCATCGATTACGTGCCTTGCTCGTCAAGCTCCCAGGTCTCGCTTCCCTCTCCCGTTGCCTCAACGTGTTGTGAAACCTTCGAGCATATCAGAATTCGCCCGCTTCTCTTGCTCTCTTGCTGGCTCTTCATTCCTAACATCCGGCACGCCGAACGAACGGGGCCTGAGTGATAGCTCCCGCTAGCTTTGAGCGTGCTATGGCTGCGTTGTGATTCGGTCAGAAACCGAGAGCAACGACGGCAGACCGGAAGGAAGCAATCCATTTGAATCACACATAAGAGAGCGCAGGAGGTCGAACGGTAAATAAACACCATATGAACCAAATGTAAATGTGCAAGTGAGCAAGAAGGTACGAAATGGGAAGAAACAAAAGAAGCACAAAGGCAAGCAAGCAAAAAAAAGAATGCGCTCGTCGAATCAAGAGAAGAAAACGGACGAAACAACATTGCGAACGAGCTAACCGAACACATAAACACAAACACTGCAACAATTCACACAGATACCGCACCGCCTTAACGGCGGCGGTTCTTGATCAAGTAAAGCGTCGAGAACACAAAGCGGAATGCCGACAGGCCCAGCACAATGAAGAACAAGACGTTGAAGTATTTTCCTGGGAAATCCAACGGGATCCCCAACCCTTGCGGCACCAGCAAGATGTAAAGCAGTGCACCGTTGACGAGAATCCAGAACAACAAGAACCACGTGCGGAACGCCTTGAACACGTCCGGCTGCGAATACACGGGCTTTGGCGCATCGGGCTCCTTGGTCATGAGCTCGCGCAACGACGCCCACTCAGTGCCGCGGTCCTTGACATAATCCGCGTCCGATTCGTACGGCATGGTGATGAGGTCGCGCTCGGGAATGCCGTCGCGCATGGGAATTGTCGGCTTGGCACCCACCTTGATAAAGTGCACCTCGTCAGATCCTTTTGTGCCCCAAGTCTCACTGACGTTACAGTATGCAAACACTTGCAAGACAATGGTCCAGGTCGGCACCAGCAGCGTGTACTGGATCATGTTGGCGATCGGATGATAGTAGTCGCCGTACAGGAACGAAGACGCAATGTACAAGCCCCATGTAGACATGAGGGCAAGCAGCGTCCATACGGCCTCGGTCGAGTCCTTGGTGTTTGAGTCGGGCGAGCTGAAGCGCAGCGGAAACAGAGAGAAGCCGGCGCGCTGCATTTGAGCAGTCGTGGTGAGCATGATGATGATGAAGGTGGCGGCCGATAGCATGGCAAACGAGTAGATGATGCCGAGGAAAATGCCGCGGGAAGACTTTGGCGAGTTGCCAAGCGAGGCAATGAACGTGAGGATGATGAGGAGGACAAAGATGGGTCGCGACAGGTTGCAGAGCACGTCAATGAGCTTGAAGAAGAAGCCAGGTTCGTAGTACGGGATGAAGGTAAAAAAGGGCTTTTTCAAAGTGCTGGCAAGGCTTGGGTTACGGGCGATTTCGGCCATGTAGGCAACATATGCGTCCGCGTTCTTTTGCATGAGCTCGAGGAAGCCGCGGATGAGGAAGTGGAATGCGAAATAGAAGTGGCCGAGCGAGACAAACTAGACATGGAAAAGAGCACCGTTGTGAAAAGTGAGTATCGAACTCGGCACATGTGAGCAAAAGTGACGAAAATATGTGCGTACGCCAAACAAGAAGTTGAGCAGCAAGTAGACAAACTCAAAGAACATGATGATCTTACGTCCAAACGAGTGACCCGACGAGAAAATGCGGCTAAAGTTCATGAGCGCATAGAGCAACGCAAATGTTGAGCCGTTCAGCCAACGACGGCGTTGAGGAATCAGCTCGGCGAAATCATCGGGTGCGTCCGTCACAGCCACCGACTTTTTGTCGTAGTCGAGGACATAGTTGCCGTCTGAGCGGGTCACCAACTCAAAGCACAAGATCCGATCTTCGGCCAGGTACATGTTGCGTTCAAACAAGCCGCCGTCTTTTTCAACAACTTCGCCCTTGAAGTAGGCATCGAGCGGGCGACCTTGAAGGGCCTTGAAGCGGTAGGCAGAGAAGGCACCGGGCAAGACGGTTATGTAACCAGCAAGTGCCTCCACGGGCTTGTCGAGAATATTGCTCTACGAAACGGGACAGGAGCAAGGTCAGACAGGCTGGCAGGTGGGAGTGGATCAGGCAACGACATGAACGAACCATCTTGTACTCTGTGAGAGTGGATGGGATGATGGAAACAGGTCAGCATTGAGAAATGTATGGTTGGCATGAACAAGCAATCGGGTGTTGGCATACCAAAGTTTTGCGCGGCAATAATGGGATTGAGCTTGTAGCGCTTGGAGCCCTCGACGGCAATCTCACCGCAAGCACCAGCAACTTGCGGGTTGTCAAACATCTTGGACTAAACACGGGTTAAGGAAACGCTGTAATGTTAGACTCCGGCAGCCAGCGGGTCGTACATGCGCGTGAGAACCAGCGGACAATAAGCCACATACCAAGCGATAGATCGAGTTGGGCAACGGCTGAGTTCCGACATCAATCAACACGGTTACCTTCGGCTGAATGGCCTCGCAAAAGGCCTTGAAAAACCAACGATGCGAGTTGATTTTCTTGGCGTTCTTTTCCTTGAGGCAAAAGATGAGCTGCATGGGGACGATCGATCGCTCCAGACTGGTGAAATTGTCGACAATTGTCACGCCCTTATCGACCTTGCCGTCGAAATTGCGGATCACGGTCGACTCGAAAATGTGCGCCGACACGTCTTGGCCCTCCCACGTCTTGCGCATCAAACCATCGCGGTAGCCGCCCATCATGGACAAGAGCGTAATCACACCGGGATGGATCTTGGTGCGGCCGTCGGACACAATGACGACGAGGATGTGCTTCCATGCATCGGGGGATTGCCATGCCGGGTCGTTGGAGTGGAGAATGTCACGAATGTTGTCGTGGACGGCGCGCATGGTTTTGGTGAAGAGACGAGGGTCTTCCGAGTACATAGTGACCACAATCCTGTGCAGGTTACACCAGCGGGCGAAAGAGTGAGTGAGGGAATAGAAAGCGCAGGACAGCATCCGGCGTACATGAGGCGAATCTCGTTCTTGGCATGCATCATGCCGCCCTTTTGACGGATCCACTCGGGGTACTCCTCAGGCTCACCGACGGCAGCAGTGTAACGCAAATACTTTGCCTCCTCGGGAGAGCCTTGCGGTGGGCCAAAGCTATTGGGGCGGGACGGGTCCTTGAACAACTCGCCAGGCACCCCAATCGTGACGGGGTTTGGCTGGCCTTGCTGCGCGCGAAGCGTCAAGGCTGGCACCTTTTCGTCGACCTCGGAGCTGGCGCCTGCAGCAGCAGCGGTCGGGCCTTGGCCTTGGGCAAATGATTGATCGTTGGCATGCGGCAACAAGGACGCCGGTTGCGGTTCGGCGAGGGTGTAGGCGCTCGTTCCGGTTGTATCCGTGTGCGTGTGCGAGTACCCAGTGTAGTTGGGCGACACTGGCTGCTGGGCGTAAAGCGCACCGGGCTCGGGCATGAGCATGGCGCCACCAGTATGTTGCGGAGCGGGCACTGGCATTGGGGCCATGGCGTATGCGCCACCGGGATGCTGCTGTTGCTGCTGGGGCGGGTAAGGGCCGGACGGCTGCTGGCCGACAGGAGTGTACGACATTGGAGGGATGGCTGGCTGTGTTATGATGTGGGATTGTGTGGTGGCAAAACGGAGAGGCGAATGTCGATGGCGGCGACGGCAGCGGAGGGGATGGGTCCGCTAATGAAGAGGCGAGAATTGAGCTGTGCGGATGTCTACTCAACGGTGCAATTGCATAGCATCGGAAACACTGACTGCCGTTAGTGCTGCATGTGTGCCGAGTCGATGATGAGGAATTGGAAATGGAAGCTGCGGTGAGACAAAATCTAAGGGATCGATGATGGATCGTGAATGGATCGCGGCGGCGGTTCAAAAGTTGAACGAGGTCGGATCAGGCCTCAGCGGTTCCCAAAATAAAAATGAACGGGTGGCGCTAAAGTTGCGGTTTAAGGGGCCTGCGTGCACCACACGTGCTTGGAATCGAAATCTTGGCAATCTGAGTGAGTCTCTGGGGGTTGTGGTGCTTCTCACAATGACCTGGCTCCCAAGGCACCCAATTCCTTCCAGGGCCGGGAATGCTGAAAATGGATGGAACTGGAGCCTGGAGGGATGGTAATTGGTGTGACAGAGGTGTGGCCGCACGTACACACTGCTCCTAGACTGGGTTTGTTTTACAATACAACGTATGCTTGTCGGTCAGGACCATGCATGGGAATCACAATGTGTACATTGGAGAACGCTGAAGGGCCGGGGGTCGAGTGAAATTTGAAAGGTGAATGGTACATACGAACCAAATGATTCTTGCCCAACGGCGTCCAACTTGGGCGTCTCCCACGTAGCTACACTCAGAACGATCATCCACACTGAACAAACCGACCTTGGCATTTCGGGCTGGGGCTGGTGAATCGCGCTTAGACGGATGGAACCAATGATGTCTTCATCCCATGGTTTGGTGTCTTCGTGCCGCAGCAGACACGCAAGGCCAGTGGTGGTGTGCAAGCAAAGTCAGTATGTCTCCCTGTCCGCAACCATGCTCTTTGTCTCAACTGTTCTTCTGTGGTGGCCGAGAGATAGTCAGTTGTGCTGCCCCAGTGCGCACATTTGTCCACCAGCAGCTGTTTCAACGACCAATAGTTGCCTGGTACCAGGCGGACCAACAGAATGTCGTCAGTACAGCTGATGTTGACAGACTTGGTCTCACTCGCACACCGGGCTGCCTCGCTTGGTGCAGCACCTCGTTCGCAAGTGGTGCGGACATGTTCGCCCGCACGTTTCCTGTTTTTTTCCTGTCCTGCCTTTCCCATGTGCGTGTCGATTAATCATTCACGACATGCCCCGACCAGTGGAAATCTGAGGGTATTTTGGACGAGCGGACCCGATGCAATTTCGCTCTCGAATACAATGCCAATTACTAGCACACGTTCCCCGCACGTTGTCGCGGACTTGGTGTGTCAGTTGACCTCGCTCGCGCACCTCAGCGCACAACAGCAACTGCCAACCACAACGCTGGACAAGTGTGGACACCTTGTATCCATTTCACAATTAACAGGATCGACATTGCCTGCGACAGAGGCACCCGAGTCTCCTGCAGCACCAGCGGACTCTGATGCGGTCATTCGATTCATGCTCACCGTCACCGATCCCGCCCAGCTCGCCCAGTTGCCTCCCGCCATTGCTCAGCTCGCCATCCAATCCACGTCTTTTGCTGCATCTTCTCCCACTCTGGCAGCATCTACAACATTTCCGGGAACAGGCAAGCAAGACCTGGGTCCTTCTGCATCCTCAGCGCTTCACATTCCCTTCCCACTACGACTTTCTTTCACCCCAAGCCATCTCGCCGACTTGTACCAAACTCTGTTAGTCGCGGATTGCGAAAGGCTTTCTACAGCCATTCGCAACTTACACGCTACCTTGCACGAAATCGCCATTCCGCCGTTTGACCACGAGTACCTGAAATCGGCTCGACTCACTCTTGACGCGCTCACTCCTGAAATCATCAACCTGACCCAATCTGTTTCCATCACGGCCGTATGCCTTGCGGCCAGTGTACATCCTCGCGGAACCGGGCTACCACAAGCTCAGGAATCTGTCCTCATTCGCGCCGCCTACGTGGCTGCTGGCGTGTTGGAAGTGGTCAAGGTCGCAAAAAAAGTTGTGGCCACCGGTTTGGCTGCGAATGCAGCACACAAGGTAAAGGAGCAGGTCTCGGATGCCGCAAACAAGGTCAAGGCATTTGTTGCCGCTCATCCTTTGCCCTCCATGCCAATGCCAGGACGCTCGTCGCATCCAGCAGAGGCAACAACGGGCGCAAACAACCCGTCGGCCGCGTCTGCGAGCGGGTCAAAGCGACATGTTCCCAAGCTCCTAAACCTCGTCAAGCAATTACAAATGCAGCATCAGCAACAGTCCCACCAGCATGCATCGGCACCATGCTCGCCAACCACGGCCGCAACTTCACCAGCTGGTGCCGCACCAACGACAAAGCTTGCGCTCATGCTTGACTCTGCCACCGCCAGATTTGTGCGGTCCATGCACCTTCTTCTCGACATTGTCATAGCCACAACAGCCCAATACAAAACCAATGTGGAAGCCAAACTGCGCAGTGCACCCTCTTGCCCACCAGCACAACAGCCGTTTGTCTTTCACATCCCGCTGCGTCAATCGCTCACTGATCTGATTCACGCCGGATCCAATGCCGGTGGCAGCAACCCGATCGATGCCACCGTGACCAAGATGATCAAGTCACTGAGCGATATGCCCCTCGGCCAAGCCGTATCTCGGGCATTGGCAAAAGCAACGACTGGGTCGGGTGAGGGTGGCATGATTATTCGCACGGGGTCGGGCGGCGTGATTGACTGCAGTGCTGGACAGGATGGCGGGTTGGTCACGGTCCCGCGTGCAGCCGAGTCGATTCCTGGATTGAACCAGGTTGGTGTGGCCGTGCCGTCTGCTCCGCCCATGCCAATGGCTGTTATGTCTGCTGAGCAGTATGCCGCATTAAGGTACAAAATCCACCTTCAGCATGTTTCGTACACATGCCATACTCACGACTGGGACATGCGATCGGAACGCAGTATTCCACGCAACTCCCGCTCATCACCTGCTCGGTCCAACTCTCTCACGGTTGCCGACCCTTCCGCGCCACTGGGAATTGCATCCAACCCGCTCGATTTCGCCGAGCGTCTCTACCCAACGATTCAGCGCCACGGCTTCAACCCAGACAATGTGCCTGCGTTTCCCATCCCTCTGCAAACGCGCTTGGGTACCTTTGCGCTGCTCAAGACCGAAAGCGACGAGCGCCTGGGCGATTCCACCAGTGGCGGCGCAAGCGGCCTCGTGCAGCGGCTCGTGGGAAAGAGCAAAAAGGCAGGCAAGCGCAACCATGGATGGAACAAGGTGTGGATCGAGTTGGACTTGACGCCAGCAACACCCGTCGGCGCAGTAAGGTATGAGGTGATGGTGTTTCCGTTGGTCAAGATTCGCGTGCATGGCGAGGATGGCGAGGTGAGGGAACACTTGATGGTACTTTGGTTCCTATCATTCCTCTTGGTGGTCACAATTCGGAATTCGGTCTCACGCAGTGCGTCATATAAAGGCCGACACATCTGTGGCTCCAACATGCTATCCGCTCAAGCATGCGACGATTGAACATGCAAAGGACGTGACTTCGCACTCGGATGTGCTCAGGATTCGGCTCGTTTCGGGCAAGAATCTGTTGGTTCACGTCGGGAGCCAGCGCAAGGATACTTGGATGCATCATTTGCGGTCAGAGGCTGCCAAGGCGACTCACGTCGCGAGAAACGTGCCCGTTGGCGCGAGTGGGTAATAGGTAAGCTGTTGGGTGAGCAGGCAGTGTTGGTTTTGCATTAGCCGCCGTTGATATCTCTTGCTGTCACGCATCCATTGGTTCCCACACCCCAGCATTAATTATCGAGGGTTCTTTTGATCTGGGTGGGAAACCACATGGTTGTATTCTCTCATACATATCTTTCTTGTCGTGAACCCAAAGCAGAAACGGGGACAAACAGAGAAGTTCTCGACAAAATGTGCCCGAAAGCGCGGACAGAATAAGAAGCCTGGACGAACTCATGCGCTTTACATATACACCAGCATCACGTCGACAGTAAGCGGTGACAAGGGACAGCGGAAACTCATTCAGGGAGGCATTCGAGCCACTGACCGTGTGTCAAGTAATAACATATAGACGCACATGATGGGGAAACACCAAGATAAATAATTTGAGCGACAGGGAGCCAGGCAGACCTTGGTGGTGGCGACTGGTACCTGGCGAATGACTTGAACAAACAAAAAGGGACTCGAGCTTGATGGGGCTCCGACTTTTGCATGAATGCATGCGAATGAAATGAAATGAGAGAACCAGGCTTGCATAAGGACGAGTGTCGAAATGATATGAAATATTTGGTGTCGCGGAAAGATGCGTATAATTTCATGGCATGAATCAGGGAATGAAAAAAAATGCTTGTGGCAGACGACCCATAGTTGAGCCGGAAAGGGAAGGCGAGACAAGAGTGATGGGGCATGGAACAGGCACAATATTGATCAACGGAAACGCAGCAAAGTCGGAGGATGCGGCAAAGCCAGGGTATGACGACAACCACGACACCTACCGGGGCCTAGTCCTTGCCATCAAAAATGACATGTTCTTTTTCCAGCTTTTTGATGTAGTCCTTGCGGACTTGGCGGGCTTCCTCCTTGGTGGCCACGGTCTTGGAATACCCTTGGATTCTGACCTCGTACTTCCCGTTCTGCACTTGCCTGATGCCTGTGTCTGGACGGCTGATGTTGATTGCATTGAAGGTGCGCGTCACAAGGCGCAGCTCTGATGCACGGTTGTCGAGCTTGTTGCCATGCTTGTGGGACACCCAGCGATGCATCAGGCCGTACTCGGCCGAGGAAGCATAGGTCCCGCGGACCGACCCGCTCAACGCCCAGGTGACTTCGTTGGCCTCGTGCCACAGATCGTAGTCGACAAGAGGTAAGAAAAAGATATAGACATAGATACAATGCCCGAACAATAGACTCAAAGCAATCAACACATACACCCCTTTCTATCGGATTGAGAACTCGGGGGAGCGCTATCTGCACTCCTCTGATCCGGTCCCGTGCTATCTTACTCTGTTATGTGTGACTGGGCTTCCAACATGATGTCTCACACGCTCCTTTCACGAAGCCAAACACTGTCGCCTCAAGCACACATTGTTTCTTCTACATAAACCACCGCACATCAACTAACAGAAATGTTGCGAACTGATACGCCGTGTATAATTCTGTCATTTGCGAGGAAAAAATTGCCTGATTGAGCGCGAAAGCTTAAGAAACACCTCCTCTTTCCGTCAACCGGTCCCGCAACCACAAATGCGCCGCCAGGCACTTCATGTCGGAGGCAAAAGAGACCATAAAAGAGTACTTTCGATCCTACCAGGGATCGAACCTGGAATCTCCTGATCCGTAGTCAGGCGCCTTATCCATTTGGCCATAGGAAAACGCCGCCCTGCTAAGCCACGCCGCCGTTAAAATCACTCCCTGCATTGGATTCGCCAGCTCGCCAGCTTTTAAACGCACCTAAAATCACCCCATGTCGACCACTGCCCCCCCTGGCGCTCCCGCTGGGGCTGGGCCCGCCGCCGATGACGATCAAATGAACGTCGATCGGCAAGACGAACAACAAGAACAAGGGCGCCCGATCCGCACCTTGACGCCGACCAAGTCCATCGACTCGTACGAAGCATACGCCCGCGCGGATGCCTTCCCTGGTGGCAATGCCACGAAGACCATGATGCAGCAGGTCATGTATGGCTTGGCGGACGCCACGTTTGCCATCAAGAAGGGCAACCCCAAAGTCGTTGTCCTGCGCACGCCGGTTAAGAGCGTGTGGGAGAAGTTGATCGAGATGGGATTGGAAATCCAGGGCAAAGGCGGCGCCAAGACGGTCAAGTTCAAGGACTATGCCACCCAGGCCAACAATGACGAGTCGCCGCTCATCGACCTCTATGTCTCCGGCGTGCCGAAGGACATGCCAGTCACTGCCATCGGCGCACAACTGGCCGCTCAGGCCGGCAAGACGAAGGATGAGCTCCTTGAAGGATCTACCCGCCTCCGTGGTGTCAACCGCAGCACGATCGTGTTCCGCGTCCATGACTGCAACGAACTCAAAAAGGTTTTCAAGCGTGGCCACTTCTTTGTCCTCGACACCATGCTGCAAGTGCACAAGGACGGCGACCGCCCCGATCGCGCGGCAGAGAACAAGGCAACATTGGGCCTGTACGGACTTCAGGCTGGCATGACTGACCGGCGCCTCATGGAAGCCCTGGCCAAGTACGGCTGCCCAAAGCCAAAGGCGGTGCAAGTCATGCGCCGTGGGCCCGACCAACGCCTCGTGCGCGCCGCTGCTGTGACCTTCGAGTCGGTTGACCAATGCGACGAGGCACAACTGCTTCGCTTTGGGCCTGGCCCGCTCAAGGATGCAAAGTGGGCCCCCATCAGTGGGAAAGCTTGTTTTGGATGCGGCGAGACGGAGCATGTCGTGGCAGTGTGCCCGGGGGTGAAGCGTCGCCCCCGGCCCGTGCCAAAGCCGGCTGCTGGGCCGGCACCAAGGAGGACAGCAGGGGACGGCCGTGTCCGCGATGGCGCGCGCTGGTCCGACGTTGCCGGTGGCCACCGAGGCAAGCAGGCGCCCCAGCGCCAACAGCAGCAGCAACAGCAGCAGCAGCAGCACTCCCAACCACAGCAGGATATCCGCGAGTTGGCGATCGAGGCGGCCAAGGAGGCAGCCAAGGAAGCAGTCGGCGCGATGATGGCTGCCAAGACGGAGGAGATCGCGGCAGGTCTTCGGGCGGAAATCCGGGCTGCTGCAGCACAAAATGAGGCCGAGATCACCAAGCTGCGGGAGGAATTGGCAAGGAAAGATGAGGAGATTGCTAAGCGGGACCGCAGGATTACCCAGCTGGAAGACGAACTAGACATGGCCCGCAATGGTCATGTGGGACGTGACATTATGGACGGTGTGTCGGAAGACGAGTCCATGGCTGATCAGTCGTTTGTCAACCCCAATGGCGCCACCACACCCGCTGCTGCTGCCGCGGCCCGCAAAGAAAAGGCAAGGTTTGCAAGCGACCGGTCCACGGTTTTGCATGCCCAACAGCAACGCGCCCAGCGACCTCGCCTTGAGAACGGCTCAAGCACTGCCCCCACCACTGCTGCCGCCCCAGCCCATGCAGCACAGATACCACCTGCACCTCAACCTGCCGCCGCGACCCACCTATCCCGCCCCAACACCCGCTCTGCCAGCTCTGCCGGCAACGCTGCTGCCCCCTCCGCCCGTTCGCAATGAATCGGGCCCGAGGGACAAGCCCCGCGCATACGCGCATGATGCCCCAACCCGATGCCATACCCGAAGTCACCTTCACCACCCTCAACGTGTGTGGCATCAGCGACGAAGCAAAGACTATGGCAGTTCTGGCGTATATGGATGCAGTGGGCGCCGACGTCGCGGTGCTGACGGAAACCAAGCTGGTAGAAAAGAAGCGTGTCCAATCGGGCATCGACCGCAGGCTCCAGGGAGAGTGGCGCGCACTCTGGGCACATGATGACAGACGGGCGCAGGGTTCGGGACTGTCCATATTCTACCGGCACGGCCTGCATCTCACATCGGGAATTCCGCGCGCTTCCGTGGGTACGGCATCCGCATGGACATCAATCTAGTTGGCCTCTCTGCACTGACCGTTTTTGGTGTCTATGTACCCCATGGCTCGCCCTCCATCGTCGCCGACCTCACTGCCTGGTTGCGCTCCGAAATCACACGCGCCCACGACCTCGGCCACCGCATCCTACTCGGCGGCGACCTCAACCCAAACGCTGCCGGGGCAGAGGCGCTAGTTGACATGCTCGCGCTTGAGATTGGGCTCGCCGACATTGCTGCGGCGCATGACTGCCTGGACGTGACCCGTCGCAATGCCCACCAGGCCGCCAACCGCCTCGACTTCTGGTATGGGTGCGGCGAAACGCTTGCAGCGACAAACTCGGCTACAGTGTCATGGCCCGCACTCCCGCGCCCTTTCTTTACAGACCACGCTGCGGTGACTATTTGCACAAACTTCGGCCAGCAGCTTGACTGGGCTCAGCAAGAGCGAGTTGTTGCCGCCCTCAGGGCTGCATGTTCCCAACACATCGACACAGCTGCCGCGACCGACGAGCAGTGGAAGGATTACCGGCGCACATCTGACCTGCGGCTTGCTCCCGACCTTGATGCCCAGCTCGCTGCTGGTAATGTCGACGGTGCGTGGGTTTCTTTTGCCAACGGCTTGCAAGCTTCAGCAAAGGATACTCTCCCCGTCAAACTGCGTTTCTCCCAGCTCCTCGCAAATCCACGCCACTCGTCCAATCCGCTCGACAAGGCCGCCGCCGAAATCAAGCAGTGGTCAAGGCGCAGCCGCCGCGGCGCCGCACCGGCAGGCGCCGTCCAGCTCGCTGAGTCGCACGGTCTCCGCCCTCGAGCCGACTTCGCCGACGACCGCAAGTACGCGCGCGCAGCCCTCTCTGTGCTCCGGATGGCGATTGCGGTCGAGTTCAACCAGGAGCGAGCCGCCAGGATTGCAGCCCGGATCGACAAGCGCAATGAGGATTTCCTCACCAATCTGCCATCGGTCATCAGCCGGGTCAAGGAGCGCTTCTGCCCGGACTCGTGCATTTCGTTCCATATGCGCGACATGGGCGACGGCCGCAAACGGTTGACGCGAGAGCCAGAGGAGGTCAAGGAGGGCATCTGGCATGAGGCGAGCAAGTGGTTTGGGCCGCAAAACTACCACGATCTGGATGAGTGGGAGCCCGAGTTTGCCGGACGGGACGATGTGGATGGGACGATCTGGACCGATTTGCCAGCGGAAATGGCGGCCAAGGATTTGGACCAGGCTTTCGCGCAGGTGGGGCTGGACAAGGCGCCCGGCGAGTCGAACCTCACATACCGCTTGTTACGGGACGCGGGTGATGGTTGCCGGCAGGCACTACTCAAGTTGTTCAACGCCATCCTCCACACCAGACGGGTGCCGCGGGCATGGAAGGAGGGTATCATGGTGCTTGTGCCCAAGAAGCCCGTCGGATACGCTGGGTCAGCCGACGACATGCGGCCCATCACGCTGCTCGAGTGCGCCAGCAAGCTGTTCATGAAGGTACTCACCACCCGAATGATGCAGGTGCTCACCAACCACGACGTGCTCCTTGGCGCCCGCCACAGCGTCCTGCCCGGCACCAGTACTACGCTGCCCATTGCAACCTTGTCTGCCGCCATGTCACAGGCCCGCGCGCGCCGTACCCAACTCTGGGTGTACTTCGAGGACAAGACCAAGGCGTTCGACACGGTTCCACACCACATCCTCCGCCTTGCCCTCAAGCGCATCCGCGTGCCCGACGAGTTTGTGGAGCTGTACTGTGACTCGATGCTCGCAGGCCGCACGGCACGCATCAAGACCGAATACGGCCTGACCGACCCGATCCCAATGCATCGCGGTATCCCGCAGGGTGCAGTCGAGTCGCCACTCATGTGGGCCATTTTCTACGACGTGCTCCTGAGCAAGGTCAACCGCTCGTGCCCAGGCGTCAGGTTGTGTGCACGCAAGGGCGAGACGGGCGACCCGGAGCCGGCGCCATCAAGGACCGCGCCGCACCGCCCGGTCGGCGAGGTGGTTGACACAACACGTTTGGCGGCCATGGCGTACGTCGACGATGCGGCGTTCTTTGCACCAAACCGGTTCGAGATGGAGCGTCTGCTGCGGGTCGTGTCGTCGTTCAACCGCGTCACGGCTGTCAAGGCAAACGCTTCCAAGGGTGCCATGTTGGTCCTCAACTGCAAGGGCGAGGCCCGAGGCGAGCCGCTGACGGTCGAGGGGGAGCCAATTCCATTCCTGGACGGGCGGCAACCCTTCCGGTACCTGGGCGTGTGGTTGTCGGCAGAGGACTGGCCGCGCACGGCACGAGAGGCGTTTGAGAACGAGCTCCGAAAGGGGCACGGGCTCCTCAAGAGCAAGGCAATCACGGGCAAGATGGCAGTTTACTTTGCCAACAACGTGATATACCCGGCTGCGCTATACCGCACCAGCAACTTTGTGCCGCCGCCCGCCGTGATCGATACATGGGATGCCAAGTTCCGGTCGCTAATTCGGCAGAAGCTTGGTGTCGATCGTTCCACGTCCTCGGCTCTGATTCATCATCCGTCCATCCACGATCTTGACTCACTTTCAAACCTGATTGTGCGTCACCATGTCACAGAGCTGGCCGTCATGCTCAACGACCGCGGCCCGCTCGGTACGCCGGCTCGCGTGTGCCTCGGACTCGCCGCATGGGCGCTGGCCATGCCGTGTTCCCCACTCGCGTACCCGACGCCCGAAGCCCCGTCCTCGACCCTGTGCTGGTTCGCCAACTTGCTGCCGATCATGCACGCTGCCAACATCTCGGTCGTCGACACGCACGGCGAATTTGCCGTCGACCCGGGCTGCCATCACTCGCCGCTCTTCCTCAGCGAGGACGACTCGCTCGCCCACCGCAACCCGGCGGTTGTCAGGCAACTACGCAAGTACGGCCTGTATTGGGCAAGCCAATTCGCACCGGAGGGCCAGCCCGTCTACCGGCGACACGTCGAGACCAAGCTCAACCTCAACTCGTGGATGCCTTTCCACGAGTCGCTGCTGCGCCGCGTGCAAGAACATCGCCGCCATCCGATCCGCGACCTGCCGTGGCCACTCTTGGCCCAGCCCGAGGAGCCGTTCCGCCCATGGCTGTACCCGTCCTCGGCGCTCACGCTTAGCCGCTACCTCGCAGCTGGCGCAGGATCAATCGCTGTGCATAGTGACGGCGTCACGTTGCCCTCGGTCGCACATGGCGCCGCAGTGACCTTGTACACGGACGGGTCCGTGATGGAGACACCAGAGGGTGGCGGCGCCCGGCCCATTGGCGCAGGTGTGCACGCATTCGTGGGTACGGGTGTGGACGAGGACAAGGCGCGTGTGGAGACCGAGTTCTGGGACCGCGCGCGAGTGGAGGATGAGGAGGAAAACGGCGAGATGGTGCAGATCGCCGCCGGAGACGAGGAGCGAGTTGCCGCTGATGAAGATGCGGCGTATATGGTGTCGTTGAGGCCGGTTCATGGCCTAGTGTCGTCAACGCGTGCGGAGCAGTGGGGCGTACTGGCTGCGGTGTGTTTGGCGCCTGTCGGGTCGGTCGTCAAGATTTTGTCCGATTCCATGGCGGCTGTGAAGGCGGCTGGCCGTGTGTTGGGTTCGCGCAAGCCCGGTTTGCGTTCTCTCGTGCGGTCTGTGGGGTCGCTCGAGTGGGATGTGATTGATCTTGTGGTGCGCGAGAGGCGCCTGCGCGCAACGCTCGACTGGGTCAAGGGGCATGCCGGCAACGTGGGCAATGAGTCGGCGGATCGGCTGGCGAACGCAGGGGCCGAGTCATCTCTCCCGCGGGCAAAGGTCAACCCGGCGTTTGGGCTGGGCCGGCGCAAGATGCGGCACGTGGTCGCGTTCGGCGGGGACATGGTGAGCACAGACCCGCGGAAGTTCATCAAGTACGCGTGGCACCAGCGGGTGCATGCGTGGCTGGCGTCAAAGAGCACTGCCGCAGGCATCGAGTTGGCCGGAGCGGATGTGGGTGTGATGGCGCTGGTCATGCACGCGGGCGGGAACGGGCGCGACCGTCGCACGTCGCGCAAGCACAACAAGCTCATTGCCTTTCGCTCGCGGTTCCTCGTGGGCATGCTGCCGACCCGAGCGCGCAACCACAAGTGGTGGCCGCACAAGTTCCCGAGCCCAAGATGCCCGTCATGCGACACGACCGACGACAGCGCACACTGGCTTGAGTGCCCTGCAACCGCGCCTGCCCGCGACGAAGCCCGCGAGTACGCCCACCAAGAACTGTCGCGCATCCTTGCCGAGCGCGGCTACACCAACTCCCCCGCCGCTGCCACGTCCATCTTGTTGCTGTGGTGGACGCCCGCCATGCTGCCCCGCCTCCTCACTGGCGCCATGTCGCTAGAGCAGTTCCAGGTCGTGTACCCACTGCTCAGGCAAACCAAGGACAAACGCCGCCTCGCTGGTGGCATTGCCGCCCTCCTCGGCCACGCGCTCCACGCCAAGGTGTGGACCGACCACTGCCAGCGGCTGGTCGACCTTGCACCACCCAACCGCGACGCCCTGCCGCTGCAACGTGACCAACTCGCGCCGCGCGACCCGACCGAGCCGCGCCGTCCACGCGCAACCAAGAACAGACGACTCAACGCTGGGTTCTGCTCGCTCTGCCGCCTTTCCCTGCTCGTGCACGAGGACGGCGAGTGCCCCAACACTGGCGGCGCATCGACGCGCAGCGACGCAGACGCCCAAGTAACTCGTGCTCTGCACGGGTTAGACACTTTGTGGTGAGTGGAGGTAGTGGAAGGAGAGAGTGGGGAGGGGAGAGAGAGTGGGAGAGGGAAGGGCGCTGTGTGCGCGACTGATGAGTATTGTTCTTTTTGTTTTTCGTTTTGGTTTTGGTTTCGGTTTTGGTTTTGTCTTTTTCTTCTGTTTCCTGGCCTCGGGTCCAAGTTGCCGCCACCCAATCACTTCCTTTCCGGTCTGATTGCTTCGTTTCCCCCTCCTTTTTTCTTCTCACGTCGTTCTGTTTCTTGTTTGGTTCGTCAAGGTGCCGCTGGGCATGTCGGTGAGCAGTGGGGTCTGCGGGTTGGTCCAAGAGTATGCGCGCGCGCCCATTATTGTTGCGAGGGTTGCCCCATCCAATCTGTTCTTTATTCGTTTTCTCCGTTGACTCCTTACCATAATTGTGCTCCAGTTCAATAAACTCTGCGTTCTACTCCATTTGGCCATAGGACCTCTTCTTGTTATATGTAGAGAAACACGGTCCGTTTTATACGTCTGAACCAATCAGCCAAGGAAATGCGTATGCGTCGCCCTGCAAGGAAAGACCGCATGTCTTCGTTTCGGTGGCTTACATAAGATGGCAAGAACGACCGTAATGGCGCTCCACAGCTGCACTCGGACTCGACCAAGGCGCGCGTCACAGTTTGGATTGGGCATGCCACACGCAGATTCAACACTTCCTTGTTAGGCTGCCCCCTTTGGCTGTGACCGACAAAGGAATATCAAGCTGTACAACCTGGTGTCCAAAGTTCATGGGAATTGATCCAGAATTCAGCGTTTCCCAGACGCCGAGAGCGCGATGGGGATCAGGAGGCCTTCTTGGCCAATAAACTTGCCAATGTCTGTGGACACATGTTTGTAGAGCGTCTTCAACATGTGCTCGCTCATGTGTGGCGCGCTGTACCTATTCAACTCCAAATATTCTTTCAATATCCAGTTTTATTGCTAATTTCCGTTTTATTGCTAATTTCCGTCTTGGTACAGACGCTCGTGTTGGCGTGCATCGCGACGCAGCTGTCTCACATGGACTGATCACGAAAGCAAAGCAGCCCAAATGACCCAACCTTGGTATCTGGCGAGCTACCCGTTCAGGTACACAGCCTAAAACATCAAGGTTTAGCCGTGCATTTTCCACTCATCGTGAGCGTACGTGTATATGCCAGGATGGGACTGCTCGGGATTGCTGTTTCACATTTCATTACTGTTGGAATGTAATCAAAAGGGCAAACGACGATTTACCCGACCCACATGGTTAGCGCATTTGGTGGTAGTCCTTATTGCTCACACTTGCCATGTAATGTGGGGATGTATATGCAAAGTGGCCTCTATTCAACCGCCGGAGCTGGGCACCCCAGAGCAGCGACCCGAGTCAGTGGGTACCTTGCTGCCTCACCCTGAGCATGCCCAAATGGTACAAATACAACCTTGCCCCACCGTCCACATTGCCGGCCTCGTCCCATGTTCACCAAACACTTACTCGCTCATCCCGCTTGTCCTTTATCCTCAAATCAAAACACTCACCATGCGCTCTTCGAACGTTTTCGCTGCCTTGCTTGCCGTCCTGGCAGCCACCTCCACTTTCGCTGACGCGACCGACTCTTCGACTGCGCCCAACGCTGGCACGTTGTGACACTCACGCTGCAAATTGAACTGGGAAAGAAGGATAACGCTGACCACCATGTGCTTCTTGTGCTGTCCATCCTTACGCTTGTAAATAGTGTCTTCTTCCGGTGACGCCCCCGACGTTCCCCCCTTCGACGTGTGCTACCGCAACTGTGTCAAGCACCGTTGTGCGTCCGTGTGCAAGACGGGCCCCAAGGACACGTGCCGCGAGTGCCGCTGGGCGTGCTTTGATGGCTTTTGTGGTGGTTCGCAATAAGCACGGGTAAGCTGCGTGTGCATGAAAAAGGTTGCTTGAAAGTATCGACCGAAAGGGTGTGGTTTAGTCCTGTGTGATTCGCCAGATATGCTGTTCATGTGTGTATTGAGTGGGCTGGGAGTGATATACGATACATGCATTAAAACGATCTGACAGTTTGTGGCGAGCTTGCGGAGGCCATAGTCTTTGCTTATCAGTTACGGCGTGTCTAGTGAGCGCAACTTCGAAACGGCTCATATGTCTCATTTCGCTCTCACTTCTGTTGTGAACTCCAAGTTGATGTCCATTGATCAAAGCGGGATGAAAATGATAGTAAATGGTTTTTCATTGTCCAAGTTGAAGAACTGAGGAGGACACTGGATGACAAGAAGAACGGATATCAATCGGAAATTAGGGAGAGGGAGGGGTCGGTGAGGCGGGGGGAAGGGTAAAGAGGGTCAATCATCCAGGCAATCAACGACAAAAACACTCTAAATCATATGCACAAAAGGGACACCACCCCAACGATCATGATCAAACAACAATGTGGGTGTTTTCAAAAAGGCAATCTTCCTTCTATGTCTGCTTTGTATCCTTGGATTACTTTGTATGCGTGGAGTCGAGTTTCGTAGACGAGGTTGGCTTAGATGGCCTGAGCAGCGCTCGTTCTTGCGGCAGATTTGGCCGGTACCTTGGCAGCGCCTTGTGCAGCGGGCTTGGCCACGGCGACCACAAGCGACAGCGGAACCACCTTGGCATTCTTAGTGGCCGACTTGCGCCCGACCCGACGCGCCAGCAGACTCGGCGACGGTGCACCCGCCAAGGCAGCGAGAGGTGTGTCGATGTTGTGGAGATCAAACGACTCGTCGTCGCTGCTGCTGCTGCTGCTGGTCGCAGCGTCCTCGATGTCGGCGACCATGTCGACCACGTCGGTGAGGGCGATGGCAAGATCAGAGAGGTCTGGCACGTGCATGGAAGCGGCGAGCGGCACGGGAAGCTGCAGGCGAGTCAAGAATTGGTGGTGTTCGTCCGACCCATACGAAATGGAGATGGCGCCGCGGCGAGGGCGGGCGGTGGTGATGGGAAGGACCACAGGGGTCGCAGGAAGAGTCGAAGAGGCAGACATGATGAGAGGATGGTTGGTTGGTTTTGGGTGGAGTTAGGTCTGAGCGTCTTGTGTATTGAATGTGTGTATGTAGGCGGGTTAAATGATGAAGAACTGGATGAAGAGGCTGTCAAGTTGGGGTGGGAAGACGGCGGGAAGGCGAGCATCTTTATAGCCAAATGCATGTCCTGGGGAGCCCACAGTTCGGGGCTGGAGGAGAAACAAGAATGTGGAGCGCACGCGAAACAAGCATGAGGTATATGATTTGGAAGGTCAACTAAAGAATGCGCATGCTCATGTGTCATTGTCATCGTTTACCTTACGTTACGTTGCTTCCGGCGTCTCATTTCAACGTCATCAATTGCATTTTGCTTGCTGTATTGCGGACAAAAATGAGATGACCGCATGCTTGTTGCGGCGCGCACATGCGATGATTTGCGGCACTTGGGCCGATGCTTTGGGGGTTTTCGGTCCGCAAGATCGGCAAGCGAAGCAAAAGGAAAGAACAAAGCTCAAAGAGAGTTGAAGGATCGAGTCATCTCATTTGGCACAAATGTCAGCGGGCAGCGAGGGATGGTCAGCAGATCGATAGCTGCCCCGCCTGCCAACTCGGTGCCAAGACGAACCTTGAAGAAGGTTGGGATTTTTCAGAAACACCAGGCAGAATGCCCACGCTGGCCACGTCAGCAAACCGTTGCCACGTTGGGGCCGGATGATTCACACCTTCTTACTGTGCCAACACGTTTCAAGTGTCTCACATTGTCTCGCACACCTTCTTCAGCTTGTTGTCCCAACACAATTGGTGACGACACGTTTCCGGCATCGTCACTACCGCGATGATGACACATCGACGGGAATGTGTGGTGATGCCAGCATGTGTGACGAACCCGATGGTGCCCGCTAGCAACAGAATGCTCACTTGATGAAGTGTGTAAAAGATCGGGCATGGCTCACTGTCTCACTGTCTCACTGCCAATCGACCACAGCACTCATCCGTGCATAAAGCATGCACCGTTTCCCGACCACTCGAGAAGGCCGTTTCGTGAGAGGCGCATCAGCATCGTTTTCACACATGCATGCATGCATGGCAGCCCTCGACCATTGAGCAGCTTCAACTTCAAACTCAATTGGATCAAAAGGTTGATGAACAGCCGAAACCACCGTGAGTCACACTAGGTATTTAAATCGAGGAAAGAATTCGATCAAGGCATGTACAGAATGAGACAATGTGACGCATGATTCCTCACACCCAACTCAAATTCACCTGCTCCACTTTACGCCTGTTGCTTGTTCTTGTTCTTCTTTGCACGCTTCCGCTTGGACTGGCTGGCCTCTGACCCGTGAGCCATGCCATCAGTGGCAGCGTCAACAGGCGCTTCAGCCACGGCCTTGCGCTTCTTGGAAGCCGCAGATGCAGGCGAAGGCTTGGGCGCCTCCGCCTCCTCCTGCTCCTCTTGCATCTCCTCCATCTCGGCATCACTCTGGACCCCCTCGCTCGCCTCTGCATCCGACTCTTCTTCATTATCAGGCACAAGCTCGCCATCAATCGCATCCATGGCCAAACACGTCAACCTGCACTTTGTATCCAGCTCGGTAATGGGATCCACCTTTTTCGCGGCCTCACCAATGCGTGGACTCGCGCGCGGGATCCCCCACACGGACACAATGCCCGACGAGCTGGCGGCCGCAAGGTAGTACTCGACATTTGCACCATGGGGCTTGACATGGACATTGGCTTGGTCGTCGTCGGCCTCGTCATCGGACGTTTGGTCGGCATCGGCATCGGGCGTGAATGCGTGCACAATAACCGACCGGATCCGCGTGCTTGCGTCTTCACGGGCAAAGTGTGCAACGACACGAATAGCACGCTCCTCGGACTCATCATCGTCTTCCTCTTGCCCGTCATCGTCCTGTTCCTCTTCCTCCGACATTTCCAACATAGTCACCAACCCATCCTCGCTGCCAACCACAAACCGGTGATCATCGACAAAGGCAAACGCATTGAGCCGCGTGCGCGGCGACGCATGCACGGCAATGGACGACGTGGATGCCGTGTCGTAAATGACGAGCGAGTGGTTGAAGAGGATGGCGTAATGAACGCCCGTGGGCGAAAAGTGAATTGCAAACGGAGTGTCGGGCAGGCGCGATTTCGTGGCTTTGAGCCCGCGAAGCAGGTTCCAGCAAATGAGTTGGCGGTCTGACGACACAGTAAGTGCGAGTTTGCCTGATGGGTGGATGGCAATACCAGTGATTGCGGCCCTGGGTGTTTGGAAAAGGGAGCCGTGTGAGCATGAGAAACTGATTCAGCTTGATCTCGGCCAGCAAAAGGGAAAAAACATACTTGTGGCCCTTCAAGGTGGTCAATGGCTCCCAATCCTTTGTCCGCCACATGATCAACTTGCCCTGCTCGTCTCCCGACAAGACATGTGTCTTTCCAAACGCCTCGATCTGCGACACGGTGGCATTGTGCGCAAACAGCTCGCCCATGGCACGCATCGACTTGAGCGAGTACACCTTGATGAGTTCATCTTGCCCGCCAGTGCACAAGACGCCGCCGCCCTTTGCGGAAATGGCCATGGACTTGATGCATCCAATGTGTGCCCCAAACCCAAACAGTTGCGTCGACAGTTGCGAGGTGGTGTCGACAGCGTAGCCAAACAGCAGGCGTTCGTAGGAACCGGCGGTGATTCGGAGGACGGGCATGGTGCGGGGGATGGATGGGGGTTCACTTTGCGGCGATGGTGGTTAGGGTATCCATGGAACGTTAATGATTGATCAGCACGCTCGGTCTCGCGAAAGGGTGTTAGGCAGCAGACGCAGCCGTTCGGAAGATTGCGCGTTGCATTTCGCATCATGTGACGTGTTGCCACATGATCTCGAAGCCCCCCAGAAGTGCCCAATTTGAGCAAGGAGGTCGTATGCAGTCGGTATGTAGAACGCGGAGTTTATTGAACTGGGCACAATTATGGGAAGGAGTCAACAGAGAAAACGAATAGGGAACAGATTGGATGGGGCAAACCTCGCAACAATAATGGGCGCGCGCATACTCTTGGACCAACCCGCAGACTCCGCTCCTCACCGAACAGCGGCACCTTGACGAACCAAACAAGAAACGGAACGACGTGAAAAGAAAAAAGGGGAAACAAAACAATCAGACCGGAAAGGAAGTGATTGGGTGGCGGCAACTTGGACACGAGGTCAGGAAACAGAAGCAAAGACAGAAACAAAACCAAAAAGAAACAAAACTCATCGAACGCGCACACAGCGCCCTTCCCTCTCCCACTCTCTCTCCCCTCCCCACTCTCTCCTCCCACTACCTCCACTCACCACAAGGTGTCCAACCCGTGCAGAGCACGAGTTACTCGGGCGTCTGCGTCGCTGCGCGTCGATGCGCCGCCAGTGTTGGGGCACTCGCCGTCCTCGTGCACGAGAAGGGAGAGGCGGCAGAGCGAGCAGAATCCAGCGTTGAGTCGTCTGTTCTTGGTTGCGCGTGGACGGCGCGGCTCGGTCGGGTCGCGCGGCGCGAGTTGGTCACGTTGCGGCGGCAGGGCGTCGCGGTTGGGTGGTGCCAGGTCAACAAGCCGCTGGCAGTGGTCGGTCCACACCTTGGCGTGGAGTGCGTGGCCGAGGAGGGCGGCAATGCCACCGGCGAGGCGGCGCTTGTCCTTGGTTTGCTTGAGCAGTGGGTACACGACCTGGAACTGCTCGAGCGACATGGCACCGGTGAGGACGCAGGGCAGCATGGCGGGCGTCCACCAAAGCGACAAGATGGACGTGGCGGTGGCGGGAGCGTTGGCGTAGCCGCGCTCGGCGAGGACGCGAGACAGTTCTTGGTGGGCGTACTCGCGGGCTCCGTCGCGGGCAGGCACAGTTGCAGGGCACACAAGCCAGTGTGCGCTGTTGTCGGTCGTGTTGCATGCTGGGCAGTTCGGGCTCGGGAACTTGTGCGGCCACCACTTGCGGTTGCGCGCTCGGGTTGGCAGCATGCCCACGAGGAACCGTGAGCGAAAAGCAATGAGCTTGTTGTGCCTGCGCGACGTGCGACGGTCGCGCCCGTTCCCGCCCGCGTGCATGACCAGCGCCATCACACCCACATCCGCTCCGGCCAACTCGATGCCTGCGGCAGTGCTCTTTGATGCCAGCCACGCATGCACCCGCTGGTGCCACGCGTACTTGATGAACTTCCGCGGGTCTGTGCTCACCACGTCCCCGCCGAACGCGACCACGTGCCGCATCTTGCGCCGGCCCAGCCCAAACGCCGGGTTGACCTTTGCCCGCGGGAGAGATGACTCGGCCCCCGCGTTCGCCAGCCGATCCGCCGACTCATTGCCCACGTTGCCGGCATGCCCCTTGACCCAGTCGAGCGTCGCGCGCAGGCGCCTCTTGCACACCACAAGATCAATCACATCCCACTCGAACGACCCCACGGACCGCACGAGAGAACGCAAACCGGGCTTGCGCGAACCCAACACACGGCCAGCCGCCTTCACGGCCGCCATGGAATCTGATAGGACCTTGACGACCGAGCCGACAGGCGCCAAACACACCGCAGCCAACACGCCCCACTGCTCTGCACGCGTTGATGACACTAGGCCCTGAACCGGCCTCAACGACACCATGTACGCCGCGTCCTCATGCGCGGCAATCTGCTCCTCCTCCTCGGCGGCCACTGCCGCCATCTCGCCGTGCTCGGCCTCATCCTCCTCGCGCACGCGATCCCAGTGTTCGGTTTCGGTGCGCGCCTTGTCCTCGTCTACGCCGTCACCAACAAATGCGTGCACGCCCGCACCCACGGGCTGGGCCCCGCCGCCCTCTGGTGCCTCCATCACAGACCCGTCCGTGTACAGGGTCACGGCAGCGCCATGCGCGACCGAGGGCAACGTGACGCCATCGCTGTGAACGGCGATTGATTCTATGCCAGCTGCGAGGTAGCGGCCAAGCGTGAGCGCCGAGGACGGGTATAGCCACGGGCGGAACGGCTCCTCTGGCTGGGCCGGGAGCGGCCACGGCAGGTCGCGGATCGGATGGCGGCGATGTTCTTGCACGCGGCGCAGCAGCGACTCGTGAAAAGGCTTCCAAGAGTCGAGGTTGAGCTTGGTCTCGACATGTCGCTGGTAGACGGGCTGGCCCTCTGGCGCGAATTGGCTGGCCCAGTACAGGCCGTGCTTGCGCAGTTGCCTGACGACAGCTGGGTTACGGTGGGCGAGCGAGTCGTCCTCGCCGAGGAAGAGCGGCGAGTGATGGCGGCCCGGGTCGACGGCAAATTCGCCGTGCGTGTCGATGACCGAGATGTTGGCAGCGTGAATGAGCGGCAGCAAGTTGGCGAACCAGCACAGGGTCGAGGACGGGGCTTCGGGCGTCGGGTACGCGAGTGGGGAACACGGCATGGCCAGCGCCCATGCGGCGAGTCCGAGGCACACGCGAGCCGGCGTACCGAGCGGGCCGCGGTCGTTGAGCATGACGGCCAGCTCTGTGACATGGTGACGCACAATCAGGTTTGAAAGTGAGTCAAGATCGTGGATGGACGGATGATGAATCAGAGCCGAGGACGTGGAACGATCGACACCAAGCTTCTGCCGAATTAGCGACCGGAACTTGGCATCCCATGTATCGATCACGGCGGGCGGCGGCACAAAGTTGCTGGTGCGGTATAGCGCAGCCGGGTATATCACGTTGTTGGCAAAGTAAACTGCCATCTTGCCCGTGATTGCCTTGCTCTTGAGGAGCCCGTGCCCCTTTCGGAGCTCGTTCTCAAACGCCTCTCGTGCCGTGCGCGGCCAGTCCTCTGCCGACAACCACACGCCCAGGTACCGGAAGGGTTGCCGCCCGTCCAGGAATGGAATTGGCTCCCCCTCGACCGTCAGCGGCTCGCCTCGGGCCTCGCCCTTGCAGTTGAGGACCAACATGGCACCCTTGGAAGCGTTTGCCTTGACAGCCGTGACGCGGTTGAACGACGACACGACCCGCAGCAGACGCTCCATCTCGAACCGGTTTGGTGCAAAGAACGCCGCATCGTCGACGTACGCCATGGCCGCCAAACGTGTTGTGTCAACCACCTCGCCGACCGGGCGGTGCGGCGCGGTCCTTGATGGCGCCGGCTCCGGGTCGCCCGTCTCGCCCTTGCGTGCACACAACGCTACCCCGGGCACACGCGGTTGACCTTGCTCAGGAGCACATCGTAAAAAATGGCCCACATGAGCGGCGACTCGACTGCACCCTGCGGGATCCCGCGATGCATATGGATCGGGTCGGTCAGGCCATACTCGGTCTTGATTCGTGCTGTGCGGTCCGTGAGCAACGAGTCACAGTAAAGTTCGATGAAGGCGTCGGGCACGCGGATGCGCTTGAGGGCGAGACGGAGGATATGGTGCGGGACCGTGTCGAACGCCTTGGACTTGTCCTCAAAGTACACCCAGAGTTGCTGCTTTCGGGCGCGGGCCTGCGACATGGCGGCGGCGAGCGTCGCGATCGGGAGCGTGGTGCTGGTGCCGGGCAGGACGCTGTGGCGGGCACCAAGGAGCACGTCGTGGTCGGTGAGCACCTGCATCATTCGGGTCGTGAGGACCTTCATGAACAGTTTGCCCGCGCACTCAAGCAGCGTGATGGGCCGCATGTCGTTGGCCGACCCGGCATAGCCGATGGGCTTCTTGGGCACTAGCACCATCATACCCTCCTTGCACCCGCCTGGCGCGGAGGATGGCGTTGAACAACTTGAGCAGTGCTTGCCGGCATTCGTCGCCCGTGTCCCGCAAGAGGCGGTATGTTAGGTTAGACTCGCCCGGAGCTTTGTCGAGGCCGACGCTCGCGAATGCTTTGTCCACGTCTCTGGCCGACATCTCTGCCAGCAGATCCGCCCAAATCCCTGCGTCAACGTCGACTCGCTCGCCAAATTCGGGCTCCCACTCTTCGCCCAGCGGAAGGTACTCCTGCGGGCCAAACCACTTGCTCGCCTCACGCCAAATGCCCTCTTTGACTTCCGTTGGCTCCCGCGTCAGCCGTTTGCGGCCGTCGCCCATGTCGCGCAGGTAGAACGAAATGCACGAGTCCGGGCGGAAACGCTCCTTGACCCGGCTGATGACCGACGGCAGTTTGGTGAGGAAATCCTCGTTGCGTTTGTCGATCCGGGCTGCAATCCTTGCGGCTCGCTCCTGGTTGAACTCGACCGCGATCGCCATCCGGAGCACGGAGAGGGATGCGCGCGCATACTTGCGGTCGTTGGCGAATTCGGCCCGTGGGTGGAGACCGTGTGACTCGGCAAGCCGGACGGCCTGTGTCGGTGCGGCGCCGCGGCGGCTGCGCTTTGACCATTTCTTAATGTCGGCAACGGCCTTGTCGAGTGGGTTGGTCGAGTGGTGGGGGTTGGCAAGGAGCTGTGAGAAACGCAACTTGACGGGGAGAGTATCCTTTGCCGACTCTTGCAAGCCATTGGAAAAGGAAACCCACGCACCATCAATATCGCCAGCAGCCAGCTGGGCGTCAAGGTCAGGAGCGAGTCGCAGGTCGGACGCGCGCCGGTATTCCTTCCACTGCTCGTTGGTTGCTGCGGCTGCATCAATGTGACGGGAGCGCGCAGCCCTGAGGGCGGCGACAATCCGCCCCTGCTGAGCCCAATCGAGTTGCTCCCCGAAATCCGTGCGGATGGTGACGGCGGCATGGTCGGTGGCGTGTGGGCGAGGGAGTGTGGGCCACGTCACACAGGCGGCAGTTGTTGCAGCTAGAGTCTCACCGCACCCGTACCAGAAGTCGAGGCGGTTGGCGGCTTGATGGGCATTGCGTCGGGTGACGTCGGTGCAACCCTTGGAAGCGGCAAGGTCGGCAAGTCCCATCTCGAGTGCCAGCATGTCGACCAGTGCTCCTGCGCCAGCGGCTCCTGGGTTGAGGTCGCCACCAAGGAGGATGCAGTGGCCAAGGTTGCGAGCGCGGTTGATCTCGGTGCGCAGCCAGGCAGTGAGGTCGGCAACAATGATGGGAGAGCCGTGCGGTACATACACGTCAAAGACGGTCAGTGCAGAAAGGCCAACGAGGTTGATATCCATACGGATGCCATACCCACGGAAGCGGGCAGTGCAGCCGATGTGCGAGTGCAGGTCGCGGCGGTACCCAATGAAGAGCCCTGACCCCTGCGGGCGCCTGTCGTCATGTGCCCAGATCATCCGCCATTCGTCCGCTAACTTGTTGTCAATGCCAGACAGAGCCCGCTTCTTCTCCGCCAGCTTCGTCTCCGTGCCCACGACCACATCCGTGCCAACTGATTCCATAAAGGCCATGACAGCCATTGTCTTGGTCTCGTTGCTGATGCCGCACACGTTGAGGGTGGTGAAGGTGACTTCGGGTATGGCATCGGGTTGGGGCATCATGCGCGTACGCGCCGGGCCTGTTCCTCTGGACCAATTCAATGCGAACGGGCAGAGGAGGCGGCAGCGTTGCCAGCGGAGCTGGCGGAGTGGTTGTTGGGGCGGGTTGGGTGGGCCGTGGGGGCATTTGTTGAATGATCGGGCTGCTGAGGCTTGCCCTGCTGGCGCGGCACCATGCTCAGGCCGCGCAGGTCGTTGGGCTGTTGTTACACGATCGTGCTGCGGTGGACACCCTGGAGGCGGGTGGATCCTTCGAGGAGCTCGCCCTTCGGCTTGCCAGCCTGAGTAGCCAGCTGTGCGCCGATGACAGTGATTGGCACGCCTGTGACAAAGTGTTGGCAGCTTTGGTGGCAAAATCCTTGAACGCGACAAACTTGTCCCCGTCCCGCCGGCGGACTGGTCAAGAAGTCTTCGCTGCGTTTGTCGATGCGGGAAGTGATCATGGCGGCTCGCTCGTGGTTGTACTCGGTCGTAATCGCCATTTGGAACTAGGACCGTCGTCGTCGACAAAGCCTGCCTGGACGGAGACGGTGCGACTCGGCGAATTGAATGGCTGCTGGAGGTGCAGCAATGCAGCGGCGGCGGCGACAGCGGCATCTTGACCACTGCTTGCTCTCGGCAATGGAATCGGAATATCTGGTGAGGGCGCCGTGTCAAACGCCTTGGACTTGTCGTCAATGTACACCCATTGTGGCCGGGTGCGGCGCGCGAGAGGTTGCGGCTTGGCAGCGGCAAAGGTCGGCCGCAAGAGGATGAGATTTGAGGAAGGGAATCTGACGGGGGAGAGCATTCGTTGCTGACTGCCGTTGCCGTCTTTGCCAAACATTGCTGCCATCCACTGGCACGCTGCCGGCGAACAAGACCCGGAATGGTAGCGGCCCGCGTCAGCGGGCTTTGTTGAATGAAGCAAATAATGATGCTGTTGTTGGGAGCCGCTCCCGTATGCCGTTTTCTTGCATGTTGGATATCGGTATCGACGGCCGGGTAAGAGACCCACCAACACTTGCCCTGCGTGCAACAGCGGTCTGTGGCGAGAACCTCGCCATTGGCAGACTGTCGGCAGCAAAAGTAGGAAAGTGGAAACGGCCGGTCGGTCAGTCGGATCAGTAGTTTGGATCAGGCTTGCTGGTGGAGGGGCAAGGACATCGACGAACCAGGAAATGACATGGAGTGTGGCCAATGTTTTTTCTTGACGGGGGGCGGCTGGAGCATGGGCGAGCTTGGGTAGGGCACTTGGGTACCGTACTTGGTAAGCGCACTTGGGGAGCGCGGTGTACGTTTGAGGGAGCAGAGCAGCAGGACGCTGACTGGGATGAATCGGCCGGGCCGTTGTTGATGTCGAGATGGGCCGGTGTCAGGATTCCCAACAAAGAACATAAACAGGATTTGGTGGTGAAAGAACAGGGGATGATCCCGCGGGAAGCGTATGAGTGTATTGCCGAAAGCGGCGAGTGGTGTGTACATATTCTTTTCATGCCATTGACCGGTAGAGGCGGATGGATATTTATTGTCTTGAGTTGACTCTCGATCAAGGCAAGAAGAGCTTGTGACCGTTGGCTGTGATGATGGTATGTATTAACATACAGGAACATCAATGTATAAATACGGTTAGTTTGACGTGAAAATCGCAACAGGTCACCTTAGTATAGTGGTTAGTACTCCACGTTGTGGCCGTGGCGGCCCCAGTTCGATTCTGGGAGGTGACATCTACGGCAAGACGACAGTACAGAGTGCAAGCGTCCATGTTTGTGCATGTGCTGGCTGTGGACTTCTTTTTTCTTGAGTTGGCGTAAACCCAATGTTTCCATCCAAAAAGATGCAAAACGATCCCGGGAGGATTCGAACCTCCGATCTCCTGATCCGTAGTCAGGCGCCTTAGCCATTGGGCCACGGGACCTTGTTGTTCACCGCTGCCCGAAATTGCCAGCATATAGTCACAGTCAAACACTTGCCATTTTTTGGCAAATTTCGAGGTTTACAGGAGGCCGCGAGTTCGATTCTGGGCGTCGCCTCGCATTCTTTCTACTTTTCCAGGTTTTGCGGTTTGGGAAAATTTCCGGTTATCATGAGGTCGCGCGTTCAAACCGTGTACGGTCGGCCGACAGTGGCATCCGCCTTCAGTTTCTTCATCCCGGAAACGATACCTAACCAGGCCTGCAAGGAATGGCCGGGGTGGACGGGGGCACGGACGCACACCCTGGCGCACTCCATGGCAATTTTGGCAGCGAAAATGCGGCGTTCACGCCCATTCATGCTTGCGATCATAAATGTGGTATATCCGTGCCACAATTCACAACACGACAGCGTGCCCGAGCGGTTAAGGGGATTGACTCGAAATCAATTAGGCTCTGCCTGCACAGGTTCGAATCCTGTCGCTGTCGGACGATATCTTTTTGCCTTTCCTCCCCTCTGCGTATACGTACATCAACCACAGACTTGGACAGTTGTTGTGGCAGCAGCTTTCCATTGATCAAGACGCCCTGGTGATACCTTCCCTTTTGAGGACAGATAGTGACACTGGCGAACGCTGTAGAGCGTGTTGCGAAAAGCGGCAGATGACTTGGTGGCAGAGTATGAAGGAACACACTACATATATAATGGGTATTTTTCGCGGTCCAAGACAAGCCGGTCGTATGGTGTAGTCGGTTAGCACACGAGACTCTGAATCTCGGGACCTGAGTTCGAATCTCAGTATGACCTAGCGAATCGTTTTTGCAACCTTAATCTTTAGCTTGACCCACGTCCACAGCGATCGCAACGATCTGGAGCGATTATCCCGAACCAACACCCAATCTATTACACGAAAAAAACTCAACTTAGGAACACTTTGCCACCACCTCCCTGACCTGCGCCATTACGGCCCTCGCTCCCTCCACCCCACCACCCCAGGCCAGGCCTGCCACCACCTTTTCCAAGCCTTGAACATCCAATCCAACCTGCACACGAATCTTTTCCTCGTCCGACATACTTCCCTGCGCCCCCTCCCCACCACCGCCGCCACCAGCATGTGTGCCACCACCACCACCACCAGTGCCGCCTCTTGACGACTTTGCCTGCTTCAACCGCCGGAGCGACTCTTCGGTCTTTTTCAACGTCTCGAGCAAGTCGGCCACGACCGCCGTGTACTCTTTGACCGCCAAATCGACCACCTTAGGCACCACCGCCGCCCATACATCTTCGAGCTTGGGCGCCGTCGACATGAGATCCGTCATGTCCTTGAACACAACGGGAATAAACGACGACGGGGATGTGGGCGCCGGCCGCCCCGTAGCGCGAAATTGGGCAGCAATTGAGCGCGTCAGCCGAAGCACTTGAATGGCATTGTCACCCAGCTCGCGCACAATGACTTGCTGCCACGTGGCAAATAAAGTCGTGCGCCCGCTCGCAAGCACGGGCGCAAGCCCCTGGGCAATCAGCGGATGTGCCGAGGTGACGAGCTTGCACGCCACCACGCGCGCATGTGTTGCGTCGACATTCACCATGTTTTGCACCAACTCGCTGGCCGCTGGCGGCGTCGTCGCTTGGCCTTGCTCTTGGCCAAGCGCCAAATGATACCTTCGGATAACCTGCACGCTCAACTTCCAAAACCGATGAGCAACTGCCGCTACCCACCCGTCGCCCATGCGCTCGAGTGCCCTGACCAGATTGTCACCGCTGCGCGGATTGGCCTCGACGTCACCTGCAATTTGCCGCGAAATCAGCTGGAAGTAGGTTTCGACGGGCCACCGGCGCATGAGCGCGGCGAGTTCCGGGATATGATCCACTTGATGTGCAAGCTCGAGCGCCGCGAGCATGTCGCTAAAGAATTGGACAACCGCAGAGTAGTTGCGGTGAAAGGCCGACGGCACGGATGCAGAGTAGTGGCTAGGCGTCAGGCCAGTGTCGAGCGCCTCGACGAGACGGAGCAGAACGTGATGTGCAAGGCTGGTTGCGAGCGATAGAGGCGAGGCCGCACGCAGGGTCGGGAGAAGTTTGAGTGGGCCCGCGAGTAGCTGGTCGTGGACCGTGCGCAGGTACGTGGGCAGTTGGCGCGATGCCGAGCGTGCAGAGAGCAAGATCGGGTCGATTTGCGTGGTGATGTAGGCAACAATGAGCTGCGAGTACGAGTCCAGGTATATGTACACGCGGGCACATGCTTGAAATGCTGGCTCGTCAATGTGCGAAGACGTCCGAAACTCATCCAGTGCACGGGACAGGTAGGCGTGCGCAGACCGTTCCAGGATGGAGCCAACGAGATCGAGCCTGGTGGACAGTGTCGCGAGAAACGGGTATGTGGCCGAGTGCGGGTCGATCGAGGCGCGCAGCAAGGAGTGGAGTAGCGTGAGCTGGTCAAGACGAGCGAGGGATGTGATGGCTTGAGCGGCATCGGGGTCATCTGCCGTCGGCGAGCGGTTGCGGGCCTGTTGGTCCTCTGATTCGCTGGGAAGCCCGAGTTGCGACTCGAGCCAGGCGAGTTTCTTCTGGGCGTCGAGGAAGAAGAGGAGCAATTTCTGCACATGCGTCGATTTTTTGCCTTTCAGTGTTGGCAATGCACAATCTATTGCTGTCAAAACAGACAGACAAAAAGTGTACCTTGTGATGGCGGACCCGTTCGAGCTCCGCCAATTTTGCCTTGAACCCAGCGTGCTCTTCGCTGGCCGACGCCTCCAGCAGCTGGACCTCGTCCTCGAGCACCTTGAGCGGATCGCGGGCACCGGCAAGCTTGTCGCGCGACGAAATCAAGGTGCCGACAACGGCCTGGTACTTTGGGTAGTGGTGGTTGACGGCGTGCACGATGCGGGCGCGCACTTGGTGTTTTTGGCGGGTCAGGTCGGCCTTGAGCGACCGGAGAGAGCGTTCGTCCATGGCTGGTTAAGTGTTTGCGTTGAGCCTTGAGTAGATATAGGAATCGTGAGGGGTTACTCCATTGCCCAAATGCAAGTGGCATGTGTCTGATCAGGAGTCCAGGACTCCTGGTCCATGTAAGCCGCCAAGGCCGCCACCTGCTGGGCGGCGTCTGATCGGCGGCCATGCTCAGTCAAGTCATCGTCAACATTTCACATGTTAGCGCTGGCCAGTGACTCCAATGATGGTCAGCGTGCCCACGGTGCCCTACGGCTCAATGCTCAATTGCAAGCTGCCGAGACAGTGGCAGACAGCGGTTCAATGCACTCGCCGGCTGTCGCTTCAATTGAATTAATTTTGGCCGGAGTGGGTGGTGTCTCAGGTGTCTCAGGTGTCTCAGGCGCGATAACCGGCACGGACGCGCCAGACAGACGAGACGAGAGGGCGACTGATCCAACGAGGAAAGGAAGCGAGTGGACTTGGACTCAGATCACTCATCTCAATGCATGGCCTGGCCCATGGACGCCTTTGAGCTTTGAGCGAATTGAGACGCATGTCTCGTTTGACTTGAGCCAACCGCCAAAGCCAAAGGGCCGAGCGAGGGCTACTTAACCAGGCCACTGCCCCCACCCGCCACCACCGCCGGCAGTCGTGCATTCGAAGCTCAAACTTGCCCTCAAGTCACACCGTCTCTGCCCACATTCACACTCACTCACTCACTCACTCATTCAACTCACAGCATGTCGTCAACCAACAAGTTCCCCACGGTCCTCATCACGTCGTGCGACGGTGCCACGGGCTCGAGCATCGCCAACCATCTCGCCAAGTGTGACGACCGCATCCACGAGGTCCGTATGCTGTGCCAAAACAAGGACGAGGCCCACGCGCACTTGCTCTCGGGGAGCCGCAACTTCAAGCTCTGCCAAGGTCTCTTGACTTGACTTTGTGTTTCACCTAGTTCCTTGCCACTCACCGTCGGTCCGTGACTCACTCCCATGTTTGCACAAAAAAAACCACAGTCAACCCGACCGACAAGGACGCCATCAAGCAGCTCATGCAAGGCGTCGACCTGGTTGCCATCGTCCCGCCCGCGCGCCACAACAAGTTTGACGTTGCACGCACCATGCTTTCGTGTACCATTGACGCCCAAGTCCCCAACGCCATTTTACTGTCGTGGTGTGGCACGCACGCGGGCGAATCGACGGCCAAGACGACCCAGCTCGCCAAGTTCAAGGACCTCGAGCAAGCCTTCATGGCGGCCGACGGGATCCACAACAAGGTGACGGTGCGCGCCAACTGGTTTGCCGACAACCTCACCACGTACGCGACGCTCATTGTGCACAACAAGTCGTTGCCGTTGCCCGTTGGCACGTCGGCCAAGATTGCTCCGCTCGATTCGGACGTGCTCGGCATGGCGCTGGCCAAACTCATGGGCATGATGCTTGGCGACGAGAAAGTCACGGGCGGCGATTCCAAAATGGTCGACAAGGTCAAGAACCAGACGCTCACGTTTACTGGTGCCACGCCCATGTCGGGTCCCGACATGGCGCGCGAGCTCGGCAAGGCCATGGGGTGCGAGATTGCATTCAAGGACGTGACGCTTGACCAGGCCAAGCAAGTGCTTTGCCAGACACGCCCAAAGCTCGACGAGTCCGAGATTGATGCCTTGCTCGAGACGTACACGTTGTGGAAGGACGGCATCATGGACCGGACCTCGGACGATTTGATGCAAGTGTTGGGCATTGAGCATCCAAAGTTTGACGTGTCGGCGACCAGGCTCAAGCCGCTCTTGTTTTCGTTTGCCGGTGCGCAGGGCGAGACGGGCGGCATGGCGGGCCAGCAAAAGGTGATGGCGCAGACCGAGGGCGTCAAGACCAAGTGAAAACCCGAGTGTAGGATGGCGGAAGTCGCGGTTGTGCCCATCATGATGGATATTGGGTGTGTGCTTGTTTACCCAGAGTTGTCGATCTGTTGTATAGTTTGATTCCCAATCCCCCGCCGTCCGCCTTTGCCATCGAATTTCTTCTCTTATTGTGTGTGTGCGAATTGTCGTTGGAAATGAAATCATCGTGCTTTACTGATTGCACATGTCTCACTCTGATCGATCCAGGGAGGATCGTCTCTGTCATCTCTGTCAAAACAGGCATCGGCCTTTGAGATCTCAACCCCATTTATATCTCCAGAAACATCCATTGCATATTGATCGTTGTGATTCGTTCATAGACAAAGCACATGCAATACGTCCGTCCATCATGCCACCGAAACGCAAAGCCTCGGCCCGCCTTGCTGCCGCCGCCAGCCAAGACTCTCATCCTACGTCAGACTCTCAGTCGTCAACCGTGACCGATTCGCAAGCGAGCACAGCCACCAGCCTTGATGCGGACGACAACAACAACCTTGGCGCTACTCCGCCGAAACCCAAGCACACACGCAAACGTCTCACCGACCCGTCGACCAGCCAACCACCGACATTGGCTGATGACCCGGCCGACGACAGCCAAGCAACTACAACAGCACAATTCGACAGCCAGTTGAGCGACTACCATGGTACCGACGGCAGCTCACAGGCGTCCACATTCGACTCACAATTGTCCTCGACGGCCGGCGTGCTCGCACACATTCCGACCAACACGACGTTGCCTGCCGACATCGAGCCGACGCCCGTCCCTGATGGCCACGTCAAGATTGTCACGTTGAATGTGGGCGGATTCAATGCGGCCATGAAAAAGGGTATGTACCGAATTCACTCGCCGGGTCTATTGTCGTATCTAATGCGTCTCGACCACGGAATGCAGGTCTCGACAAGTACATGGCCGCCGAAGCCGCAGACATTGTATGCCTACAAGAGGTCAAACTCAACTCGGATCCGGATCCCGACACGGTGGCGTCCCTGGCCGACTACCCGCATCGCTACTTTCATCATTGCACCGCGAAAAGGGGATATGCAGGGACCGCCGTCCTGTCCAAAGTCGAGCCCATCTCGTCAACTCTTGGGCTACCCGACGGGTCTGACAACGAAGGCCGTGTCATCACACTGGAATTCAACACTTGGTATCTCGTAGCGACATATGTCATGAATGCGGGCCAAGGGCTCAAGCGACTCGACGAAAAGATGCAGTGGAATGCCAAACTGCGCACATACGTGAAGGAGTTGGATCAATGCAAGCCCGTGGTGTGGTGTGGCGACTTGAATGTTGCGCATTGCGAGGGTGATTTGGCGCGGCCAAAAACCAATGCAAAGTACGCATGTTCCTCCTTCGTTCTTTTATCCACCTGCTTTTTTTTTGAGGTTAAACAACCTGTATGTATTTCCTACAGAACCGCCGGATTCACGCCAACCGAGCGCGCAGACTTTTCGTCCACGCTAGCGTCAGTCAACCTGCGCGACGTTTGGCGCGACCAGCATCCAGACCCATGCCAGCAGTTTACCTACTTTTCGTACCGGTTCCAGTGCCGTGCAAAGCGCATTGGATGGCGATTGGATTACTTTGTGGTGAGCGCGCGGCTCTTGGAGGGCAGCGAGGCGGACGTGGACGTGGATGTGGATTTGGGCCAGTGTACGATTCGCGACGACATGTATGGCATGAGCGACCATGTGCCGGTTGTTTTGACGTTGCGTGCCGGTAGTCAAGACGATGCGGATGGGAAGCGCGAGGAAGCGTAAAAGGAGTGGATCATGTTCATGTGTTTCGTATTTTCGCTAGTATCTGCCATGTTTAGGACCTGTTGTTGGAGGACTTGATGATGCTGTCGGAACCGTCCATATCACGGACGGAAAACCACAAAAACAAACAGGACTTGGTAGGGCTTGACGGATCATGTCACACAAGATACGAGGCAGAGAATAAATATGTACAGAGAAACAAAAATGCGTCCAGCGAAAACAACCAGAAATACATAAGACCCCAACACGTGCTAAGCCTACTTGTTCCGGGCCGCGTCGCCGCAATCCTCATCCATACTCTTGGCCACCAACTGATCCATGGACACGAGCACGTTGCCCGACCGGACCCTCGGCGGTGGCGGCGTATCGAGATCCATGGGCTCTCCCTCATCATCCTCATCGTCCTCGTCCTCGTCTTCCTCCTCCTCTTGCTCGTCCTCGTCGCTGCCACCCCTCGACTGGTCCAAGTCCATGGCACTTGTATCGGCACTGGCCTCGCCACCGCCGTCTTCCTGATCGCGCTCGTCCTGAAACCACTCATTGTCCCAATACCGATTGCCGCCCGCGACGCCCGGCCGCACACCCAACCTGACCCTGGCCTCCAAATCCGCTTGCATTTCCATTGCACGATCCCTCTCGGCGGCCCACCCGTCCTCGGTCAACGAATCAATGGCGGGCGGCGGCTGATGCATTTGAGTGCTTGGCGCAGGCCCCAAAAACTTGAGATGTTCGGCAATCACTCGCTTGATATTGTTGAGCTCGTGCGTTGAGTTTTCGTTGCGCAACTGGTCATGGATCTTTGGATGCAGCTTGTAGTCCGGGCCATAGTACTCGAGGTAAGGGTGTGGCGGAATGGCATTGGGCAGCTTGGCATTGACCAGGAGTGCCGTTTCGTTGGCCCAGCACCGCGCCACGTTCTTGATGGTGTATCCGCCGCCGCCAAGCACTACCAAGGGCACTTGAAACGATTTCATGTATTCGACACATTGGCCGTGGCCGTCGATCGACAAGCAGAATTGACCGAGCCGGTCGCAGCCCAGCGAGTCGGCGCCGCATTGCAGGACAATGGCGCCGGGTCGGAACGTGTGCATGACTTGTTCCATGATGGATTTGAAGAGCGACACGTAAGTTGTGTCGTCCATGCCGGCCTTGAGCGGCACGTTGAGCGAGTAGTACCGGCCGTGGTCGTGGCCAATTTCCGAAATGGCGCCCGTGCCTACCGTATGACCCCCGCAAAGAGGATGAGGGCGAGTCAAAACCGACGATCCTGCAGCAAGATGATGAAAAGAGAAACATTGAGCGATTCAACGCACCGGGAAAGAAAGGATCCGATCCACCATCGCCACTCGGGCCATACCGGTGAAAACTCACCGTCATGACCCTGTCCGTCTTGTAAAACGCCTCCTGGACGCCATCCCCATGATGCACATCAATGTCAATGTACAGGACGCGCGCATGGCACCGCAACAGCTCCATGATGCACAGCACGATATCATTCACGTAGCAAAATCCACTGGCCTCGGTCTTTTTCGCATGATGCAACCCACCCGACCAATTGATGGCCACATCTGCTTCACCACGGTTGATTTGCGCAGCAGCCGCAAGCGACCCGCCCGCAGACACGCGGCAAAACTTGTACAGATCGTTGAAGATGGGGCAATCGTCGCCCACATTGAATCTGCTCAACACGTCTTTGAAAGCACTGACATTGTCCGGGGTCACGGTGCGCAAAAAGTCGACATAGTCCGAAACGTGGAACATCTTGAGCTCTTCTTCCGAAGCCATGCGCGGCTGGTACATATCGAGCCGGTCGTACAGGCCGTAGCACAGCACCAGCTCGTGGCAAAGCGCCATGCGCTGCGGCTTCATTGGATGACGTTTGCCGTAGTGGATCGTCGACACGATGTCGTCATAGTAGTAGGACGTGCGGCCTTTTCGCGAGGGGCCCGTCGGCTGGTATCGGTGTTTGGCGTCGGGCGCCGACGAGGATTTGGATACGGACAGGCCAGAGAAGGTGGCCATCTTTCGTTTTACTATTCCGTCGAAAGTAGGACGATGGGATGGATCGATGAGGAAGAGCTCGGGTTGGAGGAGTGGGCGGGGCTAGGCAGAGTCGAAGTTCGTTTTGGTTGAGTGCTGTAGGTGCATGGATGTCGGGCGTCGATGCACCGATACTTATTGTACCGCTTTGAATACAAACAATGTTTCTAATCTTCGACTCTGCCAAAAAACCAAAAACCGTTGCAAAAAAAGTGGACCAGGGCCGCCGATCCGTCGAGTTCTTTTGTGTCTCTTTGATTTTGATTCACCTCCACCGTGTAAAGATTTAAAGAAGTATGCATTCAAGTTCCATCACCTCGCAATAATCGGTACTCAGAACACACGCATAAGCTATGTCGGTCATCTTTGCAAAGACACACCTCGAACGCCTCCTCTCGGGCTCGGCATCGGGCACTTCTGCCGCTCCACCAGGCGCCATCGCCGTCCTCGATTCGCTCGAGCAGTCGGCTCTGCCACTACTCAGTGCCTTTGCCTCGTCGGCCGCCTCGCGGTCCCGCCCGCTGCTCATCCTGTGCCTCGAGCACTCGCCGCATGCTTGGCACTCGCTGCTGCCTGCCTCTACTCTTGCGCAAGTCGTGGATCTCGCAGCCAGTCTCCCATTCCCGTCTGCGACTGTGGCCATGACGCCCAACTCCAACTCGCAGGAATGCTGGATCAAGTCGCATGTGGTCCCACACTTGACTCGATTTCTTGCCTCTTCACGCTCATCGACAGGCAATGTGCCGGCGTCGCCGCTCATTCTCATCGACTCGCTCCACCCGCTCGTGCCGCTGTACCCAACTGCCAACCACTTTGCTCGATCCCTCTCATTGCTCTTGCATCTGGTCTCAACAACGTCCTCGTCGGCCACTCTGCTTCTCCCACTCACCTCGCACTCACCCTACTCGTCGGCCCTAACCTACCTCACCCCAACCACGCTCACCGTGGCCAACGCTGCCCGTGCAGTGCGTGAACTGTCGGTGATCACGGACCGCCCACAAGGTGACTTGGGATTGCACATTGAAAGCAACCAACCATGCGACTTGATTGTGCACTTGACCAGCGTGAAAGGCGGCGGCACGGCCAAGGTGGTTTCCGAGTCGGTGCGCATGACGCGATCCTCCTCTTCGGCCACTTGGACGTATGGCGTGTTTCCACCTACCGCAGCAGCAGCCAGTGTGGCCGATTCCAAGCCAGTTGCACCCGACAACACGGGGGCCCGGTCGGCGGCTGCAGATCCAACACTTGGCTTGTCGTTCAACTTGAAGCTCACAGACAAGCAGCGCCAGGCCAAAGATAAGGTGGTGTTGCCGCATTTCAAGATGCAGCAGTTTGAAGAGGAGACTGGACGAGGAGGAGGGGGTCCGGGTGTGGCCGACACCAACGCGGGCGGCGGCGGCATTGGCGGCGTGATTCATTACGAGTTGGATTTGGAAGATGATTTCGATGATGAGGATCCAGACGCGGATTTGGACTTGTAAGGAGCCGATAAGTTATGTAATAGAATGACTGGTATATTGGATGGATTGTGCGCTGCACATGAGGATCACAAGGGGAAGTGTCGAAAAAAAAAGTCAAAAAGGCAACAACGTCTCAGTCGGTAGTCGGTAGGAGCTCACCGACGGGGGAATCAATCAAACAGAAAAGGAAACAGGGAATGACGAGTCCTGTGCTGGACCTTGGAATGGAAGCAAGAATGCCATGAGGAAGATGCGAGAAACCTTTCAACCGTTTTCAAAATGACGGGTATTGCATGCGCGCGTGTTCCTACAAGTCGGGGTTATCCGGCTGCACCAACAGACGCCTGTCCGACCGCTGCGCACACATCACCACCGCTACCGTCCACCACAAGATCACCGTCGCCACGACTCGCACTCAAAAACGCATCGCGTTCGGACCCGTCGGTCCCTGACTCTGCCGACCCAAGGCGCGACCCGCCGCCGCCAAACACATGCGTGTCCGTACCCGACACGTCCGACAAATCCACGCCAGGGCCAGAGCGCCCGGCCTCCTTGTCCCCACTCATCCCAAACACATGCTCTGCACTCGATCCAAGATGCAAGGTTGCGGAAAGCGACGCCACATCGGTCGGCGCCGCGTGAGACGCGGGCGCAGGCGCAGGCGCGGGCGCGTGGGGCAAATCGGTCGACGAGTCGGCGGGCGGTAATTGGAACCAGAACGAGGGCGCGTACGTGTCCGAGTGTACGGATGGGTGGCGGTCCAACAAACTGCCAGTGGCGTGTTGAGGCGGCGCCGTGGCGTCACGAGGAGCAGGGGTTGCGATGGATGTGGTGGTGAGTGCATGGGCGGTGGTTGGTGGGACAGGAGCAAGGGGTTGCGCCGCGGGGACCTGAGCGAGTGGGCCAAGTGAAGTGCAGGCACCAAGTGCCATGGAGGGATTGTGTGTGGGAGGAGGAGGGGCGTTGGACCGTGAATAGCCACACATGGAATGTGGGGAAGAGTGCGGGTTTTGCGGTGTGGCTGAGGCGTTCGGTGATGATATGGTATCCTGCTGGTGGGCTGTTGACGGATACATATACGGCTCAGCGGGAGAATTTGGGTGAGTGGCCGCCGAGACCTCCGCGTCCCCGACTCCAAGCGGCGGGTACAGCGGATGTGACCTTGTTGTTGGCGTCGGCGGCAGCACAGGCCAGTCGCTTGCACCAGTCGCAACGTAGGCGACCTGTCGCGGGCTGCAGCGCGTGATGCTTGTTGCGCACACGCTTGGCGGCGACGACGCCACGCTGTGCCGGCCCAAGGGGCGAAACGAGAGCACCGACGTCATTGTTGGTGGGCGGCGCGACAGGTGTGCATCAAGATAAGACGAGCACTGGTTGTTGGGTGGAGGGATTGTGCTGGGTGGAAGGTGTGGTGCAAGGTGGGAATGAGCGACCAGCGTGTCGTCGGGCGTGCCAGTGTCCAAGACTATGGAGCAGTGTCGGCTCCCGCGGCTGACCGTGTCGTGAAAGAACTTTGCATGATCCAGTTGGAGATATGGCTGCTGCTGGGTCGATCCAGCCGATACGGCCGAAAACGAGACGGCCGCGGCAGCAAGTGAGGAAAGCTGTTGTTGCAGCGACGCTATGGTCTTTTCTGACCGGCGGAGGCGCGAGAGCAGGAACAGAATGGTGAGCATACAGCCCAACAGGAGCAAGGCCGTTGCGCACGACACAGCCACGAGCAGTGAGGGCGTGGACACAACGGTGACCCATGAACTTGACGAAGATGCGGAGGGCTCGACTGATGGTGATGGCGGAAAGGCGGTGGCTGCATCTGGCGACGGGACGGAAACGGCTGAAGGCAATGATTGCTGTGAGCGTGGGGAAGAGTCCATGGCGTTTTGCTTCGTCTTGCTCTCTAAATACGATAACGGATGCGCATGCATATGATTGGATTCGGGGCGAGAAACAAAACGCGTCGTCCACCGGGCTTTCACGACCGAGTCAGTACTGTTACGATTGGGTTGCGGATCCAATGGTTGCCTCAGGGAGTGGGAACTTGTGCGGGGGTTGGGGCAGTATTTATTAATATTTGACGTGCCTCTGGCTGATTGTGGTACTGGGCGTCTGCAGTGGCCCGGTGCCGCTCCTGTGCCGTGCTCGTTCGCGGTGAGGAGAAGGAACAAGTCTGGGCTGTGCAGGGGTAACACTTGGAAAGCTTGAATTAATAAAGGTCTTTACGAAAGGTGGAACGTACCAGCAAAGTGTTCAAATCACTCGCGGTGAACTCCCGTGACAAGAGCAACAAGGAGCATGTCTCATTACAGAGGTGTGTGACAACATCCACCAAGGCCATGCGCGCGGCTAACAAGGACCCACCACATATAAACAACTACATCTGAGAACTTTGTTCCCTTGCAAATGTTCACAACCTTTTCCATCAACCACGGAACCTAAGCCACCGAACAGCAAGCATGGCTCGAGGCGCTCAGCTTGACCCACACTTCCACATCCGATCGCGAATTGCCATCTCACCCTTGTCCCACTGACGGCGAGTGCAGTTGGTACGCCTCCATCCACCATGTTGACCTCGGGGTGAGCAGCATGCCTGTGGCAAGGTCAATTTGAGCAAAATATACGCCAAGATCAAACGATTTCCGCATCGTACATGCATGCACGAGCAACTCCGTACATCAAGGATGTTGCCTGCGGACTCTCATTGCGGGGACTGTTTATGTGGCTCTTGCCTTGTCGTACATTATGATAACAGCCTCATACCATTTTCCATCAGTGGCAAAGGACAGAGACAACAACAATTCAAGTCAATTCATGTTGAAAGTACACAAGTACAGAGACTGCATCAGTAAAGGTTCGTCTTCTTCATAATCCGCATAAACTCATCCTCGTTGATCTCGCCATCGCCATCTCGATCCGCCTCGTCAATCATCTCTTGCAGCTCCTCGTCAGTCAAGTTCTCGCCCAACTCCCTTGCCACCCGCTTGAGATTCTTGAATGTGATGCGCCCCGTTCCATCGTCGTCAAACAACTTGAATGCCTTGAGAATCTCTTCACGCGAATCCCGCTCGGCCTACATGACACATTTTCATGTGACGACATGGGAATCAGGAACCTCTCTGGTTCACGCTCTCAGCTCAACTTATCGAACCATTTTGCTGGCCATCAACTCCAAAAACTCATCAAAGTCGACGCTCCCGGACCCATTCTTATCAATTTCAGCAATCATGCGCTTTATCTCGTCCTTTTTCGGCTCGAACCCGAGCGCACGCATGGCAACTTTGAGTTCCTTTGAATCAATCGACCCAGACCCGTCCGTGTCAAACAGGTCAAAAGCTTCGCGGATCTCTTGCTTTTGCTCGGGCGTCAGCTCGACGCGCGGCTTACGAGTTCCACCGGCACCGGGGCCCGTCGAAGTGGAGCCTGTGGGGGCTATGGCGTTGGACTTTTTGATGAGGGCTGCGTTCGAGGACTGGGACGGTGGGACGCGACGTGAACATGGTTGGCGATCCCAGTAATGATGTAGTGGGTGGGTTTGGGGAATCAGTAAGGGCTAGAGAGCTCCAAAGAGGAAGGTGGTAGCTGCATGTACCATCATCTTGCTTTGGGTTTGGTATCGTTTGGGTGCATAGCGAGCTGTTCATTCATGGACGCATTGATCATTTTCCAGTTAGCTGTTGCTTCAACGAACCGAGTCAGGCCGCCGATCAATCCGTGTTTGGTGTCGGTTGTCTGTCCAGCATTGGTCGGCATGATGGTCTACCTCTGCCGCCGACCGGAGCCAGTGAGCAGTTACCTTCCCATGAAGAAAAGAGTCTTGTGTTGTCTCAACCTTTTCATGTCGCCACCATCGTTGTCATTCACCTTTTTTCATCTGTTCACCGCCCGCAATCTCTCCAGTGTCGTGGGAATGGATGTGTACTTGTCTGATTAATGTGCGCTGTCGCGCACGTAGTCCGGTCCTGTCCCGATACTCATGAATCACTTGAAGCAATGGGCAAAAAATCCAAGAAATCTGCGAGCAAGTCCAAATCCGGCAAGGAGTCTGCCGCCAACCGCAGCGAGAGCGCCGAAGCGGCCGTGACGGCGGAACGCGAAGCACTTGCTCGTCGACAGCTCTTGATTGCGACACTCAAGGCTGCAGCGCCAACGTTGGCAGAAGAGCTGGGGGATATGAATGAAATTCAGTTGAGGGAACGGTATGTTGATGGCTGTGGCTTGTCATGCATGGACCTTGCCCGTGTTGAGCTGACGGTTGGCGCGGTTCGCTCCAAGGGCAGATTGCGCGAGTTGGATGACGAGTTGCACGAATACAAAGAGCTTGTCGAGGAGTGGTGCGTGATCTGTCCCATTCGCATTGCTGTATTGCAGCTGATCATGTTAAACCCACCCACAGCAAGAAAGAAAACGAAGACCTGCGACAAGAGATTGAAGATGCCCAACGCGACTCTGCTGAATACACTGCCTACTTACTCCTCAAGCGAGCCGAGAAGCAAGCTGTCATCGACCGAATGCAAGGCGACCATGCGCAGTCGTTGGCCGAGTATCAAAGAAAGCGGACCGAGCTTGAAACAAAGCTAAGCAAAGAGGCGCAAGGTAACTCGTTGAGGTGCCACTCGTGTGCATGCCGACGTGTAGGTAACACAAAGGTGTCGAATTGAACAGATTTGACAGAAAAGATTGCTGTTCTGCAAGAAAAACTCGATTCCAAAAATCAAGAAATCGTCTCATTATCCGATGTGCTGGTATGTTCTTTGCACACACGAACCCACCTTGATGCGCACATTGACAATGTTTTTCTTGTTTTCTCGATGGACTAGCACCAACGCCAACGTCACGAGACTCAACTCTCGGAACTCAAATCCGCTCTGGAAGCCGCCCAAGCAACCCATACTCGCCAAGTGCTTGCGCTCGAACGCACTCTGCTCGAAGAACGTGTCAGAGTCCAGCGCCGGAATGCCGCACGGGTGGCCGCCATGCAAGCGGCCGCACAGCACCAAGCGCTGACCTCGCTCGCCGAGCATACGAGCGAACTTTCGACTGAAAATGAACGCATGGCCGCCGAGCTGAAAGAGGCTGTGGCGAGGACGCAGGCTATGCAGCGCGAGCGCACGAGGTTGGAAGAAGAGTGCAAGCGCTTGGAGAGGGAGGTGGAGGTCAGGGAACGGGTCGCGCGGGTGAGGCCCGGTGCAGCGGGAAAGGTAGAGGATAGTGTTGCGCACCGAGTTAGGCAGGCCGTTTCGGCGAATTCAGCAAAGGAGTCGTTGCTGTTGCAGCAGGAACGCGAAAAGCTGGATGCGAACAGTCCGGCACGGCGGATACGCGAGTTGAGCGGAGGCAAAGTGGGAACAGGAACGAATCCGCCAGAGAGTGGCGGTAGTGTTGGTGCCTCGTCAGTCAAGTCCAAGCAAGGTGTCCACGAGCCCAAGGGCAAACCACCACCGTCATCCAGTCGCTCCCAACGTCGCGCTAAGCCACGCAGTCTCTCTGTTTCCGGCGCGTCAGTCGACTCGCACTTGCCTGCTCGGTCGTTGGCTGAAACAACCCCAAAGGACAAACTCACCAGTCTCCGCAATCTTTTGCACAAGCCGCCCGCTGCGCTCCCCCTGGACATTGCGTTGGATCCCATTCAGTTTGCGTCCGATCAGCGGCTACTCGAGAAGGTGAGTGCAAAGACGGCCGCATTGATGCCAGGTGGTGGGCGGTCAAAGAGTCCGGTGCTTAGTTTGCCCAAAGTGCGGCCACATGGTGGGTCAGCGGGCTCGTCAACTTGTAGCATTCCTGGCGTCATTGACGATGATTGAAATGAAATTGGACAAAAAGGCTCTTTCTGTTACGTCTCCTTTGTCCAAGCTATTGGCCGTTGAGACGCATACAACTCGAGTTCGGGCCAAGCCTTTCGTGACTCAATCCTGCTATGGGTGGGAATCCAGCGTGCATTCCTTCAACCAATAGCAAAGGACAGGCAGACAAAAACAATGAGCTCTCCAACCGACATGAAGTTTCAAACGACCAAGTTCACCAAAAGAACACAAAATTCTCACCCGGCTCTTGTCGAACGTAACCGCCCTCCAGCGGCTGCAGACCTCCACCATTCTCGCACACCACACATGCCCCGTTCTTGGCACAAATATTTTTCACATTCGCCATGGCCGTCTGCGTGCCGGTCCTCAGCCCCCTTGGCGACTTCGATTCAGGGCCACGTGCTTGCACCCACTCCAATAAGCTGCCGCGAAACTGCACCGGTGACAAGTTTGTCAAGCACCAATTCAAGGACGACGAATCCAACCCGAAAGTCCGCTGCTGCATGGCCGGTGTCATTGCTGCGAGCTCAATCATGCGATGCGTCAAGTAAAGAGGTTCCAGGCCAGCCGCCGTTCCTTTCGTGAACCACCAGTCCAACACGTCCGCACGGTTCCAGTATGCAGCGCGGTGCATGGCCACTTGAGTAAAGCGTGGAAAGTGATCCTGAATTGACGATTCTGCATGACTCGAGCACAAACGCTGAGCGCGGCTCAACCACCAATCCAAGATTCCAGGATCTGCCGAAAGGTCAATGGGGCTCGGAATGGTGCCACCTAGGATGTCCGAGGCAGTGGGCAGTTTGAGATCCAACTGTGAGTCGTCCCACCATTGCAATACGCATCGCGTCATCAGGCTGCTTGCTGTGGGCGGGCTCGCTTTGATCAGCCTGGCGCCACTGTAGCTCGAGTCAAGCGTACGGTCGCAGCTGGCCAGCGTCATGATCCGTGAGTCGTACTTGAGCTCTGAAATCATTCCATTGCGATCTGCGGCCAACCACCAATCCAGCAGCTCGATGTCTCGGCAAGTTGTTGCGCGATGCAAAGCGACATTAGAGTACTTGAGCGGCAATCCGCTTTTCAACCACCAATCCAGTACTGGAATCGAGTCGCACAAGTCCACCGCCAATTCCGAGTACACCACAGGCAGACTTCGCGATTCTTGCCGTTGAATCCAGCAATCCAACAGATCCACATGGCCAGCTTGGCTCGCCAAATCCATGATGCGCTCGCAGACAATGACCACCTCCTCAATCATTGATCCCGCAAACAATTGTGGCGCAGGCCGCCGCCGAGCAACAAACTTCACCAGGTCCAACTCACACACTTGCGCACACGCATCCACCATTACAAAGTCCCCATCACGCACAGCTTGCTCGACCCAATTCCAATCCCATTTTGCTTCGCCCTGCCACAACCGATTCCAGTGACGCGCCAACCACCGCAGCACTGCCACATTGCGCGCCACAAATACTTGTTTTGTCGCCTGCGTTACCTTTCCCTCGGTCCACGCTTGCGACAAGTCCAGTCCCGACTCGACCACCCAAAATTCGAGCATATCGGCGCCACGCATCCCCGAAAGTGCGCAAGCGGCTTGCACGATGGTTGGATCATTCGGCGACAAGAGCTGACGAGACCCGAAAGCAATCACCTCGTCGCGCCAATTCGCTTGAATCCATCGCAGCACATTAACGTGACCGCGCGTGTAGGCCGCTTTGACTAGTAGGTCGAGTCGAATCGGCGACGACTCGAAATCTCCGAGCCAGTGTTGGATCAAGCCAAACCGATGAGCGGCTTCGAGAGCGTCAGCGCGGCCCTTGGCCGCAGCATTCGTCGGTGGCCACGCGTGCGACAACAGTGGCAAGATGGCACGAGCGACGGGTTGGATGTCATGAGAAGCGAGGACTAGGAGGTTGGTGAGTGCTTGGGTCGTCTTGCCATTGACAGCGATATGGCTGCGGCGCTTGCTGCTCGTTGCGGGCTGGGAGCGGTTGGCAATTGAAGCGACAATGAGGGCGGCGGCGGTCATGAGAACGGATTCAATGAGTTCGAGCGGCAGCCAGCAGTCTGTGCTTGGATTCGATGCCCGGTCGGCATTGCTGGCGCCGCGATGTTCGTTTGCGACATGATCGTTCGAGATTGAAAGCTGGGCAACAGCAAGCGTCAAGGCCTTGTTATCATCATCATGATGGGACAGACCAGGAGCAGGCGCAGGCATGGTCGTTATTGCGATTTCATTGAGGACTGGCATTCATGCCGCCAGTCGGTAAGAACGGCGTTATCGTCATCAGCCGGCCACGGCCCCTCACGCTCCCACGATTCGTTAAATATACAGCACCCTCTCTCTACTCACACATAATCCCCAATGGGACTCAGCGTAATGGATTGCCTCGCATTCAAAGTGTCTCTTTCGTCGGCCACTATAATACACTCTCGTCTCGACTTTTTCGCCACGGAGCATCGATGAGAAGATTGCAATGCAAGCCGCGAGGAGACTGCATGGATGAATGATAAATACGACAACAGTAAAACAAGGCAAAACATGGCTCTGGCACTGAGCCCGTCACGTTTTCACACAACAGCCATATTCAACTCGAGAACGTCAAATCACCCACCTATCTCCGTTTACCACAACACACACTTCTTTTCCGGGTTCATGGGCGCGCCTCTCTTACACTTCCACGCCTTGGCAAACTCGTCACTGTTTTGCACAGCCGCATTCACGCGCACAAACCCAGGACTATGCGGATCCGTGCGAATCTGATTCAAGCTGGCTTCGGGCCGCATCTTGCCGCACCACACGTGCGCAAACCCAAGGAAAAATAGCTGCTCCTGCGTTGTCGCAGGTAACCCAGGCAACCGCACATCGGCTTGGTCCTTTGTGGCTGCGCGCCACGCTGCCCACGACTGCGACACGCCGCCATTGTCGGCCAAGTTCTCGCCCAGCGTGAGCTTGCCGTTGACGTGGACCTTGCGACCCATTGGGTCCGTGATGAAGAATCCAGAGTATTGGTCCACAAAGCATTTAGCGCGCGCCTCAAACTCGCGCGCGGTTTGGTTGCCCCACCAGTCGACGAGCTTACCCTGGTCATCGTACCACCGGCCATTGTTGTCGAAGGCGTGGCCGAGCTCGTGGCCTGCGACGACGCCAATGGCGCCATAGTTGAGGGCAGCTGGAATGTTGGATGAGAAGAAGGGCGGTTGAAGGATACCGGCGGGGAATACAATCTGAGAGAAAAAGAAAGCTCGGGTGCGTGAGGAGAAAGCAGAAATTACGACATCTTTGACAAAGAGAATAAAAAAAAAATACCTCATTGTGCGACGGGTTGTAGTACGCATTGACCGTGGCCGGCGTCATGCCCCACTCCTTGTAATCCGTCGGCTTGCCAAGCTTCTTCCACTCGTCTCTAACGGCCTCCCTGGTTGCCCGGGCCACATTGCCAAAATGATCGCCTGTCTTGATGTCCAGGCCAGCATACTCTTCGACGACCCGGGTCACATTGGTAATCATATCGGGATACCCAACCTTGCGATCCAACGCCTTTGCCTTCTTCTTTGCCTTTTCCCTCGTCTCTGCATCCAACCACTGCAACGCATCGAGGCGGCGGTCAAACGCTTCAAGAATGCCACGAATCACGGCACGCGCCTGGTCACGCGACGCCCCAGGGAACGCACGCGACACAAACCACCTGCCAGTGGCCAAGCCCATGGTGCGATCCGCAACGGCCAAACACTCGTCCTCCCTGGGCGGATGCGTGCCAGGTGCCAGCCCATACACGGCTTGGCGCAGCTTGGCCAGCACATCTTGCGACTGCTTGTCGGCAGCTCCCACGTATGCGGCCACAGCACGCCAAGCAAAGTAGGCGTTGAGGACGTCGGCGGGCGTGCGCTGGACAATGGCGTCAATGGCCTTGAGATACGCGGGCGTCGCGACAATGACCACGTCGTTGGGCCCGAGTCCCGTGGAGGCACCGTTGCGGACGGCGAGTAAGGGAAGAAAGTCGAGCCAGTTGATGATGGGCGACATGGACGAGAGTTGCGCAATCGTGGTCGGGTTGTATGTCTTTGTGGGATCACCCAGGTCTTCCGACGGCATGTACTCCTTGGCGAGCGCTGATTCAAACGCAACAATGCCGCGGGCAAGTGCGGCCCAGTCGGGTTTGCCTGGGGCAGGCGCAGGTGCAGGCTCTTTTTTCCTTGGCGGCGCTGGGATCGGGTCTTGCGGCCGGTTCGGATCCTCAGGCGTGTGCGGGTCCTTTGGGTCGCGCGGCGGCGGCAAGTTGGGATCCTCCGGGATGGTCGGATCGGGCTTGTGGGGCTTCTTGTGCTTCTTGTTGCTGTTAGGCGCCCGCTTCATGAGGCGCGCGGGGAGGTACACGTCAATCACGTCCTCTTCCTCACTGCCCACCAACAGCTTAAGCTCATCCTGGACATTGTCACCACCCGTGGACTCTGCCGGCTTATTGCCACCATACAAGTAGGTAAACATGGCCTCGATCGCGTCGCCATACACCTTGAGGTACCGCTCCTCCTCATAATACTCCTTGGCCGGCAGCCCAAGTCCAGCCTGTGCCACCTGCACCACCTGCTTTGTTGGATTGCGGTCATCCGATGTGACGCCCACGCCGAAAATGGAGTCGACGCCGAGCTCGTGCTGCTCGGCAAGCACTTTTGCGAGCGCCAAACGGTCGATGCCGCCCTTGGCCCCCGCGGGCTTGAGCACAGAGAGGAACTTGTCTGCAAGCTCCTTGAGCGGTGCGGCACCGCGCTGGTTGATGACCGCCTCGTTGAGGCAAGTCGAGTAAAGAGCGCGCGTCTTTTCAAAGAGAGACCGTTCGGCTTGTTGTAAGTCACCGTCTTCCTCGGCCGACGACGATGACGAGGAGGCAAAGGGCGAGATGGCCGGCGGAGTGTCGGATTCGAGGATTTGGCGAATCACACGCTTGTTGGCATCAAAGAGGGCATCAAAGGTGCCCACGCGAGACTTTGTGTCGGGCAAGTCGTGCGATTGTTCCCAGTTGCCACAAGAATACTTGTAGAAGTCTGTACGCGAAAGTTAGCAACGCGTTCGATGTGTGATTACATGGAGTGAGATCAAGGTTGCATCATGTGGCATGCATGATGCTGCGCAAAACAAGCAAGCACTGGACATACCATCGCACGGATCCACATTGGTATCAATAGCATCCAACAAGCGCGTCGACATGCGCACGCACTCGGGGGTCAAGCACCATTCGACCTCTGGACTCGGCGGCGGCACACCAGGCGCACCACCATTGTTAGGCGGCAACGTGCCTGGCGCCTTGTCCCTGCCAGGCGGGCCAGCACGGTTCCGCAAGCTCGACGCGTACAGTCCCAAGAGCACAGCACACGCCACAAACAAGCCCAAGGACACGCCCAGAAGGACGCGTTCAAGGGGCGACCGGGGCTTGGACGTCCAGGCCGTCAGCGGCGACGCCGTGTTGGGCGGCGAACGGGCAGCGGCCGCCGCGCCGCCGGCACGTGCAGGGCTACGGCTGCCAGGGGCTCGGTTGCGCGCGGCAGGCGACGCGTTGAGCAGCAGGGGGCGTTGTGCTTCAACGTCGGGGTTGGGGTCATCGAGGTCATCCAGATCGGCCGGCGGATGGGCGGTGGCGGCAGAGTTGTTGGCGACGACCGTCGGGTGCGGGTGTGGGCTCGAGTTACCAGACCCGGAGCCAGGACCGGCGGGGCGGCCGGGCGAGGCGTGCGGCGTGGAGGACATGGTGGGAGTGAGTGGCCAGTGAGTGAATGAATGAATGGATGCTGAGGGAGTGAATGGAAAGGTCGGTCAAGCAAAGAGGGGACGCGCGAGACGAGACGTTGACGAAAGACATGAAAACAAGTAAGGCCCAGGGAGTCGCGGGTCAAGTGTGCGGCTGCAGCACGGCGTGCAGCAGAGTGCAGCAAAGGCGATGAAAGCACGTAACTGAACGCTTCGCAATGCACGCAATCGCAAGGAGTCATGACTTGCCGCACGGGATGGCTTGACCCGACCTCAATCCTCAATGTCATTGCCTGTGAACCTGCACGTGATGCTGAAGCTGGGTCGCCGATCTGTTGGGGTGATCGTGGATCTGTGCGGACGCAAACATAAAATGAATGGAAATGGAAAAGCAAATGTAATATTTATCATGTGAATGGATCGCAACCGCAACCACAACCCGAGGCAATCCAACATTCGACTCGTGTATCACTGATCAGAACACTCGGATCCGTCGACTGTCCGCACACCATTCCCGCAGCCCCAATCTTAATCCTTCGCCGGCCGGGACAGCCCTTTTTTTTTTCTTCCGTTGTGATCTGCCAGCCATATGTCACTGTCTCTTGCCGTGCCGGGTTCTGCCTCGGCCGCAGTCGTCCCTAGCTCCAGCTCGGGCATGGGCTCGGCCGCGCACTCTGTGTCGCCATCGCCCGTTCCCTTTGCCAACACAACAAAGTCAGCTCCTCCCACGCTTCTCCTCGATACGGCTTCCATTGAGCCCATCCGGCCCACATCTCTCACGGACGTTCTTCGAAACCTTCGAGCCGTCCTCGAGCCCCCTTCCCAACTTACAACGACCGGTTTGGTTGCTGCTGACACCTGGACCAAACTCATTTCCGGAGAGCCAGGCTCCGGCTACCCAACACTGCAATCCTTCCAATCCGCGTTCGAGCAAATGTGCCACGCCGCATGGCTTTCCTCCTCCTCATCCCCATCCTCGCCATCTGCGCGCCACGCACTCATCGCCTACTGGCGTCACGCCGTTGCGCTCATGGCCAAGCAATACGAGCGTCTCGCACCGCCCGAGCGCATCTCGCCCGCAGACCGTGCCGCCCCACGCATCACGCGTCCATGGCTGCAGACCACTGCCATTGCGCACCGAAAAGAAGACCGAACATATTTGTACTCTGGCGTCGACCGATCGGGCGTCCCGCCACAGGAACCCGACGCCAAACACGCATTCCGCCTGGGCATCACGCCCATCGCTTCCTCCTCCACGAGCAGCGACCAAGATGGTGACCAGCACACGCTGGGCCAGCTCATCAAGTCACCACGGCCACCGCCCGCTGCCACCTCGTCCGCAACCAAGCGTCGGCAACCGTCCGATCCCGACCCGCTGTCCATGCCCGACCCACTCCCGCGCCGCCCACACAAACTCATGCGTTTCCTCGACTTTGGACCCTACGCCGCGTTTGCGCCCACGCTCGACGGATCCAATGCACAAGTCGACGCGCTCGACTCGCAAGCCGTGCTCATGCGCCATGCACACGTCAAGGAGGCTGCCCACCAAGCGTTCCGCGAGGCCGTTGTGCAAGCCGGGCGTGTCCAAATTCACGCGCACACGAGTGCTGCCGCCAATGTGGATGAGCACGTGGACCCCGCCGACTTGATTGCATCCTACTTGGGCATGCTGGCCCAAGTCCAGTCGGCACGCTTGCTTGCCGACCCGCACCTCGGGCCCGTGCCCGAGGAGGTGGCGCTTGCACGGAGAATTGAGCGCATGTTGGTCGAGGCAGTCGCCGCAAAGCCGCCAAAGGATGTGGTCAAGGATATTGACGCCGAGGTCGAGCCTGTCAGGCAAGTGGTCCGTGCCGCCCGGCCAAAGGCGCACATCCGCGGCACGATTCAAGTCGTCCCTCCGGCGGCGCCTGTGGCGCCCGTTGCGGGTGTTTCGGCGCTGGGGTTTGTGGATCCGCGTGCAGTGGCTGCAGCTGCGGCGGCGGCGGCGGCAGTGTCGGCCCCTGGAACTAAGCAAGGGACCAAGGTTGACGGCGGAAAACAAGGTGCAAGCATGCACCCGCCATCAACGGGTCCTGTGGCCTCGCAACAACGGCCTGGTTCGCGGCCAATTGTCTCGGCAGCATCCAAGCCCATTGCCTCGCCCATGCCCATGCCCATGCCCATGCAAACACATTCGACGGGTGGAAGCACGGGCGGCAGCATGTCGCCTCCAACACTCCCGCGCATGCTTGCGCCTGGGACCCCCTATGCGCAACACCAAGGAGCGGCCGTCGCGGCATACCAGACGCCGCAAAATCAGCAGCAGCAAGCAGCCATGTATTCGGCCATGCTCGCGCAACAGCAGCAGATACAGTTTCAGCAACAACAGCAGCGCGTTGCTGCGGCGGCGGCCGCCATGTCTGCTGCCGCCGTGACTTCCACGCCTGCACCCGCGGCAGCAACTCCCGCCACCATGTACACGCCGACGCCGACGCCCACGACAAGTGCGGCTTATCAGCAGCAAATGCCGCCGCAGCAGATGCATCTTCAACAAGCATGGCAACAGCAATTGGCAGGTTACACAACAACATCGTCGAATCCGCCATCCGGATCCGTCACGCCCGTCTTGGCCACGGCACCCGTGGGCGTGGGCGTGGGCATGGGCGGCACCAGTAGCGGGTATCGGGTACCGACACAAGCAACGGGCGGAAGCGTCGTGTCGGCACATTCAACGGGTGGCGGCATGTCGCCGCCCGTGCTACCCATCAACACTGGCGGCGGTACGCCCGGATTTGCGTATGGGCAGCCGCAGGCACAAGTGCCAGGGACCTCGGCGGCGCACATGCAGCAGCAGCAGCAGCAGCAACAACAACAACAACAACAACAGCAGCAGCAGAATGCGTATATGGCGGCGGCGCAGTTGCAACAACAACAACAGCAGCAGCAGCAGCAAGTGCAGATGCAGCAAATGTATCAGCAGCAACAAGCACAGTTTGCGCAGCAACAGCAGCAGCAGCAGATGACGTCGGGTGCGGGTGGCATGGTGTACCAGCAGCAGCCGCAGATGCAGTAGATTCGACTCGACGTGTTGCTTTATGTCCAATTGATGCACACATTTTTTTGGTTTTCTTGTTGTTCACTTGGCTTTCTCGTTTGCCGTTTACATATTTATTCACGGACTGGCAAGGCGAAGGCTGCGAGCAACGCATGTGTCTTTCGCAATCTTGGGCGTCGGGTCGTCACTCACCTCCAAGCTGGCTCCAACATGGACCAGATTATAGGCCCCGCATAGTTGGAAAAGTACACAACACTTGAATTCGTCACAAAAAATCTTGCACAAACGGCAATTCTGGGACAAATGCAAACACACACTCCTCCCCTTGCTCCTTGGCACAATACCCACGTTCAGGCGGCGGCATGCCGCCATTTTCTAAATCCAGTGCCTGCTTGCTGCTGCGACAAAACTGCTTGACTGCCTTGATCGCTCGTGCTCGCTCCTTGTCCGAAATCTTGTCACCGCTGTGAGAGGCAGCCACCCACTCGAGCAGCCGGCCGCGGAACCGCACAGGATCCAATCGGTTCAAACACCACGCCAGCGATGAATACTCGACAAGAAAATCAACTTGTCGCAGCCAAGGCGTCATGGCCGACAACTCGACCATGCGGTGTGCATGGAAGCGGGGCTCAAGCCCCGCTGCCTTGGCGGTATCCATCCACCAGTCGAGCACGTCGGTGAGGTTCCAATACGCGGCACGGTGCATGGCAATCGGCGAGTAGTTTGGGAAATGGTCGTGCAGACTGGTTGTGTCGGGCGAGACAGCATGCAGGCGCTTGGCACGATCCAGCCACCATTCCAACACACCAATATCCATGCAGCAGTCGATTGGACTTGGGCAACTCTGGTCCAAATGATCGTCGCTGGGATTCGGCAGTTTCAAGTCCAAACCAGAACCGGTCCACCAGTTCAAGACAGCCAGCGTGTTTTCCCGCGAGACATTGGGTCCGTCGTCGAGACCTGGCGTCCGTGGAAGCTTATGCATTTCATGACTCCATTCACTTGGCGCATGCTTGTAAATGCTGTGGTCAAACTTGCAGTCAAGAGACGCGAGAGCCATGCTCGTTGGGGTGTACTTGAGTTCCGAAATCGATCCATTGCGATATGCCGCCAACCACCAGTCAAGCACCTCGATATCGCGTTCGGCGGTTGCACGATGCAATGCGGCGTGGGAGTACTTTAGGGGCAATCCCGATGCGACCCACCAATCCAATGTCCGCACTGACTCGCACGCGTCCATGGCAGCGTCCGAGTAGACAAGCGGCAGTCCTCGCTTCCGCTGACGCTCGACCCACCGCTCCAACAGCTCCACAGCACCAAACTGACTTGCCAAATCCACGAGGCGGTCTGCCAACCGAACCACCTCTGGCTCCACCTCGGTCCCCGCTTGAAATTTTCGAAAACAAACGAAGTGTGCCTTGCCTTTCTCTTCTGCCTCTGCGCACACATCCAACATCGCAAACTTACCCTCGTGAATCAACTCCTCTGTCCACACCCAATGCCACCGCGCGCCTTGCTCTCCCAACACGTCCAAATGATCCACCCACCACTGCAGCAAACTTGCACTGCATCCTCTCACTGCATGTGACATGACAATCAATGCCCGCGGCACGACCTGGTCAAGCACATGCACGCCCGACTCGACCACCCAATACTCGAGCATGTCGGCGCCGCGATCGCCACGGGCGTCGGTCCAGGACGCAGGTGGACTCACAATCATGTGTGCCACGGCATCCATGACGAGCGGCACGCATGCGACAAAGGTTTCGGGCCAGTGCTGCTGGATCCACCGCAGCACGTGTGCGTGGCCGTGGTGTGTCGCCTGTTCAACCATCAACGCCAACCGACGCGCCTGTGCCTTTGCGTGCGCCGTGCCGCCCTCACCTTGGCCGTGGCCCTGGGCATTGATGTCGTGAGCCAGCCAGGCAGGGAGCAACTGCAATTGCCGCGCGTGCTCGAGCGCGTCCAAGCGGCCGTTGGTCGCAGCAATCGGTGGCGGCCATGCGTGTGAAAGGAGTGGGAGAGCAAGGCGGTGGACGGGCTCGAGGTCGTGGGTCACGAGGAGAAGGTGAGAAACGAGTCGAGAAACGGCCGGCGGACTGCGATACATGCGGGCGTGCGGGCTTTTGAGAATGGCCTGGATGGGATGAGTGAGCGCCTTGGTGGCTTTGGAGCGGCGTTGGTGAAAGATGAGGTGGGCCGTTGAGATGAGGATGGCTTCAATGAGCTCATGCGGAAGCGGAAGCGGTGGCGGGATCATCGCGTCGAGGTCATTGTCGAGCGCATCGACCGACGCTGACGATGGAGCGACGAGAAAGGACCCAGAGGATCCATTGCGGCGGGTTGCGCGGGGTGAGGTGTGTCCATCATCCATGGTGACATAATGATTTCACTCGTCCATGGCCACGTCGACGTCTGCCGATTCGGCTGCCCCTCGAGCTGCCGTTGGGCAGTCGTTCTCAATCATTGATCGTTGCGTTGCGCTGCTCACAGACCTGAACCAGTGGCAACAGCGGGAGCCGGCGGCCAAACGTGAGGCGAAAGCGTGAGGCAAAAGTGGGAGAACGACGCGATGGACAGCAGCGTTATTGCAGCAAAAAGTGAGGATGTGAGTAAGCCCATGTGTCGGTGCCAACATTCCATTCAAGTGTCTGTCAATGCCAATGGAGCGGGATGTGACGGCAGCGTCTGCACCACAGCGGGCACACAACCTCGATCCTCACCAATGCCACGCACACTCATACGGCCGTGTTTCTCAGTTCTTGCAGCAATGAATGTAGCGCCCGACCTGGTTCCCGAGATTATCGAGCCTATTCTGGTGCTCACCGTCAGGTTGGTGGCGGCTGCCGGCACTAGCGCCTCGCTCATGCTCAACCCGCTCGCGGCTGCCTTCAACCTCGACCTTGTGGCTCGCTATACTCTCCCCAAACTGCCGCACGCTTGGCCGCTCGAGATTCCTGCAAAGCTAGGCCGGCTCGACGTTCTTGAAAAGGCCCGATTGCTTCAACTGATCCCTAGTCCACGTTCGCTCGACACCACCACTGCCATTACGGCCATCATCTCGGCAGCAATTCAGCAAGATGCCGGCCATGCACACGTCCTGCGATGGGTTGCAAAGCACTGGCCCAAGCAGATTGCCGCCAGCATTGAAGATGCGCGCCTGGCCCTGCGATGTGCCGCCGATTGGGCAGAGCGCGGCGTTGACATCCTCAATTTCTGGACATACGAGGCGACCGCGGACGGCACAAGCGATCGCAAACTCTTGTACGAGACCATCTTTGCAACACGCAACGTTCGCACGGCGCAAGAGCGGGCGTTTACAAGCCGCAATCCCTCCGTGATTCAATGGTGGGCGGACCATTCGCACTTGAACTGGGAGGTGGGCGCACATTGGAACGCGGATTGGGTTGATCTCACTTTGATGAATGGGTGGGTAGATGTCGTGGGTATGTCTGCCGATTTGGAAGAGGCTGGCAAGGTGCGCTTTTATCGCCCTCTGGCGGTTGTATCCCCAAGCGCGTTTGGGATTGTACAAGTGCTCGCACAGGATCCGCAAGGGGAGGTGGTCGAGGGGACACTTGTCCGGGTGGCCGACACGATTCTGGACTATGCAAGCGATTATGGTGTGGTCGAGGCGTTGCGGTTTTGGAAACAGCGGCATGGCGAGTCAAAGGAGCGCAAATCGGTACCGCTCGTCTACACGGAGCATGCCATGGACCGTGCGACGACTCCAGAAGTACTTGATTGGTGGTTGAAAGAATCCGGATTACCGCTCAAGTACACTTTCCGTGCCATTCATTATGCCACCTCAAAAGGCAAATTGCCCGTGCTGGATTGGTGGTTGGCCCAGTATCGTGCAGGGCACATTGAAGAACTCAAGTACAACTGTTGGATCATGACCATTGCAAGTGTCAGCTGTGCATTTGACCGCGAAACAGGGGCCGTTACCGGCACGTACAAGGACGACAAGTTTCCTGCAAAGCGGCGCGCCGCCATTCTTGACTGGTGGGACAAGTCTGGCCTCGATCTCAAGCTCCCCCAAGCGCCGCAAGATTCAAATGGTCGACACGATTCGGTCGACAGCAGCATTCCGAGCCCAATTGATCTGTGCACCTACCCGAACGTGCTCGGCTGGTGGCTCAACCGCGCTCGCCGCCTCCACGCCCTCGATCCAGCCTCAACGCTCCAATCGCACTTTCCATACTACTCAACAACAGCCATCCACCGCGCCGCCTATATTTGCTCGACGCGCACGCTTGAATGGTGGTTCCGCTATGGCGGCGCGCCCGCGGGTCTCGAACTGCGCTACTCCCCACATCGACCCATGGAGTTGGCGGCCATGACAAGCATGTCGGCATTTCCATCTGCGCTCGAGTGGTGGTGCACTTCGCTACCCATCAAGTTTCGCGGCAATTTGCTCGAGTGGGCGCGGTTTCGGCCGGCAGGGGCAGTGCCTGGATTCACACACGACGAGGCCACAGGAGGACAAGTACCGAGGGAATGGGAGCTGGAGAGATTGCGCGGGTTGTGCATGCGATTTGGCATCAAGGTGGATGGAGGTGGTGGGCTACCGCCGCCAGACGGCGGGTATGTCAAGCAGGAAGTTGGCGAGGCGTTTGTGTTTTTCCCACTCGTGTCGTGATGAGTTCGTGTGGCCGTTTGGTCGTATCATGCATGTACATTCAGATACTGGTGCGGGTTGCTGCTGTCTTGATTGGACCATTGACCCACACAGCTCCACCCTTGAATCGTCTTGGCTTGGGATTGGGGGATGTGCCAACTCTCGCCCAATGCAGCCATCACTGAGACGCAATCTCTGGACATCCTTACGCGGTTGCGGGCAGCAACTGGGGAAGCAAGCAAACCAGCTTGAAACCCAACTACCTATATGTAATTGGAACAGATTTGCTTTTGATACACTTAAAACATCCATCGACACAGTTTGGTGTTTCGTTCCAGGTCGCCTTGAGACCGTTTGTAAGGCTTTTGACCGATTTCTGGAAGGGAAGCAAATAGTAGTATGTACTTACGGATTACGATTGTCCAAATCTTTGCCCTTTTTTTCGTCACTGATGTCACACATCAGGCTGAGACAGCTGTCCAAGCATGCATATGAGTTGAGCAGATCCTGACACGAATAATGTGAGACAGAACGTTTGCAAAGAAACTGGTGGAGCTTTCGCGGCTGGGCAAAGGGGCTGAATCCACTCGACCGCTCGCCCTCTCGTCACTCAGCGCGATTAGCTGAGGGCATTTGTGATGTCGATTAGCGATGGAATCCAGTCGGTCTAGCAGGTATAGCGGAGCGGATCTGATCGGGATTACATGCCAAGGCAAGCGAGCAAATGGAAGCCTACCCAAGATTGCACCAGAAGTGAGACAGGGAAATTAATTTGGATAGTGAGACATACGACGGCCGATTGTCGTTTGCAACTTCTACCATCCACAAATTGATCGATTACTATCATCGATTAACTGCTCCCGGTCGACATCGCTGTGATGGAGTGTGCAATTTGAGCAACAAGCTCTACGTCTTGCCCCTGCTGCTGTTCTCAATTCGCACTACGGAAGAGGAAGAGGTATAAAGCTGAGTGCATCCCCGCTCGCACTTCCCCCTCCATTGAGAGGCCTATCCAACTTCTATTTCCCATACAGTCCCTCAGCATTCCTCACATCATGCAGTCCAACATTCTCCTCGCTCTTTTGCTCGTCGCCGTTGCTGCTTCTGCTGCCCCTCTTGAGCGTATGTGTTCCCACCCTGCGAGCGCACGAGACACCCAGCCAGATCTGCGATCGCCACGACCCTCAACCATTTCCTGATCCACTCGTACTGACGCCCACGATTTCAAATATACACAGGTCGCAACGGCCTCACGTGCGTCAACACCTTGACGGCCGGCACTTTCACGACCATGCAATGCAACTGCCTGGGCTACTGTCTCGAGTCCGACTTTTGCTGCAACGATTACGATCCGTTCACCAACTCGCTCAAGGCTTTCGTTTCGCGCTCGCGCTCGCCCATTGCGGCGCTTGCTGCTGCCACAACAGTTCCCCAGTTCCACAAGGTCGAGCCCGCCATCACTGCCGCGACGGCGTACAAGAACACCATGCTCTTGACTGTGCGCTCGTGCGTGTTCGAAGTCGAGCTCAAGCTCCGCCAACCTGCCCCTGGCGAAATGGGCTTGACCGTCATGCCCAAGTGGATCATGCGCTCGTGCTCTGCCGAGTACGACGTGGTTGCCCACCGTGGGAATGGCCAATTCACCACGTTTGAGCAAGCCGTCCGCGTTCCCAACTCTGTCCGCGTCGCTCTTGGCCCGCTTCCTCCCGCGCCCGGTACCATCACCATTCAGCCGTTCCCCAAGCCGTGGGATGTCTTGTACTACACCGAAGTCACTGGTCCTTCTGCCGTTGCCGCGTACAAGATGGCTCTTGCTCGCGAAGAGCCCGTGTCGGGCTTCCGTGCCGAACTGCGCCGCCAAGCCAATGGCAAGCTCCCCTGGGACCCGACGACAGGCCGTACCTGGGCTGTGCAATCGGCAACCTTGTCGACCACGGAGCTCGTCCAGTTCTCGACCACCACGCAAGATGTCTCTGCTCATGCTTTGGACAGGGAGTTTGTGCAGACGGCCAAGAGCGCTAACTACCGCGTGACGCCCACGTCGGCATTCTTGCGCCGTGTCTTTGATGGTCGTCGCTGGGTGGATGTGATTAACAAGGACGGTCAGCGTGAGGTGCCGTCGTTGTAATTGATGTCTTGGGCGGCTGCCCTTTGCTCCTCTTTTCGCCTTCGGTTGTGACTTCCTTCCCACTGTGACTTGCGTGATTTTGCCTCCTTTCTTCATCCTTTCAAAAGTTCTCTGGCTCTTTTTGCGTGTTGGTGTGCCTTCTACAATTCTTCAAATCCAAAGTTTTCCTAAATACACTTGCCCGTATGGTCGTGCTATGTCCAGTGCTTTTGTCAATGTTACCGTCTTTAGCCTCGTCCACCTGCGCTCACTACACTCACTACAGGCGGCCTTGTTTGCGGACTCGCAACTACCTCTCGACCGCCGCCGGCCTATCGTCAATCTGTCGTACGAGGCATGTACTGACCATCCCAAGTCCATCTCCACCATACTTTCCCAAACGTCGTCCTTCATGCCGAATTGAAGGTGCCGAGACGCTTGCCCGCGGGACATTTGTACTTTGGGACTCGCCCGAAGAGCATGGCCGTCATCACGTGTGGATGGAGGATGGATTACATTTACACAATCGGCCAGTTTGACTTGAGCACTTAGCTTCTCAATGAATCCAAATTCTTTGATCTAAAAACCTTTTGCAATCTCAAGCGTCCACTTGCGGTCCTCTTCATCATGAGCCACCATCACCACGGCCCCGGCTGCTCGCACGAAGCTCATGACCACGACCACGACCACGGTCATGACGGCCATGATCACGACGGTCCCGACCGCGGGACAGAGTATTCGCTGTGGCGGTACATCAACATTGACCAAATCCGGTGCCTGAACGAACAGGTGGAAGGATCCGCAAAGAAGGTGTTCCGGCCTTGGGAGGAGCGGCTGGATGAGGACAAGGTGTGTGCGATTTGGATCGACATTCAGGTCATGCATGTATACTGACACAGGCTGAGGTTGTTGTTGGCAGTATGTCGAGTCGGATGCTGACGAGCAACTACTTATCCACATCCCGTTTACTGGCCAAGTCAAGCTCAAGGCCATTGCGCTCCGTTGTCGCCCAGACGAGACAGCCCCTTCAGAACTCAAAGTGTCCGTTTTCGGTTTTGTCATGTGCAACAAAGTAGCTTGACTGATTCGTCGCACCAATCCGACATCTGCCAGGTTCATCAACAACGACCAGCTGGACTTTGACTCTGCCGAATCCACCGAGCCGACGCAATCCTGGGAGCTCGTTTCTCCCGACGATGTTGTGCGCGCAATGGACGCGCAGGGCGGCGTTGTTGAGTACCCGACCCGAGTGGCCAAGTTTGGTGCTGTGCGCTCCTTGACCATGTTCATTCCTGCCAACTTTGGCGCCGATACCTCCATTGTCAATTACATTGGGCTTCGTGGCGACTTTACCCCTCTCAACAAGGATCCCATCATTACAATGTACGAAGCCGCTGCGAATCCTGCCGACCATGCGCCGATTGTGGGCACAGATCCCCTGTCTGCACAAAAGCCTGGGTTGTAGGAAGCATTTCTTTTCACGCCTCTTGTATAGTTGCAAGCTTCGCATTTGTTTTTGCACTTTTTATCTTCTTGCTTTTTGGGTGCTCTATATTCAACATGTAACGACTCAGGACAGGAATACTGCCCGTAATTCACCAAGACGCAAGTGTTGACTTCTGAACGCGTTTTGCAGACAAGGATCCTGAGCAAAGGAAGACCAACAACCTGGCCAAACTCGAATGCATGCGAGATAGAGCAATTGCAACGACCCATCATGCCCATTCCAGCACCGCCAGCTGCTGCAGGTGGCCTCGTCCGCACCGATCAAGCATCCTCCAGCTCTCCAACAGCCGCTGCATCATCACTGCCGCGCGAACTCCTTCGTTGGCTGGCGTCTTTGGACTTGACGTATCCAGTAAAAAATCCCCGTCGGTCCCTGTCCAATGGCTACTTGGTCTCTGAGATTCTATACCGGTATTACCCAAAAGATGTCCCGCTTCATGGAATGGATATTGGGACAGGTCGCCGGGCACGGGCAAGCAACTGGGGTGTACTGGAGCGACTGTTTACGGTACGCAGTTCGCAATAAGGCAAGTCAGAGAAACATAGATGAACCATTTGGGACAACTAGAAACTGGACATCAACGTACCAAAAGAAGCAATTTCCAACACAATGGACGAGCTCCCAGGTGCAGTTGACACCGTTCTCGGCGCGATTTATGAGCATGTACACCGCCGAAAGTACGTTTGGAATACATGTACTTTCATGGCTGGAGACTAATTGCTCAAGTATTGCAGCCTCCAGGCACGCTCGTCCAGAGCACTTGATGATTCGGGAGCCAGCAACAAGTCGCACGATCAAAGCGGATACTTTGGACGTCAGCTCAACGCTCCAATTGTTGAATCCGACAAGATTATCACGACAGCAGCGGCAGCCACGTTGCTGAGTCTCGATGCCATCCCACCAAGCAAGATTTTGGTCTGGGACCTGTTTGTGAGTGTGACGGGAATTCGTGACTGGGCCGATGTTGACAAGCAGCCGGACCGTTTTGATCCCATGGTCGTCATTAACAAGATTGAAAAGAAGGCCATCGAATTTGGTGTGGCTTTTAAGACGGATTCCAAACCAAACATTCTGCACCTCTTGTCGTTCCTGTGGTCAGCGTTTCGCCTAGAGCCTACCAGCTTGGCATTCAACAGTACGTTTCCGTTATTCCCTCGCTTCCAATGCGACACAACGGACTAAATCACAACTGAAAAACATTGGACAGTTGCCTCGGAACTGCTCATTGTTCTCTCCCCGCAATTGCTCTCCAACCCGCATCACCTACGCGACACCATAGTCCACGGCCTCGATCCACTTCTCCCTCTCACGCAACTTCCCATGCTCGAACAGAAGCTCGGCGTCATGTCCAAAGTGATTGCTGCATACTTGGCACGCCCACTGCCCACCGCTGCCTCAGCGTCCATTTATACAAACCCAGCCGCGGGCGTTGACTTGACCTTGCTTCACTACTTCAAGACAAATCTCCCGCTTCCGCTACTTGCCAGTTTTCTTGCCGGCATTGGCACATATCCGGGTGATGCCGCGTTTTGGGATCACGAGGTGACCACCATCATCCAGCAAGCCGAGCGCGAGGGCAACGGGCAGCTCGCACGTGCGACAGTTTCCCTCGTGGGCAGCCTGGTCAAGGCGACCGGACGCATGAATCAGGCTATGAGCGTGTTCTTGCGCAAAGCGGTCGAGTCGTCGCCCATTTCACCCGAAGCAGCACCAACGCTTGCGCTTGCCGTCTTGAACGTGATTGAAGGTTTAGGAATCGACGCGACGGCCGGTGGGTGGGAATTGTTCGCATTTGCACGAGCCGCGAGCATCATGACAGACTCTGAGGCTGCGCTGCTGGTTGCGCACAGCGCAATCGCCATGATTGGCGAGTATCCGATGTTGTCGGGAACCATTGTGCGTCTGCTCTCGGCAGTGCCCGATGCCGTGTTGCACGAGGTGACCAATGGACAAGTCTCGGTGCAACCCATTGCGTACCTGGCACCCGCCTGGGTTGGACCACTTTCGCATCTCTTGGCGGATCAAGTCACAAGGAGTGCTTTGGCCATGGGAGTTGCCGCAAATGTACGTGCAGTATTCCCTGACCGGTCTCTGTTTCCTTGATCTTACTCAACATCATCATACACACTAATGTGTCAAGTCCGGGACGCTTTCTATCATCACCATCGAGCCGCTCTTACCATACCTCGTGTGCGCCGATTCCACAACAAACCTGGCGCTTCTCCGCAGCGCCGCAAATGACCTGCTGGCACACCCATCGCCCACAACCTGGGCATTTCTCCGCAGTCTCTGTGCCTCTATTCCCATGTCCACTGCGAGCTTGGGTGTCCAACCGTCGTCTTCCGAGTTGGATAGCCTCGTGTACTCGCTTGCCACGGGCATCGTTGCCCTGCTCGTCTTTCACATGGCCCACCAGCAGCATCCTGCTTGGGCCCGGACAGCGCGGGATGATGTGATGAGCGCGACATATGCTCACAATCTGGCTGACTCTGGAAGACCAACCGGAAAGACGGTATGGAATGTGGTTGGGGTCAAGGTGGAAGAGATTTGGAAGGAAGCAGTGGGGAAGGAGATGAGACTTGGAGGTGAGTAAGAATACCTCGATTGAAGCACTCTTGTGTATTTGCAAGTTATCCCTAACATAAACCCCATAGACTAAGTTGATTTTTTTTACAAGCACACTGCCCGCGTAGTAGGCCTGCAGCGGATCACTATACACGAGTGCTCCTCACTTCATGCCCCTTTGGGAGCATTTGCGGCATCTGCTTGCAGCATGTCCTCGAGCAACTTTTCCGTCTCCAACATGAGCGTGCGACCTTCTTCAATCCTCTTTCGCGTGCGCCTTAGCTGCAGGGCAACGCTACTCACGGCCAACGCCCTCGCCATCTCTGGGTGCTCGACCGCTGGAAAGATCCAGTCGAGTGCCACCGTTAGCGCCTGGCATGCGGCATCTGCGATTTTCGACAACAGCGGTGCCTTTTGCGATCCAGCCGGGTCGGACAACTTGTGCTCTCTGGTATTCACAAAAAACAACCGCGGTGGATTGAGCCCAACGGACGCTGGCCGGCTTGGATCGTCGACAACGAAACACCGCCCAAGTTGGGCAAGCTCTTGATCTTGGCCCAAGTCATCCAAAGTCGTCACCGTGTGTGTGAACTGGACAATGCCCGATGGCTCCGAGAGCAGCGTGTCTTGAAATAGCTGCTCATTTCGCTCATGCGCGAGCTCTCGTTCGACGGAATCTTCGCGCGCCTTGGCGAGAAACGAAGCGAGGTTGTTGATTTTGGTTTGATGCGGTGAGTAAGGAAATGCAGGCGACCTTTCGGAAATGGACTCGCTGTCATTTGAGGAATGATTGCCGGAGGAAATCATGTGCGGAGGAGAAGGGAGTAAGGGCCCCTTTTGCTGAAGGTCGGGTCGCGACCTCTGATTGCATCCCCTCCCGCATGGGCACATATTGGGCTGGGTAACAGTATTTACGGTATTGACCGGTGCACCGGTGCTTGACACTCCATTGCGGATAGAGTCTGCCATGGTTTTATCTGGATTCGTTTTCCCCGTCAGCGACTTGACAGGACGATATCGCACTTCTGGAAACCGTCCTGCGAACAACTTGCAGTGCCAGACGTGACTCACCCCTTCACTGCAGACATGATTACCTTACTCACCACATGTTCCACTACATGGCCCAAGGCGCAGCGGTTTGCTACGAGCAGCACGCAAATGTGCGATTCAACGTTCGCAGCAGCTCCCTCCCGAGCGGCAACTTGAAGAGGGACAAATGATAAAATTGCCCCCCCACCCCCCAGCTCACCTCACAGACTCAAGCTACGCCGTTTATGCTTTCCACACAATCCCGCCATCATGTCAGTGCTCTCCTCGTCAATTCTCCGCCCCGCGCTCCGCCTCGTCCTGCTGGCCTCAGCCGTCGCCGTACACGCATACATGAGCGACTGCTTTGCCGTCATCATGTCCTGCGACCTCGTGTTTACGCTTGTCGCTGGCCAATCGCCCGCCCAAAGCTTGGACCAGTGCTGACCCGCCATGCACGCAAAACGGGAGCTGTGTACCGCGCCGACGCACGGACTTGTTAATTCAAGGTTCGTCATCGTGGTACTTGCATTGCCCAGGACGGTCTCTAACGTCGTCGTCCTCACAGAATCGCGCAAAGATGTCGGTTCCACGGCACTTGAGCGCGCCATTTGCTTCGTACGACATCCCTGGCTTTGACGTGCATAGCGGCTCGTCGTATGCAGAGGCACCAGTATGGCAATTGTGACGTTACTGTGCAAAATGGAGGCAGGTTTTGGTGCAAGCAGTTTGACCAGTGCGACAAATGCACGCTGCTCGTGACGATGCCAAAGTGTATCCGGTAAACCCAAGCAAAACTTCGGTGAATAAATAGAGTTGTTGCAAATACATGCACAACACCTTCAGTCCGCCACGATTCGTCTTTTCACCTTGCAACCCGTTGTCGTTGCGATCTCGGGCTGCTTGCTGACCACATCCAACCGCCCGCCAACGCCTTCGCCCGCGAACTCAACACGTCGCCTTGGCCTTGGGCTCTTGTCAAGCTCGCTGGGAACAGAGGATCGATTGGGACCCACTCTGGGTCGACTTTTGGTGCGACTTTCTTGCGCTGCCACCCATGTGAATCGTCACGTCCAGGCTCAACGACGGGTGTGGATGCATATCGGATCGATTCGGAGGGCCGGGCGTGTCGAGAGCGGTTCATTGGAACGGGCAGCATTTGAGTCGCGGGTGTGGATGCCAACACGGCCCAGACGTGGTCGGCCGTCGGGTCGGGATGCAAGTCAGTGGTCGGAGGTTGGCGGATCATGGGAGGGGCAATGTACGGGTGCGTGGGCGAGTTGGTGCGGTATGGGGAGCGGGACGCGAGTGTGTCCCCGAGAGGATATGTTGCCATAACGGATTGGGAGCGGGGTGTGGGGTTGATGTTGTGGTTTCGTTGATGGCCGGTAGGTGAAGTAGACAACGGGGATGGACGGGGCGAGCCGCGACGGGGATATTGAGCAGAAGTTGAGTTGTGGCGAGTTCGGTCGGTCTGTGCATGAGCGTATCGAGACGATTCTTCAACCCGTCGTCGTGCTTCAGACCGTTGCACGCGCGATGCCGGTGGATACAGGTAATCGTCGTGACCGCCGCGAGCCACGGAATCAACGACTGCGGAATCGTCGTCCTCAAAATCCCCGGTCTCATCGTCTGTCAACGGCGCAGTTTGAACTGAATCATCCCGGTACATCTTGACTCGACCGGCCTGTCTGGCGACCTCAACCTCACCCTCATCCACGCCCCATGCCGTTTGCGCCGCATCATCTCTCACCGTCCTGACCCTGCTTGCACTCTTGGTCTCCATAACTGGCTCTCTTGCTGGCGGGTGCACTGGCCGTCCACGCCACGGCTCACAAAACGACCGCGTGTACTCGGTCGAGTACATGTACCGCCTTGCGCGATCACGATCGAGCATTTCGGCTTGCGGCTCTGTGCGCATTTTTGCCGCGAGCGACTTGGGACGCGCTGGTCCGCCATCAAGACCCAGTGCCGGTACGCTGAACCGATCTGGGGTTGGGCCGAGAAGGAGCGAGTCGGTGGATAAGAGTCGCTGGTGTGGGTACATGGACAGCGATTTGCGCGGTGGCGGAGGCGGATGATGGAGCAGGGATTGCCGGATGGATTCGGATTGTGCATGGGTTTTGGGTGCTTGCGAGAGGTGGACGCGGGTTTGGGTTTGCATCTGATGGGCATTGATTGGTGGATAGAGTCAGTGAGTTTCGGCGGTAGCAACTTGGCGGACCTGGGTCGAGAAACATGCGTGAGTACCTCGTTTGGTGGCACGTTGGCATTGAAAGACCTGTGCTGATCGGTGCCCTGCCCATAAGCAAAGAAGATGCCATTCTTTGGATACGCCGTGCCGCTGCGATCGAGACTCTCGCGAGCATTGTCGTGGCTCTTGCGATGCTGCATGATCTCGACGGTGCTTGCGGGAGGGAGACCAGGTGACGGGAAAGGCTGAGCTTGGACCGCAGTCGACGTGCGTGTCGCGCGACGATGTCGACGATGGTGACTTGGGGATTGGGAATGTGAAGAGATCGAGGTTTGAACGGCCGAGTCGACAGACTCGGAGATACGGACGTGACGGCCGTTTTCACGGTGTTGGCTACGGTGTCGGGTGCGACTGTGCACGAGGATTGGACGTGACGATACGGTACGAGTCGTCGGTGGCGGTGAGTGAGTCGAAGTGGATCGACTGCGACGTGTGCAACGGCCGTGACTGCGACTGCGACTGCGACTGCGACTGCGGTGGCTGTGGCTGTGGCGAATGCGATGAGTGGCCGTGGCCCTTGAGTGTACGTGAGGTTCATGGAAGCCCGAGTCAACGTGGACGTGCTGTCGTTGGTCGTTGTCGCTGTCGGAATCGCTTGGCACGCTGTCAGTGTCTGAAGACGATGGCGACACCGAGTACGGTCGGCGAATCATTCCCCTTCTTGGCTTACTTGCCTCACCTGCTCGATACAGTTCCCGATCCGCTCGCTGGCTCCGCACGCCTGGGGTCACGGTGGACGCACTTTTCCGAATTGATTGCCGCTGGACAAAGCGGTCTTGGCCATCTGCCCAAGGCTCGGACGACAGTGAAGCACTGTGTGAACGATCCTCCTCCTCTTCCTCAAGATCGCTCTCGTCGTCATCCATCAAGACCCATTCCCACTGCTTAGCGCCGGATTCCAACCCGTCCATGTGTCCATCCACACGCATAAACGCTCGCGTGCTCGGCGCCGCCCGCCGACTTGTGTAAGCGGTGCCACTGCCGACTTGAGGCGACCTTGATGAGTGATCTAAAGCTCGAGACCTCGCAGAGTGATTTGAGCTCATGATGGTTGGGCCACAAGGCTCTGCGCGAATACTGTGGTGGTCGCGTTGAGAAAAAATCGAAACCAGGCACGCGAGCAATGTAGTCCGGAAGCGACTGATGAAGTAATGTCTTGTCTGTATATGTATGCGGCTCAAGGCCTCATTTCATTGCCAACAGTTTTGCTTGTACATGCATATGTGTACATTAATATACCTCTCGGTACACATGTCCTCAGTGCTTGACCTGGCCAGTGCTGTACAAGTACACGTTTAAAAAATACTGATCCACTGGCAGCGTGTGTATGCCAAGCTGGCAGACGGGTTCATGGGTGTGAGGAATGGAACGGCCGCGGCCGCAAGACCCCCTTTGTCATTGGTATGTACCCGAGCGCAGAGCGCGCGAGTACCTGTGCTGTAACTGACGGGACAGGAAAATTGTTGGGTGCAATTTGCTGTGTGGTTCCTTTGGAGTGGGGCTGGGATCTGGATCTCAAGTGGACCCCCGATCCGACGCGCGATCGTTGGCTTGGCTCCGCAATTCCAAAACAGTCCCTGTTGGTATGTATATACTTGCAGAGGGATTGATCCGATCTGAATGACTTGACTTGAAAGCTCTCTAAAGATAATTCATACCACATATGAACCACCTACCAACACCCGCCGACCCCACATAACCACACGCACCGCCATAATGAAAATCATTGGCCTGACTGGTGGCATCGCCACCGGCAAATCGTCCGTGTCGCTGCACCTGCGTGCGTCGGGCATTCCCGTCATCGACTGTGACCTGCTAGCCCGCCAAGTGGTCGAGCCAGGCACGCCCGCACTGCGGTCCATTGTGGCCACGTTTGGCCCCGACGTGCTCGTCCAGCCCACGGGCGTGCTCGACCGCGCTAAGCTCGGCGAGCTCATCTTCAACGATCCGGCAAAGCGCAGGCTGTTGAATGCCATCACGCATCCGGCGATTCGTAGGGCCATCTTGGCAAGGGTCATTGAGTATTGGCTGAGGGGCGAGGCCATGGTGGTTGTGGATGCACCGTTGCTGGTCGAGAGCGGCTTGTACAAGTGGATGAGCGAGGTGGTTGTGGTTTACTGGTGTGTATTTACCATGATGATGGTGCTTGCATTGTTCACGACATGTGGTCAAAGTACTGACTGCCACTCGTCGATTGGACAGCCCGGAAGAAGCGCAACTTGCACGTCTCATGCACCGCGACTCGCTCGACGCATCCGCCGCCCGCGCACGCATCTCTGCGCAAGCGCCCATGGCTGATAAGATCAAGCTCGCCACACACGTTATAGACAATGCAGGCTCGCTTGACGACTTGTACACGCAAGTGGACGCACTGGTCCCTCGGCTGCGCCCGCGTGCCTGGAGCGTGTGGATGTGGCGATTGGTGCCGCCCGTGGCGCTACTGGCCATTGTCGGATGGGTAGCCGGGAGGTGGGTGTGGGCAGGGGCAAGGGGCTTGGTTACGGGCGGAGGCGAGGCAGCTGCGGCAAGGGCGGCCGGTTGAGCCGGATCGGTCGCAAAAGTTTTCGATTGCACAACGATCCGATGAATGCGTGCATTTGTGTGTTGCAAATATGTACATCAGCCAAGTCTCCAACACCTCCGCGTTGACCCGCACGGGCTCCGCTGTTATTGGCTCGCAGATTTCAAGTTGGCAGCGGCCATCTGTCCAGCGGACTGGCATGAGTTTACCAAAGTCATACTTTCTTGTTTACTCAAACCAAACACATCAATGAATGAATAAAACATTGACTCGGAGCAACTCGCTCGTGTTCCCACCAACATATGTACCATGTCCACCTCATCCTTCATGTCGGCCCTGCCTCAAGTCCCACCAGTATCCACCTCGGCCTCTGATCATGACCTAAAGCCAACCAATGCGACCCCACAATGTTTGGCTAGTCTCGAGGTATATGCATCCATTTGACTTGCACTGCCGTGCATCTCGCCTGCCAACTTCTCACGCACGCTCCGGGCTCAACCCCCCAGCTTCTGCAATTGCTGGACACAGGGCTTTCCGTCACACACCAACATGATCACACACGACCGCGTGCGCCCATGACCGATCCCGATTGGCTTCAAACTCTCCATTCACGCACAGTCAGAGCGTCGGTCGATCCAGAGTCCGAGGCCGCCGAGGCCATTGCTTGTTTGATTTCCAAGATTCAAGCCGATACCTACCCACTTGGTTTGTCTAGGATTCATTTCAAGTTCTCGCAGAAACGTGCATTCACACCGACTAACTCGCGGTGGCGCTCTTTTTTTTTTCCGAGTACATACATAGACCAGCGAGGCAAGCTACTGACCGACTTGATTGGCACCCACCTCGACGACTTGACCACGCCAGCATCGGTGGATGCACTCGTTGGCTGGCTCGAGGCACAGCACGCCCGAAGCGATCTGCACACAACAATCAAGGTTGCGCACAGGGATCAGGCAGCGCTGGTTGGCATGGTGGGCAAGGTGCTCGGGTATGTGGCCATGCGGCAGCAAGGCTTGTGGAAGCAAGTGCTCAAGGAGCAAACAGACTCGAGTTGAGAAGCAAGTATGATAGTTGGAGTGTATGCATAAAGGGATGGAAACGATGTTGGGGTGCAAACTGAAACGAAATCAAGGAATCGGAAGGATGTAATCATCCAATCAAGAAAAAGCATGAGAGCATGGCGGCAAAGACAGAGGAAGTAACAGCATGGAACAAAACACACAAAAAAGAGAGGGACACACGCAAAATCCATCGTCTACATATGTAAAAAGTTTACTTGCGCACCAAACTGACCAACCCAACCAAACTCAACGTGACGACGGCACCCATCCCAACCAATACCACGGGATGTTCCAGGGCATTCTCGGCACCAACAAGCTTGTCGAGCCACGTGACGCGCTTGGCCACGGCCGCGCCGGCCGAAGACGGCACGGGTGCAGCCACGGCATATCCCGTGGTCGGTACAATGGTGCCGCGTTCCGCCACCCCAGGTGCTGGCGCATGCTCGGCGGTGCGTTCAGACACGCCCGAAAGCGCCGAAAGCGCCGTGGCGCCACGACCCGACCTAAGCGATCCGCCGGCTTCCGGAATCGGACTCGGGACGCCCGCAGCACCGCCGGCATACAAGTCGGTTGCTGCATCGTCGATCGTGTTGGTCAACCCACTTGTCCTGCGCCTTGGGTATTCTGGCATATCTGCCGCGCCGCTGACGCCGTTCAGTTTGAGCAAGATGCGACGCAAGCCTGCGTCGCGCGCCATGGCCACGGCGGCCGCCAGGTCGGCATCGCACTGGATCGCGATATCGTCGCCGTCCTCATCGGCGTAGCTGAGCGTGTTGATCTCGACGTGTTGGCCAATCTTTTCCTTGAGCAACGACACGAGAAAGGCCAGGTTGGTGGGCGAGGTGACGCGATGCACGGCCAAGGTGGATGGGTCACGGAACTTGAACACAAAGCAATGCGCGGGATCAAATCCGGGAACACCCGAGCCCGAGCCGCCCGACGTGCCCGGGTGCGCGGCCGATGTGGATGCTGACGCGGACGCGGTGGGTGGCGGCATGAACCCAGACATGGCGTCTGACACGACACTGGCAGAGTCCGAGGGCCGGATCATGGAGGGTGTCGAGTGCATGGTCCGATCGGCCAACGTGCCCGACATGAGCGACTCAGTATCCGCACCGGGCCCGCCCACGCTCGCTGACATGCCCTCGGGGGCAAATGTCGATGTCCAAAACTCGTTCCAAGCGGGCCCACCGTCTTGCTCGCGCGCAGACTGGATTTTCTCGAGCACATTGTATGTGAGCTTGAGCACGTCCACCAGTCCAATCACTTGCTGCGTGTCGTCGCTGACGGTCGCGTCCACCACGGGCAAGTGCAAATACTTGTTGTCGTGCATCATCTTGAGCGCATCGTAAATGGTGGTGTGCGTTGCAACCGTGTCTGGATGCGGCGTCATGACGCGAATGATGGACGTTGCGCCGGGATCGGCCTTGACTGACATGACGCGCAACACAATGTCCTTGGACGTGAAAATGCCCGCCAACTTGCGACCGGGCCCCGAAGATTCGTCAAAGATGAGCACGGCCGTCGACTTGAACTGCTTCATTGCCCTCGCGGCCTCGCGCACATTGGCCTTGAGCCCGAGCTCGGGCGGCATGAGGCTTTCGGCCGACAAGATCGAGTTGAGGTCTGGGCACAGCATTTTTTGGCGAATCATTTCAAACTGCTGCGACAGCGCCGCATTGATGCCCGTGCTTGCCCAGTCGCGCTGCACATCCTCGAGAGCGTCCGTCAATTTCTTGGACGACCCGTAAATGGTGTCGATGCGCTCGAGCGCATCGTACAAGCATTTGGTGATATCCAACACGCCCACCACATCGCCCTCGTCGTCCATGACGGGCAAGTGCCGGAACCCACCCGCAATCATGGTTGAGAGTGCTTCCGAAGCCGTTTGGTTGGCATTGACAAACTGGACGTTCTTGGTCATGATTTCAAACACCTTGGTGGCGTTGAGGTCGAGGCCTTCGGCAACCACGCGAAATGCCAGGTCCTTGTCGGTGACAATGCCGCACAGACGGTCTTGTTGGTCGACAACGAGCAAGGCGTCGCATCGGCGGGCAGCCATGAGTTGTGCGGCATCGAGGACCTTGACGGATTGGCGGATGGTGACGGGAGCAGAGGGCCGCAGGGCAGCAACAGTGCCAGCCTTTGCATGCGGGAGGCGCTGAGGTTGCTGCGGAGACTGGTGCGCATGATGCGAGTGGTGGCCGTGCGTGGACCGGCGAGAGGCGCCGCCATGGCCGCCCGTCTTGCGTGCGAGTTCCTGGTCGACCTTGCGGCGGATGGCATCGTCCTTTTGCTTGTGGCGGCGGCGCGGGTCGGTGGCCGAGGCAGAGGGCGAGCCTGAGCCGGCGGGCCCGTTGACGGCGGTGACGGAGGAGGAAGAGGCGGCACGCGAGAGCGAGAGCGAGGCGGCCGAAGCCGTGTGGGACATCATCTTGTATCGTTTTTGGGTGCGTGCGTCTTTTGCGTTTGCAGAGGAAGAGCAGGGGGATGTGCGCTGCATAAGAATAAGAAGGGTCCAGAACTCTAACGCTGTCTGCAGCTGTCCAAGATGGAGATGCAAAGTGGCAGTGTCAGTGACAGTGACAGAGTGAGAGTGAATGAGGCAGGGACCATTCGGGGTCCAAGTCGGGCGCAACCGGCAATCGGCGACCCTCCCACTTTCTCGTTTCGTTTTGTTTCGACGCACCTTCCATAGTCCTTCCACGTTCCTTCCACTGCCCTTCTCCTCACCTTCACGTATGTACGCTCACTATTTTTTGTCAGCGCCAGAAACAGAAACAGGCAGCAGGATTTACTATTTACACGAATGAAGGAATAGAATAACATGTACAATGACCAAACCCAACAATCTCAATGACATTGCCCGCGCCCTCGCCAAGCGCTTTGCCGCCGGCCCGCCCCACGCTTCGTTTCCCCAGTCTCTGCACGTCCTGCCTGTGCCCTTGGCCGTGCCTTTGCCCTTGCCCCTTCACAAATCACTACCCGCACACCTCCAACCGTTAATCCCAACATCCACCACCAACCATGTCCTCACCATCGCCATCTCGCTCGCCGCCCGTCCCGTCGCCCACCTCGAGCTCATTTTCCCCTCATCTCCCTCCTCCTTCCCGCCCGACCTCATCCTCACCTCGATCCCACACGACCCGCGCCTCCAAGTGTCACTCGACCTCGTCAAACCTCAACTGCTCGCCTGGCATCCAGACAAGGCCGTCGACCTGATTGACGCAATGGCGCGCGCCGTCCAAGCACACTTACGCGCCTACCACCGTGCCAGTGTTGAGCGGCTGGTGGCCGGCCACAATGATCGCGTGGCGTTTGATTTGGCCACGGCCGCGACCGCAGTGGCCATTGACGGCGACATTGATGCCGTATACTTTCCACCCGCTTCGTCTGCATCGACCTCCAGTCCGCCTTCAAACGCATTGGCTGCAACAGCACCACGAGCTCCATTTGACATGAATCGTAACGGGAGCGACGAGTTTGCGTCCGTGTCCTTGCTCCTCCCGCTCTCGATCCCTCTCGACCCGGCTACGGTCGCATCGCTCTCGCCTCCTCCCTCCTCCTCCTCCTCCCCAACCAACGCGATTGGCAGTTGCATCTCCACACACCTCCCGGTCGCCGTGCTCGTCGACCATCTATTCCCGCCACACGCGCCCGCTACCTTGGCCGACGTGCGCGTCAGCCACTGGCTGCCCGAGCCCTGGGTTGCGCGCCTGGCCGACACGGCCGTGAAATTTCCAACCTACGCGTACCAATCTGCCCCGCTGGTCGATTACTTGGCCAGTGTGGCTCAGGTAGTGGGCAAGGCAGTCAAGGTTGTGGCATCCAGTGGGGCAGCAAGAAAGGACATTGTATCCAAGCTGGCCAGGGCGTTTGCCGAGTACGTCGTTCGCTTCCCCCCTCATCTCGCGTTATTTTACCTACCAGCAGAGTGATTTGGCTGACACTCGATTGACGTATTACATATTGATTAGGTGTTTGATTGAGGCAGATACACAGACTTACTCGACCCTGGCCGTGCTCATTGACCCATCGCCTTCCTCCTCCTCTTCCGCTTCCGACACACACCCCGTGCTTGCTACGCTTGTGTTTCCCGATCGGTTTCCAGCCGATCCGCCCGTGCTTATCTTGCGTGCACCCACGCTTTCCACGGCTGCATCCACGCCCACATCCTCAACGTCCTCAGGGTCATCCTCAGGCAGCCCGGCCCCAGCGTCGCCCGTGACCGTTGCGCGAAGCGTCCCAGAGTACACGACACGCCCCAAAATGTGGAGCGTGTTGCGTGGTGGCGCAAACGCAGAGTTGGTGGGCAGGTTGAAAGGGTGGGTCGTGGAAGAGGCGGGTGGGTGGATGGCGAGGGTCGGTGGCAAGTGATGCATGTATACGTATCATGGACGTCTCATGTACATATTCGCAAAAATGACATGTAAGGATGTGCGATCCGATCGCTTGGTGCATGGCGGAAGGACGTGTTTCGGTCGCGTGCCATTATTATGCCATTGCAAGAGATTCAGGGGAAAACGGCACTCATTCTGAATCAATCAGGCACCTTCGACTCAATCCGTGGTGTGGTGTTGGAGATGCCATGTCTCACTTGAAATGTCTCACATAATTCATTCCATTTCAGAATAAGTACGGGGAACATGTGTAGAGTGACGTCAATGAAACGAGCCTTGAGCATTTGCGGTTGCGAGTGGGATCGGCGAGCCATGCCAAGGCTTGTCAGATTGGACGAGCGATCCAATATCTGTTGCGCCCCAGTTTGGGATTCTGTCCCTCGCTCCAATCCCCTCCCCTCCCCACACTCCAACGGCAAGGACGCCCCGAACCGAATCTGTTCCATGCACCTCGGCGGCCCCCACCTGCCCCCACCCCCACGCAAAAGCATATCCAACCTTGCATCCACAACAATGGCCTCTGCGATCCTCGCCTCGCTGCTTCACCCGTCCGAGCTCGTGTCGCTGGTCCAATACGCCGTCCATGAGCACCGGCAGTCCAAGGCGGCTCAGGCCGCCCAACGCTCGCGATCGCCAACCGCCGACGCCGACGCCGATGCCGACGAAGGCCATGCCCCCGACACCCTTGCCCGATGCTACCACTACCTCAACCTGACATCGCGCTCGTTCGCCGCCGTGATTCGCGCCCTGCACCCGGCCCTGCGCGATGCCATCTGTATCTTTTACTTGGCGCTGCGTGGCCTCGACACTGTGGAAGACGACATGTCAATCCCCCTCGACCGCAAGTTGGCCGTGCTGGCCAAGTTCCACGAGTTTTTGGGGACGCCCGGATGGACGTTTACCGAGAACGGGCCCGACGAAAAGGACCGTGCGCTGCTTGTTGAATTTGACGTGGTTGTCGACCAGTACTTAAGACTGCCTGCCGAAATGCGCGCCGTCATTGGCGATATCACACAGCGCATGGCAACGGGCATGGCAGAGTACTGTGTACGTGCGTACGAGCAGGACAAGGCCGCTGCTGCCTCGCCCGATCTCTTGTCGGGCAATCGCGTCCAAACTATCGACGAGTACAACGTTTACTGCCACTATGTGGCCGGGTTGGTGGGACATGGGCTCACGCGCTTGTTTTTGGCGTCCGGGTTGGAGAGCGCAGCGGCCGAGTTGCTCGCCGACGACTTGTATTTGGCCAATTCCATGGGCTTGTTCTTGCAAAAGATCAACATCACGCGGGATTTCCACGAGGATTACCTTGAGAACCGCGTGTTTTGGCCGCGCGAGATTTGGGGCCGGTATGCAAGTGAGCTCAAGGGTCTGCTGGATGCCGAGGTATGTAGTAGTGAAGTTGCAACTCTGCTTGCTCGCGACTCAAACATACACATGCTATGTATGTAGGACAATTACGCCGTTGGTCGTGCCGCACTCAACCACATGTGCACCAATGCCCTGCTGCACGTGCGCGACGTGCTCGCCTACCTGTCGTACCTTTCGGACCCCACTGTGTTTCGGTTTTGCGCCATTCCGCAAGTCATGGCCATTGCCACGCTTGCCCTCGTGTACAACAACCCGCGCGTGTTCCAGGGCAACGTCAAGATTCGGAAAGGCTTGGCAGTGCAATTGATTTTGCAGAGCAACTCGCTCGAGGAGGTCAAGCCCGTGTTTGCGCGGTTTGCCAGGGAGTTGAAGAACAAGGCGTTGGCGTATTTGCGCGAGGTCGAGAGGGATGGGAGTAAAGATTGGGAGGCCGAGGAAAGGCGGGTTGGAAAGGCAGACAAGGTCAAGGAGTTGGTTGGCGTGTGCGACGAGATTATCCGCGAGTGTGACCCCAAGGGGGTGGATGTAGCCAGCAAGGACAAGAAAGTGGAACCCGTTAACGCTGAGGGCAAGGTATGGGCCATTGCCAAGCGCGTGAGCGAGCCTCAGACGGTGAGGCGGGCCGCCATTGTGGCGGGTGCTGCTGCCACTGCTTGGGTCGTGTACAGGCGGTATGCCAACAGTGCATAAGGATGGATGATGAGGGTAGATGTTTTGTTTTTTTGCACAGTTTCTTGCTCTTTGTACATTTGTTTCTTTGCTTGCTTTCATCAAACAGACCAACACGGATCATCAATATATGTTATATATCATTTATGCTTGTCGCCGCCTTTTGCCTACCCCACCGTCATCACCATGATGATGAGCCAAAACAGCCTCGCCAATTCTGACCACCTCCTCTGCCCTTCGTACATCTGCCCGCTCGCTCTTCAACCTTCGGCCCACATTTGCCATATTGAGTGCCACATAGTATTCCTTGCACTGGACTCCTGGCAACACAAACTCCACCACCATGCCCAATGTGACTAGGGCGAGCGTCGCGCAATTGGCGGCAACCGATTTGGCCCGCGACCAAATGGAATCGCCCGGAAGACTTGGGGCCGTAAACATGGGCAAAAAGTAGTGCCTGGCGTTGCTTGGCACGACACAAAATCCGGGGGTATGAAAATGCTTTTCGAGCTCGGGCCCGTCCACGGCCGCCAGATCGTCCATGGTCAGGATGGTGTCGACAATGGATTGGACGGCCGACGGCGACGAGGCGAGTGTGGTGGCGAATTGGGACTCTTCGGCGGCAAGTGCGGCTTGACGCGCAGCGAGTTCGGTACGCAGCAGCGACAGATGCGACACGAGGTTGCTGTCTGACGAGTCGGCGGGTGCGGAGGCTTGCGGTTCGGCCGATGCTGCAACTGGCGGCCGCAATGGGGTAGCCGAGTCCTCGAGAAACGAAGGGTCGTCGTAGGCTTCAGCATAGTTGATGTCTCGGCTTTGGCTTGTGATCGGTGCAAGCGCGGGCAGACTTGAGGAAGCAGGGGCCGAGGTGGGAGCGGAACACAATAGGTCCGAATCGGCCAGGAAACCGTCGTCGTGAGCGAAAAGACTGGGAGGGATTGGTGATGAAGGGCTGGATTTCTGCGTTGGTGTTGGCGGGAACGTGGGCGATGGCGGCAGCGGCGGAAGGGTGCTGACGTCCATCTGAGTGAAAGTTGGATCCATTTCTTAAAGTATCGGCGGGCTAGGCGGAAAGGTTGCTCAGGGTTGTGAGAAAACTTTTATGCTTTTCATCTTAGCTGTGTGACATGCAGCAGTTCTAAACAGTAAAAATATACGAAGTATACATAAATCTTGAGCTGAATCAAGGTGTCTCTCGCGTGAGTGAAGAAACATCGCCCCACCGAAGCCGGCAACCGCAACGGCCATTTCCTTCCCATGAATCTCACGCTGCCAATTGCACGCAGGTAACTTGTGGCGTGAATGTAGGAGCATGCGTCTTGCTTGCGAAAATGATTCATGTGAGAAGCTCTTATTTCCACAAAATGCAACCTTTGGCGCAATGTTTCCAGGCATGCTATACAAACTGTGTCTTGATCGAACCCATGTCTCAGAATTTGCAAACACTTTGCTTTCGGTCCAACTTGGTCAGAAATCTCTTTCATGCCTTGAGACCAAAATCGAAAGATAACAGGGAACACCCCTCGAATTACATATGTGCCCACCCTGCTTTATTCAACAACAAGTCATTGATCACACCCAACGAAATCGAGCCTGGGGAAAATCAACCGGCAATTGTCGCACCGCGGAAACTTCTTGCACCAAACCCTGCCGCCATTCTCCACATACACGGTACATCCAGCCCTGTGCGCCTCGTCGCGCGTCTTGAATGACCGCTCATCGTATCCGGGAATGTCAAATGCACCCAGGGCCCGGTCGGCAGGATACCTGCGGTGATAGGCCGTGGCGCCGTTTTGCGGAAATGCCTGTCGCGAACCGTTCCAAATGCATCAATCAGACTTGACGGTATCCAGATAGAGATAGAGTGCACATGACCAAGGTTGCAAAACATACCTTGAAGTAGCACATATTCAGATCGTCACGCCAAACGGCGCCAGGCTTGCGTGCTTGCCAAGCGCGGACAGCACAATCCCTCGAGTCGCGCGCAGGCGTTTGGCCTGCATCAAAGGCATACGGCAGGTCAGCGCCGGGCACGTCCGGGAAGCAGCTCGGGACGATAAAGCGGCGCTGGAGGGTCGCATCCGCTGACGATGGTGCAGCGGTCGTTGGGAGAATGACCAAGAGCAAGGCGATCAGGACGAGCGGTGCGAACATTATGGAAAGAGGTCTGTTCGGATTTAAATATGTTGAGTGAGCTTGAATCATGTGCTTATTGAGTTCGGGAGGCGATACACCCCTTTTAACTCGTTGAGCAAACATCTTAAAGACGTGACCTTCATTTCATTTCAAACGCTCGCCCAGTTCCAAAGCTCTATGAGAACCGAAGCACATTGCCGACGGCTGCAACGATTGCATATACCTAGATGACACAGTGTGCGGATACATGCGGTGTACACTTGGTCGAATGCGGTACAGAGTGGCGTCGCTCAATTTTACAACGAAACAGTTTCTTGCCTCCATCTGCCCTACATGGGATGATGATACGGCGGTTGGGCCCCAGGGCCTGTGGGCAGGTGGCGTGGCGCGAATGCAAGCGGAACATGTATCATTGAGCAAGCTGAAGGTGCAAGTGTCTGCCGCGACACGATCTCTGCCATGTGAGACATTTCGGGCCATATGCAGCAGGCTTGGCTTGACGTGCCAAAGTGCATTCGTGGACGGTCACACTCTATGTTGAGGGGTTGAAAGGATGTTGCTTGCGCCGTCGTCAAGAGAATCGTCTTGACGCCTTTTTTGTGGGAATGTCTGAAGCGAAGCGTTTTGTATACTCCAGCGCGGTTGGTTTATCGGCGCCACCGGCAGTCGCATAGCTTGAAGCGACATACCTTGACGTATGAATAACACATTTTCACATTCTGACGCCAAACAGAGCCAGGTTTGCGGACCTGGCATGCACGGATGGCGCAGTCCAGGTCTGCTGTTGCTGGCGTTTAGCCCGGGTCACATAAAGGCTTTTGGCCGGTCGATCCCGTGCAATATTGGAAAGCAAGGTGTTACGGCGGAGCGGCGTTTAAGGTGCTGGCCTGGAGGCGGCTGACAGCGGCGCGGCACTTGCTGGGCGAATGGAGAAGAGCAATGCAACGAGACCGTGCGGGCGCAAAAAATCATAATTGAGAGCCGATGCAAAGCAGCACTCTGCTTTGTTGTCATCGCCAAAGGCCTGCTTGCCAGCGTATATTGATGCGCACGACCACCGGTCACCGCCAATTCGCAACTGCTTCGTCTCCCACCCAGGTTCTGACCACCAAGTGTCCGCCGGGCCAAGAATTCGTGCTTGAGGTGCACAAGCGAGATAAGGCCGAATGTCAAGTTACATCAAGGAATCAGTTGTTATGCCTTCCCTGGATACTGTACCTGTGCCAGGTCGGACTGGTATTTGGCTTTGGCTCGATTGAAGAATCTGAGCCTGACAACTTGAGTATTTATCCAGCTCCACAACGTGATCCGGAACTTTTTTTTGTGCCTCCTGGCAAGAACTTCGTCATTGAGCAGCAGCCGTTTCACTGACGAGGAGGAATGGAAAACACGATACGAGCGACGGTTCATGTACGACAACTGCTTGGCAAAAGCTCCATGGCATCGCGTTCCGCCTGTAAGGAGTGCAGGATGTGAGGCGACTCGATGAGGCGAATGATGATGTCATCCATGAAAACAATATCAATGGCCAACTGTCACGTTCATGCTTGGGGCCACTTGAAACTAGGATCTCGGCCTGCTGCATATCGGGGACTGGGTCTTATTGCGCATGCCGAGTGCTTGTCACTTGCGGGTAACCACGCATGATTGCACGATGACGTCAACGTTCATGTCGGTCATGGAGCTCGGTATGTAGCGCATAAACTTGTCTGCTGACACTTATTACAACTTGAAACGCTATCAACGACTCAATTCATATACTGCCCAATCACGGGTGATGTCATGCGGGATGTACATGCCATACAGTAAGCATCATTGTCACCGGTTCCAAACGGAAAGCACCTGAACCTGGCTCCACTCGACCATGCATGCATATGAGAGACCCGCTTGCGTATTGGCCATGATGACATCGAAGATCCCGTCACTCGTTCGTAACCCGCAAGCAGGAGATATGTTTACGTCCGAATCTTCATTGCGGGCGACCGCTAAGCAGATCCTTGCACGTGGCTCAATGTGGCTTCACATCACGGACTGTGGCCAGAACTTGGCTCAAAGTCGCGGTGTCGTCACCGTCCGTTGCCTGTTTGGCAGTGTCGTCATCGTTCCCCTCTTGGCCAGAGCTCGAACCCTGGAATACTTGAGCCGGCCGCCCCCGTCCGGCTCCAAATCCGACCGACTGCCGGGTCTGATGATCCAAGTTTGCTCTCTATCTCTTTCTTGTCAACCGTTGCTGCATCGTCAAGTCGCAAGGAAACACTGGGCCTGAATCGCATTGTTCCGATTCTCCTGCATACGCCGACTTGATCTTCTGTACTGTATGTTTGTACGAGGTGCCCTTGACTCCCCACTGCCAGGGTCGGATCGAGGATCGAGTACAAATGGATCCGTCGACCCTGCTCCTTCATCTCTCTCTCCGGCTCTTGGCTCCATATCCAATCCTACACTCACGACTACACTCACGTTGAGACGCACAACTCACCCTTGCTTGCTTTCGTATTGCATCTGTCCAATTTTGTGGCTCACAAACAATCATACCAACTTACCCGTGACCGTACGTCTACGCTTTCCCTCGTTCTTGGCGTCTTGATCCTTGCCCGCATCCCTCCGCATCGCTCGCTCGTCCGCCGCTGCCTCCACCGTTCTCGAAAGCGGCAAATCCAAGAAACAAACTCAACAACAGCAGAGCGAGCTCGATCTCATCTCGATTGAGCTTCACGATCGCTCGCACCTCTTTTCCTTCCTTCCGCTCTCCCTCCATTGACCATTCATTCATTCATTCATTCATTCGCACCATGCCCATGTACGCTTTGTGCTGATCTATGGACTCTCTGTGCAACTGCTGCTTTACAGAATCGACGACACAAATCCCTGATCCAAACGCCTCAAACTCCATTCATTCATCATCACCATGTCCAGCTCTGTCCAACAAGCTATCGTCGCCGGCGCCGTCTCTTCCGCCATGGTTGCCACCACCGCCATTGCCGCCAAGGCCATGCTCAAGCCTGGTGCGAGCGTCGACCCGAACCTGCTCGTCATGATCCCTTCCGAATCCGAGTCGGAAACGCCCACCGTGCGCGCCAAGGCCGCAGAACATGGACTGCTTTCTCGCCCAGCATCCAAGGTAGACGGATTTGAAATCAACACGGTGGCCGACTTGTTCCCTTACGCCAAGCTGCATCACCCACACACTTTGGCCATGGGCAAGCGCCGCATGCACAAGGTCCACAAGGAAATGAAGGAGGTGACCAAGATTGTTGATGGTCAACAGGTGGTGCAAAAGCGCGAGTGGACCTACTACGAGATGGGTCCGTACTCGTGGATGACGACCGAGGAAGTGTTGGATGCCGTGAACCGCGTGGGTGCAGGTTTGGTACATTTGGGAGTCAAGGGTGGTCAAGACAAGGTGACCATCTTCGCCGAGACTTCGTACGTCACTTCTTTTTGCCCTTGGATCCCTCACATTTATTTGCGCAGTATTCACTCACTTGCATTGCTTTTGCGATTACAGGCGCGAATGGAAGATTTTCGCTCACGGCTGCTGGTCCCAAAACATCACCATCACAACAGCATACGCAACCCTCGGCGCGGCTGCCGTCTTGCACTCTGTCAATGAAGCTGAAGTCGTTTCCCTCTTCACCAACGCATCCACCGTGCCCGTCATTCTCTCACAAGTTGTTCCCGGCGCCCACACCCTGCGCCACATTATCTACGAAGGCGACCTCGACGACGGCGTTGCCGAAAAGGTCCCAGCCAACATCAAGCTCTTGTCGCTCGCCCAGCTCGAGGCACTCGGCACCTTGCACCCTGCGCCGCGCGCAAACGTGCAGCCGTCGGATCTGGCGTGCATCATGTACACGAGCGGGTCCACGGGCACGCCAAAGGGTGTCGAGTTGACGCACGCAAACATGATTGCGTCGGTTGCAGGCTTGTCGATCCTTGTCGAGCATCTCGTCGATGAGACCGATGTGTACCTGGCGTACCTCCCGTTGGCCCACATTCTCGAGTTGATGATTGAGTGCTACGCCATCTACAAGGGCGTGCCCTTGGGCTATGGCTCGCCCAAGACGTTGACCGATGCCTCGATGCGCAACTGCAAGGGCGATATCAAGACGCTGCGTCCCACGGTGCTCACGGGTGTGCCCGCCGTGTGGGATTCCATCAAGAAAGGCGTCGAGACCAAGATTCGCGCCATGCCTCGCGCCGTGCAAGCAGCCTTCAACGCTGCGCAAAAGCTCAAGCAAATGCAGATCTTGCGTGGGTCCAGCTACTCGTTTGTGCCCGATTCGCTCATCTTTAACAAGGTCCGTCAAGAAACTGGCGGTCGCTTGAAGATTGCTGTGTCGGGTGGCGCTCCCCTGTCCCCAGACACGCAACTTTTCGTCGCTTCTGTCCTCTGTGACATCGTTGTGGGCTACGGATGCACGGAAAGTACAGGTCTGAGCGCAGCGCGCACGCCTGAGTTTGGATTCGCCACCAAGAATACCGGAGCACCCATGCCAAGTTTCGAGCTCAAGCTGGTCGATGTTCCCGAGGCTGGGTACCTCGCAAAGAACAACCAAGGCGAGGTTTGGCTGCGCAGTCCGGCTGTCATGCGCGGGTACTACAAGCAGCCCGAAATGACAGCCGAGGTTTTGACTCCCGATGGCTGGTACCGGACCGGCGACATTGGCCAGCTTCAACCCGACGGCACCCTCTCGATCATTGACCGCGCCAAGAACATCACCAAGCTCAGCAATGGTGAATACATTGCCCTCGAAAAGCTCGAATCCGTTTACGCCGCCTGCCACTACCTTGCCCGCGTTTGCGTGTACGCTGACTCGGACCGCAACTGCGCCATTGCCATCGGAAACCCGAACCCGCCCATGATCAAGCAGCTTGCCGCCAGTCTCGGGCTCAACACGGACGCCATGTCCATGCACGAGATTTGCGAGCACCGCGACGTCAAGGCCGGAGTCGTGCGGGATCTGGCCAAGATTGCCAAGTCCAACGGATTCGTCAGTGCCGAGTACCTCAAGGCCGTCATCTTGGACGACGAGGAGTGGACGCCGCAGTCGGGCTTGTTGACGGCCGCCATGAAGTTGCAGCGGCGGTCCATTGTCAAGAAGCACCAGCAGCAAATTGACGCCACGTATGCTTCTCTCTAAAAGTTGCACGCGTGGGCCAATGACCGTCGACTGACTCGGTTGGATCATTGTCGTTACTCGTGTATGTTGGATGTTGTTGTTTTCCGTTCCGTTGGCGTGTCAGTTATCTGTTGCTTGAAGACCCCAATGCCGGGGCCAATGAGTTGATGGCCAAGTTGTGATTCATCTTTGTATTATTCCTTCCCCTTTTCTTCTGCATTATTAATTGTCATACTCCCACTTTTTGTTTTTCTTCCGAGACCTATCCTCACTTTCTTTCCTCGAGTTTGGCTTTTTGCCTGATAGTTGTTTACTACTTTCGTATAAAACACACCATGACTACCCACCATTTCGGCAGCTCTTCTTCCGCACGCCACTAGGCCATTCTGACCCACGTCACAGCGGACGACAACATTGCGCAAACGCACTTCCATTTTTCATGCTATTGATCTGTCATGCGTGTGTATGTCTCACACATTTTTTGCAAATCTACTCGCCCATGACTCATGACCCTGATCTCGTCCTGCAGGCCTCCACAATCGCTCATGGGTCAAACCGCCCATAATCGCACCCTTGTTCATCCGGCCGACGCAAAATCAATCTGCACTGGTCGTCCCGCGGAAACTTCTTGCACCAAACCCGACCAGCATTTTCGATGTACACGGTGCACCCGGCCCTGAAGGCCTCGGCCCGCGTCTTGAACGACCGTTCATCGTAACCTGGGATATCATAGGCACCCAAGGGAAGGTAGTCTTGGCGATGGTACGTCTTTGCGCCGTTTTGTGGGAACGCCTGAGAAAGCACACCAGGTCGTGTCAGTACATACGTCGGTGTCCCTGACTTGGGTACGTGACCCGCAACGCAACCGAGACCAAGTCAATCGGATTATACATACCTTGAAGTAACACATTCTCAGATCCTGCCGCCAAACGGCACCCATCTTGCCTGCTTCCCTCATGCGCGATGCACACTCGCGATAGTCGCGAGCGGGAGTTTTGCCTGCGTCAAAGGCATACGGCAGGTCGACGCCTTGGACCGACGGGAAGCAACTCGGGAAGGCCAGGCGGCGGTGCAGAGTGGAGCCGCTCGACGACGGTGCAGCGGTTGCTGGCAGAATGGCGACGAGGAGGGCGATGAGGACGAGCGACGCGTACATGATGGCAGACTGGGACAAAAAGGTGATTGGCAAGGCACTGTGCAGAGCCAGCAGGGCAGGGCAACTTGATGGAGGGCGGGGGCGGTAAGTCTCTTTATATGTTGACCGTCAAGATCTCACACCGCCATGGTGCCCGTTGCCCACCATTCACGGCAAAGACGTCTCCATCGTGTGGCGCGGCCGCCTCCTGAGTCACGCGACCGCTGCAGCACGATTGACTGGACACATGTTTCGGGCAATTCACGGTGTATCATCCGACATGTTACACAGCTCTTGGCGGCGCCGGCGGAGCACTTTCTTGATCGATGATGCATATCATATGACAGATGCGGACGATTGCGGTGAACGCAAGTGCTCGAATGTGCCAGAACGTCACAATGAAACAACGTGGACTTACCGAAACGCTGGTCGGAGTCGGCCGCACGAGGATCGAACCAAAAGCTTGAGGCTCCAATGAAAGTCTCGACTGTGCAGTGTGATGTTCTATGTCCCACGGCCTGTGCCGGTACCTGCTCGTCCGATAGCAGTCCCCTCACTACTCCCAAAGACATCTTGTGAGTGAATTTAGGGAGATGAAGCCAATGGGCAGCGGGCCGACGGCGATGGATGAGCCGGGAGGGCCGTCGGAGAGATCAAGTGGTGAGCATCAACGAGGGCTGGCTACATGCGGCCAGATCGGTCGCTTGGCTTTGGCAGCGAACAGATTCTCCGATCAGATGTGTGTCAACGCTTTTTGTTACTTCGCTCTTGCTCATAAAGTTACAACATCGGCGGATCTTTTATTACACAAAAACTTGAGTTGAGGCGACCGACTCTCCGCTGCATATCTCCCCACATTGGAGATACATCGCTCAACTGGATGGGCTGTTGAGACAGTGGTCAAAGTCGAGCCTGGGGAAGATCAGCGTGCAGCTGTCACAGCGCGGGAACTTCTTGCACCAATACCTGCCGCCATTTGCCACAAACGCCTTGCACCCTTCCCGGAACACATCATTGAAGGTCGTGAAGGACTTGTCATCGTAGCCGGGAATGTCAAACTTGCCGACGGGACAAGTGGCCGGGAACAGTGCGAAGAACATCTTGGCACCGTTTTGTGGGAATGCCTGTTGCAGAGTCGCGTGGTTTCCAATATTAGTGCATTTGCTCTGAATCATGATGACGAACGAACGAAACCACCGGCATGGTAAATACCTTGAAGTAACACATTTTCTGGTCCCCCCGCCATACTGCCGCCATCTTGCGTGCTTGCCACGCACGGATCCCACAGTCGCGGGCGCTGTTTGCTGGTGTGCCCACCCTGCTCTATTCAACAAAGTTATTGATCACACCCAACGAAATCGAGCTTCGGGAAAATCAACTGGCAATTGACGCACTGCGGGAACGTCTTGCACCAAACCCTTCCAGCATCACACACTACCCCAACATGACAAAGTGCTTCCTCGTGCCATTGCCAAAGTGACGGCTGAGTACCATGTACTCTATTTATTGCATCTTAAAAGTACCTGAGGATACAGCCAAATCAACGAGCAACACATCTTGGCACCCAGCTTTCTTCCACGCCGCAATGCTGCCCTTGATGTCATCTGGCCCAAGCTCCTCAAGGAGACGTGCAGCCTTGTTTGATGTCGCAAAGGGAACCTTGTTCCCAGCAACCTTCTCCAAGTGCCGTTCGAGGATCGCCGGCATCCTATCCCCAACAACCACATCCAAGATGGCCACCTGGTCCTTAATCATTTTGGCATTCCTATTGAACTTGATGGCGAACGTGCAGACAGGCTTGTCATCATCGTCCAACTCAGCCAGCTTACGGGCACGGCCAAGGCTCAAGTCCACTTTGCCAGTGCTCCTTTCCAGAAGCCCACTGCAAATGAGTCCAGCTGCCCAAAAGATGTTGTACAGGGCCATGCGGGTTGGCCCAGTCTTCCTGCTGTCGTTCATGGGCACAGCAAAGCCGGCCTCAATCAACTGCCCACACGTTGGCGCCAAATCGTGCCCAATCCGCTTGAGCCACTTGAGAATCTCCTTGAGCACCTCCAAAACGCGACCTTGGGGTGGCTCCTCCACAAACTGGATGCCAGACTTTGAAGAATAGTGGACTTGGAACCACTCGCCTTGATGGGTAGCCAGAGACGCGGCCGCACCCTCCTCCACAGCCTTGACGAGGGCCAAGTCCGTCCCTTCTTGCCGCTTGTACAGCTCGTAAAACATCAACTCGATCATCTCCTTGTACTGGGAGGGGATCTTGCCGTCCTCGTCACGGGGCGGGATTCCGCCGGTCGGATCACACCAGTCCGGGTCGTCCATCGGAAGCAAGCTGCGCCGATGGAACTCGTGGACTTGCGCGACAGAGACGCTACGTGGGTCCATAACGCGCATGGTGGCGCCAGATGAGCCGGTCGTGCCGTGCTCGTTGTCTTCTTTGGCCTCATCGGCCGCGTCGGCTTGGAGTTCCTCGGCCGTCGGGTTGTAACCGACCGAGTCGTCCGAGCTGGGCACGGCTGCGGCCTGGTCGGGCGGCGACGAGGTAGGCGCAGTCACGGCCGCCACGACGGCGGCGAGCCTGGCGGAAGCATCAGCGGCGGTGGTGCGGGACGAGTGACGGGGAGTGGTCGACGAGGAGGACATAATGAGTGAGTGGGACGATCAGTTTACGTCGATTGCTTTGCAAAATATTCATGGATCATTTGTTTTGACAACGAATGAAGCAAGGGATGTGAGAATGGAGTCGGCCACGGCCCACTGCCCGTTTGATGTCATTTGGGCGTCGACGTGGCAGCAACTGGCGGGATCAAATCGGTGGACCAACTCACAGCCTCGCAAGCGGTAAATAGGTAAAGGTCTCTTAGCTTACGCTTAAGCTTGCACCATCGTATACGTACGACCGTCGTCCTCGATCGATATCAGACTCAACCACCCATAGCATTGAAAATTGAAATCAACAAACATGTTTGCCACGCACTCTGCCAAATCCGTCCTCGTGTGTTGTCATCCTCACTGTCTCACTCCGTTTCATTCTGTCGCACTGTCTTTGGCTCGGAACAGATGTCTCACCCAACTGCGCCCGTCATTATCTTCTTTCATAAATATGTAGCGCCCCTTCAGCGTCAGTGAAACCTGCGCCAAGTGCTTCCGAGGCGGTGACGACTGCATCACCCCGATTCGGGTGCGTCTTGAGTCTTGACGCTGGCTGGCATTTTCTCTCTGAGCTCACCTCAGGCTGCTGCTTCACGCCTCGATCGGTTGGATTGGATCCATTTGCTTGCACAGGCCGGAGACCTCGTCTTGTCGGAGCTCGTCCGCCTCGATTCCGGCGCAACCCTGCGTCGTTTTTCGTATGTTTCCATTTCCCTCGCTCAAGAACTTGTCTCCGTCTCTCATTTCATAACTATTCTTACCACTACTCGATTCCATCACACACAGGCACCTTGAAACCTGCGTCGGCAAGGCTGTGCACCACACCCTGCCCAACGGCAAGACTGCCCTTGCCACCCTGCACCCGCTCGACCATGAGTGGTACTGCGACCGAATCATGCGCGACCGCACGGCCATTGAGGCGTCGGCATTTTTCGAGTCGGACAAGGATGCACGCCAGCGTAAGCTGGCCGCCGTGGACTTTGAGGCGATCCGGCGTGCTCAAGCCGAGTACGACGCGCGTGTGGTGAGTGAGGACGGCGCTGTGCGCGACAAGAAGGAGGCCACCGAGGCGACAGGCAAGCAGCGCCAAGCGATCGTTGGGGTCGACGAGCGAGCACTCTGGTCCAAGGCACTTGAACTGCATCAGCAAGTCACGGGCCCAAAGCTGTCCAAGTCGCACCCAGTGTTTGGGTGGGATGTGGTTGGGCCCGAGGTGCTCAAGTTGCGGGCCAAGCAGCAAGAGGAGGCCGAAAAGGCGGCGGCCATCAAGGCGGCGGCTGAAGCCAAGGTCTTGGCCGAGGGTGCTGCCGCCTTGGTTGGCTCATCAGCTGCTGCCGGGGGCAGTGCCGCTGAGGCCACAGGCAACGTGAGCGACGCCGATGCCGCCGGCGTTGGCAAGGGCGAGCAAGAAAATGAGGAGCATGAGAAGGGTGAAGAGGGGACTGGGCCGCACGATCCAAAGAAGAAGGGCAAGGCGAAGGCCAAGTCGAGGGCAGTTGCGCCAGAGAGCGCAGAGGCAAGCACGTCGGCGGTGAGTGGCAGGCCGCCTGTTGACGACGAGTCTGTGGAGCCGCTCTTTGAAGGCAGTGATACTGGTCGTGTCACGCGCCAGTCCAAGAAGCGCGCACCGACGCCAAAGTCGGCGACCGAGGCATTGGAGACGGCCGCCAAGGGGACTGCCGATCACAAGCGCGGGAAGGCCTCGGGTGCTGCGAGGAGCAGCGGATCGGGTAAGGTGATGGGAGGCCCCCGGAAGAGTGGCCGTCGTTGAGAGGGTTAAGCGTGGGTGTGGAGTGTGGACTCTTTTTTTCTTTGTTTATGCATGTGATTTGTGAATTTTCACTGTGCATAGCAGTTTTACAAGAAGGTCGACTATGCATTATTTACTTTATCATTCACGAAACATGTGAGGGACATGCTCAACAAACAGTGAACGCAAAATCTCCTCCCTGTCCACACCCATCCCGCCGGCCTTGACCTTGCTCCAATACAGCCGCCTGATCTCTTCCTCTTCCGTCTTCACCTTTTCGCGCATTTTCGCAATCCGGTCCTTCTTGTCAGCCCATTTCACCTTCTTGTTGTTTTCCAGGGACCGAATCTCGGCCAGCTTTGGGGCAAAGTATGCCCGCAACACCTTCTGTAAACGGATGATGTAGTCGATGGGACCGTGCTCCTCCGCCTTGGTGCGCCGCATGTGCGTTGCCTGGTCCAGCGCCTCGGTCTCCCTGTAACCCTCGGAGGCCACCAAATGCCGAGCAATCCGGTTGCTCTCCTTGACAAAGCGCTTGTGGGCCTTGACCGCGCGCTCGTTGGACGAGTTGACGGCCATCTGTTGTTCGAGCTCGCGGGCATTTTTCTCGACGGCCGTGCGGTCAATGGGGGGGAGCGCAGGCGTCAGGTCGCCCACTGGCGCGCGGCGTTGGACGGGCATGGGCTCGACGTAGGACCCATGCATGGATACATTACGCGGCTTCTCGGTGAAACCGCCCTGGGCGATGCGCTCGTCGGTCGGGAAGGCCATCAAAAGTAGCGTGTCCAAGTTTGCCATCACTTGGTCCGTGAGCTGTTGAACGGTCGGTTGCTGAGCGGCTGCGGGTTGGTGGGCTGCGGCCGGGGCGGTATCGGCGGCGCCGGTAGTCTGCTGGGCGGACGAGGTCTGGACTGTGTTCATGATTGCTTCGATTCAGCGTAAGTGAACGATACTATTCATATAATGATTTTGCCGATGTCAGGAAGAAGGGAGCTGGAGCTGTTGGCGCGGGGCTGGGCGTCGGCACGCAGTCTGATCATTGCTGGTCTGATCGCGAGTCAAGACAACCCGATGCGTTTGTGTATATTTTAAATAAACGGAACAAAAACAAGGGAACTGGCAAGAAAACTCACGCACTCGTATCCATGGCATCCTCACCACCACCAACAGCCCCTTCCTCACCAGCTTGCTCTCCCTGCCCCATATCCACCTTGCCCTCATTCGCTTCCTCTGCAACCTGGGCACCCGCCATGTCCGCCCGCACATACGTCGCCAACTCCTCAAAGTAATTGACAACCGCATGCTCGGGAACCCCCTCGTACACGCTCTCGTCGTCAAGCACCATGAACCGCTGCTGGCGCATGCTGTGCACAAAGACGACGACTACACATTATGATGCAGTCAAGAGAGAAAAAAGAATTAACCATCCGCGAGCGAATAAAAGCGCGAAAAAGCAGCAGACACATACGATGTCCTCGCTCGACAATGTCCTTGCCCCGCCTGTCCTTGCCCGTCACCCTGGGCACGACTGGACCCAAGTGCCTCACAAACGTGCGCAGGACATACATGACGCCCTTGACCGCAAAATGGCCAAAATTGGCCAACGTGTACTTGCGCGGCCTGCCGTCCGCAAAGTGCGACACGGACAGGTCGACGGCAATGAATGCCGGCAGCTGCTCGGCGTGCACGTGTGCAAAGTGCTCGGCGATCAGCGCCTGCACGTCCACGCAGCTGCCTGGGGCGAGCTCCGGGTCGACGGACACGGCGGCAAATGGAGGAGTGTAGGGCACAACGGGCGGCGCGGTGGAGGAGGAGGACGACGTGGCGAGCATGTCGTGGTTGGGCGGGGCGAGGATGATGGCCTGGAACCGGGCCCACAGCTTGTGGAACGTGAGCTGGATGGGCGGGTCCGCAGGTTCGGATTCGTCCGAGGGCGAGCCCCTGGACGGGCTGCCTGCTGGTTCGAGTTTGTCCAGGGGCGAAACGGCCGACTCGAGTGCGTCCAAGAACAAGAGGACGAACTCCTTGCGAACCGGGCCCCGCCATGCAATCATTTGCCCAACAATTTCGTCGAGTGCGTGCATGAACTTGACGTTCGACCCGGCATCGACATGGGCCTTGATGGCATTGTGCAGCGCCAAAAGGAAGTGCGGCCCGCCAAAGTGGACAATGGCCTGCACCAGGGCATTGGCCGCACATGCCCCCTTTTCGATGCCGGCGTAGGTGGTGTCTGTCAGCAACGACCGGCCGTCAGCGCAAGTTGCCAAACAAATGCAGGCTGGCACCAGTAACGTACACCCAAGCGGCTTCACGTCAAATGCATCGTGGATGCGTGTGTCGGTGCCGACCTTGAGCGGGTACTTTGGCTCATACTTGATGTCCAAGTACATGCTCTTGACGTCCCAGGCAGAGCCAGTCGGGCGGCGGACGGTCGGTGTCTGGGTCGAGACAGAGGCAGCAGGGGTGGCAGCGACGGCGTCGGCCCCGCCAGCACGTGCACCTTGGTTGGTCGAGGAGGGGATGGTAGACATGGTGAATGCTAGGGGTTATTGGAATGCGTATTGGCAAAGTGTCTTCATGGATGTCAGGCTGGTCACGTATGTATATGATGCGTCGTGGATCATGTCTGCTTGTCGTAGGCAGGCTCAATCGGCTCTGGCGTTGGTGTCGCTGTTGTCGCCGGTGTCGCTGTACTCGGCTGGCCGCTGGATCCAATCAATGAGTAAGTGAGTGACTCACAACTGGTCCAGACGTACGTCTGGACCGATTTATTCATCCAACCGGCGGGATTCGAACTTGGGATGGTCTGTAAATAGTCTCACAGTGATTTCGCGTTGTGTGATCGACGGTAGGCACGCGTCAACCAACCATGTTGGCACCGCCGTCCGCTGTCGGAAGAAGGAAATAGTCCTACACTGATGGTCGAAACCTCAAGCAATCCGTCTCTTATATCGAGAACGCTGTTACTTATTTACCTACTGGCGGCAATCGTCCGGCCCCTGCCAGGCGTGCATGTCCGAGACTCAGCCTGTCGGCGATGAATAGCAAGATTTGCGAACAACCAACGAGTTCGCAATCATAAATGAGCAAGGATCCAAATCATAGCATAACATAAGACAGCAAGCCCTTTTTACGCTTCACACAAGGACTCGGGCACCAAAATGGCCAAGACACTGCCCAACAACAAGTCAAACGGCATCCCAACCCAATGGCGCCCCATCTCAAGCCAAAAAAAAATGGCGAGACGGCTCCCACTCCAAACACCCGACGCGCGCTTGAACTCAACAGAAGCTGTGAGCGCACAAGCTCCCACCTGCTCAACCCAAGAAACGAGGATGACACAGACGAGGACAACCACGAGTCAAGGATGAACAGGCGAGTACAAAGTGCAGCATCAGCCCAAACTGCAGACGGCGCAATGAAGCACAATCGGCAAATCGAGCGAGCAAGCCGCGAGCAAGACGGGTGTAGGAAAGAGAAGCGGGAAATTGAAAGTGTGTGAAGGATGAGAAAGAAAAAGAGGAACGAAAAAGCGAGAGGTGCGGCAGGACCGGGAAAAGCAGCAATCGTCTTGGTTCAAATCACGTCACGAGCAGCAAATTGGAAGGCGAGCCCCCAACTTGACCACCACGGCCATGACCGTTGCCACGACAATGACAAGCCAATCACACACACGCTCGACTTACAAATCGGCCTCCTCCATCTCGTCATCATGATCGTCACCACCAGCGCCAAGTGCACCGCCACCGACGTGCTCCTGCGTATCTTGCTGGCCCGGCTCCTCCTGCTCCGCCGCCCCTGCCTCACCCTGCTGCGGCACACTGGGAACCGGCGCTTGAGGCGCATCCTGAACACGCCAACGGCAGGCACCCGCGTACCGATGTACCTCGCTTGCCGACACCAACACGGGCACAAACGGACACACGCCATGCATATGCAGCACGGCAAAGAGACGCATGAGAATGTTGCGAGCCCCATTCTCATCACGTTCCGTTACCAAGCCGCAATGCTTGCAGCGATGCACCTTTGAACCACCAACGTCGGTCACGTGCGCGCAACCAACACCACCGCAACTCTTGGATGTGTACGCCTCCTCAATCAAGAACATACTCACCGAGTGCAATGCCAGGTGATGCATGAGCTTGTTGCGGAGCGTCGCAATCGACAAAAAAAAGAGTTCGTCCTTGCTCGCGGCCCGCAAGCGTGACGCGCGCGCCTTGGCGGGCATGCTGGTCGCGCCCAACTGCTGTGCGCGGGCGAGGGCGTCTTGATAGTTGCGCTCGGCTGTGCGCGATGACTTGATCATGCTATGCACGTCAAAGTGCGGAAACACGACAAAGCGCGCATTGTCGGCCAGGAAGCGCATGACGGCGACGTGGTGCTCGGCGCGAAGAATCTCGAGCTGGCGGTCAATGGCGGCGATTTGGTCGCCGAGAGTACGGATGCGCTTGCCGAGCCGTGCCACCTCGCGCCAATCCTCAATCGCCTTGGACACCTCCAGAGCATCGAGGCACAAGTCCATTTCCTCGACCAAGGCGTCCTGGCGATCCCATTCGGCGGTTGCATGCGCGCCGAGACCAACGCCAACGTGCACCGTCACCCCATGGCATGGCAAGTAAATGCAAGCCAGCGTGCGGATGCCGGGATCCACGGCTGCAATCGCGCCGACCTGCAGCTCGCTCATGTCCTTGGGAGCCGGCACCGGGTCTCTGTCGCCGAGGGCAACTGCACCACGTGCCGGAACGCGGAACTTCTTCGGCAATGCGGCGGGTTTGGGCACGGCAGTCCAGGTCTGCTTTGAGTGTACCTCGCGGACGAGCGGCAACGAGTCGGGCTTGTGAGCGACCAGAAACTCAAACTCGTATACGCCATTGCCGAGGTGGCGCACGCGGGACCGGTGCGTAAACGCGGTGCCGTCATGGATGGCGGCTTCGAGGCGCGCATGACCCTTGGTTGGGACGAATGGACCAAACTCCATGCGGGTAGCGTTGCCTTTGCCGGAAAAGACACCAAAGCGGAGCTGGTGGTGGTGCGGGGCGCTGTCGTGCGACGCCGGTTGCGAAGGCTGCAGAAACCATTCATGTCGAGTGAGAAAGTCATATGAAGAGTGAGTTCGATATAGAAAGCGTACGAGAAGGCGAACGGCCTGGTAGTCCGAATTCTTGGTACCAAAGCCGACCCATTTCACCGTGTCTGCCTCTGCAAACGGGACGCCGTACTGGCCGTCCTTGGTACGACGGTTCATGCCTGAGAAGGCCAAGACGGCTTGATCGACAGCCACATCAGCAACACCTGCAGTGGCCACAGCGGCAACGCCAAAGCCAACCGCGCGCGCGCGGAGGTAGGTTTGCGCGGCATTGCGCGCGGCCATGCTGAGATCATCATTGCCAGGCTTGATGTGGGGGTTGTGGAGGCGATAGGCTGCCTCGGCGAGACAGCCCGCAGCGCCAGCCCGAAAACAAGCCGCCGCCAACTCCTTGTACTTGCCAAACGTGGCCGCGGCCGCGTCAATCACGGGCTTGTACTTGTCGGGGTTCTTGCGCGGATTGAACGCTACAGTGCCCTCGGGCACGACGTGGGCGCGGACACGAAAATTTGCAAACATGATGCTGTTGGCGCCAGCCTCCTTATTGGCCTCGTGGAGGTTGTGGACAACCTATGGATTACAAAGCAACCCAAATGTGAGTGAATAGCGGATAAATTGAACAGCCGAAAAGAAAAGACGCACTTGCTCGCCCTGCACCGTCCTAAAAGAGTGCAAAGAGGCGATCGGGGCGCCAAACAAGACCATCTTGTCGTTGTCGCCGTCGGCCGTTTGCGTTGCCGCGGCAGAGTGGCTGGGGTTGCCGGCAGGCGGGTCGACCTCCATAGGCGTCGCGGCACGCGACGCAGGTTGCGACACGTCCGCCATTTGCAGGTCGCCTTCGCCGTCGGTGCCCGAGTTGTCGGGCGTGTGCGGGGCCGGGGCATGAGCGGGAGCGGGCGGGGTGGTCGTGGTCGTGCCGGTCGCAGCGGGCTCCGGCTTGGCTTTAGCCTTGGGCTTGGGCTTGAGCACCATGGCCTCGGCTTGCGCGGGGTCCATGCGTGGGCCAAAAGTGAAGTCAAGTTTCAAGTGACGCTTGATCTGGGCATGCTGCAGTTGCTCGGCAGGGCCATTCCACCAGTGGTTCAGAAAGGCGCCGACGACGACATGGCGGCGCATGGCTTCTTGGAACTTTGGCAGTGCGGCGATGCGCGGGTCGGCGGGAAGGTTGGGGCGCTCTTGGTTGGCGCGGCGGGCAGCGTCAGACATGGTTTGCGACATGATGTGATGGATTGGACGGTTCGGTCGGTAGTGGCAAGGTATGCTTCACTTGGAATGAATGTGAATGGCAGGTGTCGAGGACTCGGACGACGATAACGTTAACGTTGAAAAAAAAGTCGTGGGACTCGCCGCGGCGACGCAGACGTCGATCAAGACAAAGAATCGATGGCCCTCATCCGCCAATTTCCTCCTATAGGTATTGTAATACGTACCTCTCGCTTCTTTGTTGTTCCAACCGTTAAGGTACATGTTTACTCGCAGGGCATGCATGCAATCTTGCATGCAAATCAGCATGCCGTAGCGCCGCAGATCTAGAGTCATGCTCGTTGTGCTGACTCAAACCACTCACAACAAACAACTCATGTTCAACGCACGTATACCTCGCGTGTGACCAAAGTCAGCGCCACCTTAAGGCAGTCTCAGGCTCAGGCGAGAGAAGAATACAAATAGCAAACGCAACCCCGCCCCGAAATTCTTTCGCTTCGCGAGATTTCTTTGCCCACGCTCAATGAGCACCACTGCAGTCGCTGTTAGCAACCTTCCCCGAACTCCCAATCACCGTCCAACCTCCCTCTCCGTCGCTCGCTGATGTGACTTTTCGTTTGATCCCTCTGGTCCGTGTCAGACGAGATATTTGTATAGCGCTCTACATATTACTCGTCCCGCAGTTCGAATCAGCTGGACCCAAAGCTCACCGCAAACCTCATCTTTTTCCGTATCATATCGAACAGTGGCTCTCAACGGACCGGCATTGACGCTGAGCTGAGGTGACCCAAGATCGCACGCTCCGCACCTCTTGCTCCCTCCTTGTCTTGTCCCTCTTGATTCCCTCGGTATATTTTTGCCGTTGCTCCAACTTTGCACGCTCGAATGCCAATTCTGACCCATCGTATTGTGTCTTATCTACTCCAGTGGCTCTTCAACGGCCGAGGCCAAGGTTGCCAAGTTGTCGGCTGCTGTTGCTTGCGCGTGTCACCATGAGCACAAGTATCAAGTTGGACAGTGTGCGATGTCGGTCAGTTGCCTTTGCTGTGTGGGACCCTTGTGTACATGGCCACGGAAATGATTGATGTTGAAGTGAGCCGGTTCGCATTGTAAGTGGGTCAGTATAACCCTGTAAATATACTGCCGGAGTTTGTCCCGCGTCAAAAGGCGTTTGGAATGTCGACGCCGTGCTGCTGAGGGAAGCAGGATGGGACGCGGTAGTAAGGGCCGCAGAATTCCAGGTTGCTTTGGGCGGCCGCCGCCGGTAGAATGGCCAAGAGCAGGGCGAGTAAGACAAGAGGAGCAAACATGGTGTTGGGCTGGGATAACGCGAGTCGTAGGCGCATGTGAATGTGTGCGGGCGATTGGAGAAGGGCTCACCTGCCTTTTATCTTGTCGCAGAATCTCTTCAATGCAGCTGTCTTGAGCTACAGCGTCCCTATTCGCAGCCAAGCTTTACCGACGATGCTGACAATGATGGTCGCACATCCTGTTTCAGATGAAGGGAATGTTTGCAGAGGCAGTCACCAAGGGCAAATCTGGCTGCGGTGCACACATGCTAGAATGCGGTCGAGTGTGGCGGGATCTGAATATTTACAACGAAACAGTTTGTAGCCGCCAGCTGTCAGCTGCAGGGCCGGCTTAGCTTGCATGTAGCCTGGCAGTCGCCGCCTTTTTGACTTCGATTGAAGCCGCCGTGAATTCGAACAAGGCATGACGGTTTGCATATCAATGAGGGCAGGTTCGATCTCACGCGGACCCAGTTGTGCTGGAAGCGGAGGCTGCTGTGAGACATTTGGGATGGCCATGATTGATTCCCTGATTCACGAGCCTACATCCGCTCGCGAATTCACACAATCCCATAAAGAACAATCTCAAATAACCCGATGCATTCACACATACTGCCGACGGACCCGTCATCCCCGGCCACCGCAACCTATCAGCCTGCCGCCAATGCGGATGTCGAACCCGACCCGCACCCACGGCCAATCCTGTCGTCGCGTTTGTCCACCTCGGCTGGCCGCCACCAAGGGTTTACGCCAGTAATAACCACGTCCACGGGTGACTCTCAAGACCAACTCCGTCGGAACCGCTGGGCGAAATCGACACTTGCCAAATGGTTTGTTCGCTGGGGGCCAAACTTGGCCATGCTGTTTGTGATCATGATTGGCATTGGTTCGTGGATTCTACCCATCAAATGTTTCACATCAGATCAGATCAGGCTCGAACGCTCACAGTGCTGGTGAGGATAGCATCCGCCACGGGATTGTATCTCTGGTTCCACAGCGTCGAGGAGCAAAACTTTTCACGCGATTTTGAATCTTTGTCGCGCATATCGGTCCGCAGCCTTGAGGCAGTCATGTCTGTCCGCTGCTTTCAGCACCTACGCAACTTGGCTGCATTCGGATATGCTGTTCCCGAACTGACAAGGGGTACAGTTCGAGCTCTTTCGCACCGGTCTGTACCCCCAAGTCTTCATCGGCTTGTGACTCATTCATGCGGTGATTGCGTTGCGTAGACACATTGGTAACGTTTGCCAAACACTCATCGTTTGACGCCAAGGTTGTGTACAACCTGGCCTTCTTCGTCATTGTCCCACGTGTTCAGCAACCGGACTTTGAGAGGCATTATAATGTCTCAGTGTGGAACTCGCCCGGAAGTGATCAATTGGTCAAGAATGATTCATTCATGGTGATGCCCGTTTTGATGTACGACCGTGGCTTCGCAGTTGCATTGGTATCGGTGTACTGACTCCCCACCTCTCCTCGCTCGCTTAGCCATCCTTATGAAGAGCGAGCCACCAACCGTTTCTTTGGCTACAATGCTCTGTCGGACCCATCCCGCCGCACACCAATCCTCACAGTGATCGAATCCAACTCGTGGGGCATCTCGCAACCAATCCGCTTCAAGGACACGGGCGAGCCCGGATTCATCACTTGGCACACGGTGAGTGAGCGCGAGCCCACGGCCCTCACTCCATTCACAAAGTATCTGGCGTCGGTTAGCATTGCATTCACGGATCTTTTCTCGACCACACTCAACCAGCGCCTGAAGAGCCCACAAGCCTCGGACGTGGCCGTGTACATCTCGTTCGAATCCGGCGAGCGCGTGTACGAATACGTCCCACCGCAAAACACGTCTGCGACCCGACTCAACACCCGGCGCACGCTGCACCTGACCTTTGACGGATTCAGCGCGAAATGGCGCGTAGACTTTGTCCCCACACGCCGATACGTCAAGCGATTCCAAACACCCGTGCCTTGGGTGGTGCTCGGGTCGGCACTGGCCGTGTTTGTGCTGCTGTCGTATGCGGCACGCAGGGGCATGGCTAGGTTCATTGTGTCGCAGCAGGTGATGAAGAAATTGCGGGTGCAGGACACGTTGCTCGAGTCGTTGCAAGAGTATTCAAAGGCCATCATTCAGGCAATTCCTGATGGGGTTGTCATGTTGGATGAGCAAGGGTGGATTATTGGGATCAATGATGCGGCGCTCAAGATGACTGGGTACGAGTTGAGTGATTTTGCGCAGCCGAAAAAGATTGATGTGTTGCTGGCCGGATCGGGTAGTGGTGCAGAGAGGAGGCAGAGGGAGATGTGGGACAAGGGTGAGGACGATTCCGAGGGTGGTTCGGATGCGGATGAGAACGAGGACGATGAGACGGATCCACTCTTGTCGCCGCGACATGTCTCAGATTCGTCGTCGCCATCTCGCAGTGGCAATCAAGCCCCGGCCAATTCCATCAGCTCGAGTCCGGTGCACGCTCGTTTTGGGACCGCAGCAACAACAACAACAACAAAGAATCGGCTCGAGCCGGGCAATCAACAAACTCGGATGCGCCGCAAGGACGGGTCCGTGTTTATCGCTCAAGTCACCATTTCCAATGTCGACAATCCGCCGAGTGATGGTGAGCAAGCACCAGATACCGCGACAGCAGCAGAGGCAGCTGCACCAGATTCGGAATCGGAGCCTGTTGATTCCAGCTTCAGTCCCACCATTGACCGTCGGCCATCGGAACTTACTCAAGCGATTCCACCACAGCTCCGTGACGCCCACACCTCCAACAATGGCATCATGCACCGTCTCGAAGTCGCTCTCCCCATGCCTCTCTTGCGCCGGCTCAGCTCCACCAACCGCGTCGGCGTGGTATCCCGAAACTCGCTGCCGCAGCTGGCGAGCGACATGCAAGCTGAAACGCAACGCGACCAAGATGACTACTGTCCAGCACCGCCAGCTCCGACCCCTTGTCGTTCGCCTTCACCCGCCCCGGCTGAGCCCGAGCCCGAGCCCGAGCCCGCGACGCGCTCGTCGTCGCGTCAGCTCGCGCAAGTGTACATGTTTTACGACTGCACAGAAAAGGTGGAAACGCTGCGTGCGGTTGCCGAGATGGAGCGGCAGGCGAGCGAGGCGGCTAAGGCAAAGCATCAGCTGCTCGAGTTTTTGGTGCATTGCATGCTGGATCCGCTACGGCACATGAAGGAGGACATTAAGGCGATTCACGCTCAAGTGGTGGAGGCGCGCGCGAGCGATAGTATTGGCAATGGAAATGATGAGGTGGAGGCCGTGAATGAAGAGGAGATGAACGAGGCAAGGATGGCTGCCGAGCACATTGTGCGTGTCTTGGAAGATATTGCTGGGTTTGCAGACATCACGTTGGCGAGCGACCAAGTTCCCGCGGGCGTTGTCACAGAGGATGCGCCGTCGCCAAGCAATACCGCTGCAAGCAACGTTAGGGCGGGTCGTCCAGGAGCGGGGCCACCGCCAGGTCCAGGAACTTTGGGCCACTTTGTGACCTCGTGCATTCTCGCGCAAGACATGATGGACTCGCTCGCATCCCGCCACATTCAATTCACAGCCAATGCCAATCCGCCACATGCAAACATATTGGTCCCGGGCATTCTCATTGACACGATCACGCGCACCAAGGTGGCCCAAATAGTGCGCCGCTTGCTCGCGCTTGGGGAAACGTGCGCCCAGCCCGACGGGCTCATGACCATGGCGGTCGAGCTGCAGCACTTGCGCCAGGTGGCTGCGACGGGCGCGTATCAGATTGTGGCCATGATGACGGTGAGCCACTTTGATCCGGCATTGCCGCAGTCGACAAGCTTGGATATGGCGCAATTGGGCGTGTCGGCGAATGGCGGTGAGGGTGAGGGTGAGGGTGAGGGGGACTTAATGACGAGGGGTACCAAATTTGCCAACATTGGGTTAACGTGGGCGGCGGTGCTCAAGATGGTGGAGAGGATGGGAGGTAAAGTGGAGCAAACGCGGGTGTCGATGCAGGCCGGACTGGTGGTTGTGGTGACGCTGCCGCTGCCCGTTGCGTTGTGACGTATTAATATGAAGGCGTGAGTGCATCATGTGCGTAAGGATCTTTCTTGTCATGTCGGTATGTATATGTATATGTGCAGTATCACAACAGTGGGAACAGTGGGAAAAATTGCAAAGCCAACCAACGATGGAGCGCGTTGGCTCGGGTAAACTCTCACAACTTTGCCAACTGCCAAGACGAAAACGGCTCAAAGTGCGTGGCAGCTCAGCTCTTGAGCGAAAAGTGTTGACAAAACAAGCGGACGACCCCCGTGCATGAGTATACCATGTATCATGTAGTCACTCCTACTTGACGCAACTCAATACCGTACCGTACCGTATCGTACCATCATGTCTGCCCCCGCCGCCTTCTCGATTGTGCTCAAGCAGCACTCGTTCACGGCCGGCGACTTTGTGCAAGGCCACGTCGTCCTGCACACGACCGACGCCATCAACATTCGCGGACTCCGCATTGTGTGCAAGGGCTCGGTCCGCACTCGCTTCTCCATCCAGGAGACTCGCAACCACAACCGCTCGTCCCACTCCCATTCGGGCTCCAGCGACAACTCTGGCAACGGCCACAGCCACTCGCACACGCACACGCACACGCACACGCACAGCACCACAGAGTCCCGCACGCTCACCTCCAAGAAATCCATCTTCCTCACAGAATCCACTCTGTGGGGAAACCCCGACAAGGGCTTCTTTGTTGCCGGGTCGGACTTGCTCCCGGGCCAATACGCCTTCCCCTTCTCGTTCCAACTACCCGCCGACGCCCCCTCGTCGTACGAATCGGACCACGGCCGCATCCGCTACAAACTGCGGGCCTACCTGGACCGCCCCTGGAAGTCCGACTGGGTCACACACACACGCTTCCATGTGGCCGGCCAGCTCGACCCGCTCGTCTCCACCTCGTTTGCCAACACGCGCACGGCCGAGGCGTCAAAGCAAGTGTGCTGCTGGATCTGGAACCAAGGGTCGCTGCACGCGCGCCTCGATGTGGACCCCACCGTGATTGACCCGAGCGCTGGCGTGGGCATGGGCATCCCGTGGCCCCCGCTCAGGACCAATGTGTTTATCGACAATTGGTCGTCCCGCAAAGTCAAGGCCATCAAGGTGGCCCTGGTGCGCACCGATACATTCAAGGCCGAGGGGCATACAAAGTGTACCACAGTGACGCTGGCTCAGCAGACGCTTGGTGGCGAGTTGGCGCCAAAGACAACGGGGCATCAGTTTTCCACCGTGTTGCTGGATTCGCCGGGACCCGTGGCTAATGTCCCGAGCATTTTGAATGCAGATATCCTCAAGGTCGAGTACGCTGTGCACTTGTCCATGGGCGTGTCGTGGGCATGTCCGCTCAAGGTCAATTTGCCTGTGCTTGTGTGTCCGTCAAGGTTGGCCGTGGTCGGCGTGCCAAGATCCATGATGAGTTATCACGATGTCGTTGGCGCAGGGGCCGCCTCGTCGTCGGCGCATCCTCCTCCGGCTCCAAGTGGTGTGTTGATTGATGTGCCACCGCCCGCGTACGAAGATGCGTTGCACAATGCATCTTCGTCTTCCGCACATCCGCCGCCGCCGCCGCCTACGGGTGCTGGGGATTCGAGTACACAGCCACTTTTGGGGGGCGGCAAGCGTGGGTAGGGAAACCTGGCTTGATTTGTTTCTGTCTTGTTGTTGTGGTTGCTCCCATGAGCTGATGTCATTTGTTCCTTTTGACATTCATGCACGCCGTTTCAGTTTCCGACGCTCGGGCACATGTAAATATATACCGCCATATGTATTTACTTGCTCCGCTTTTCTTTTTCTTGAGTCAATCTCCCATCCAGTCATGACGGATCGGTGGCCACATGTTCGGCGTTTGTTAATCACGTCTCATGTCTCACGACGACAGACGCAAGTTGTCTGTCCCTCTCGTTCTCTCCCGCATGAAATGTTAAGCACCTCAGGATAGAATCTCGATTACTCAACATGAACATTGCATACCTGCACGACGACGACGAGTCACTCCGCTACCTCCCCTTCAACTGGGTCCTCGTCGACAACCCAAACGACGGCGCTCTCGCAATGAAGTATGGTTCTCTTGTTCTTCACATTGCTTTCCACTCAACTGACACCCCCACCAAGAAAAAAAAAAAAACAGCGCATCTACCCAGAAATCGACGCAGCCTATATACCGCAGTCGCCCGAATGGTTTGATCTCGTCAGCCGCTCAAGCGCCACTCGCATTCACGCCCACCCGTCAAACCTGACCTTGGGCCTGCTGCCACGCGGCGACAGGTCGCTCGCAAGCAAGATTGCGCAACGGTGGGCCAGAGGGAACTTGAACGCAATTCCGGGGGCCCGAGCACCAAGCCGAAGACCGCGACTCGCGCGATATGGTGCTGGCAAACCCCTGCCCCCTTGGCCAGAGTCTGGCGCTTGCCCAGTGGACAGACTTGTTTTCGCGGCTGCCGCCGGCAGTTGGATCGCTGAGGTGGATGATCATGGCCGAGTTGCAGGATAACTTTGAGCTGATTCGCAAAAAGTACAAGCAGTGGGAACGCAGGGTGAGGCGGGCAGAGGACAGGCAGTACAAAGCAGCAGTAGATGTACCGTTGTCGCCTTCACCGATGATGACGAGGATGGCGATGACCAAGAGGCCAAAAGGAGCTCTGTGGAATGGAACTCAATGTAAGGATACCGGCGACAGGGAAGCCTTCTTGAATAATGGGCTTGATTATTGTATCTGTGCAGTCTCTCCTTCTGTACTTTACCTGCCTGTTGTTGTTTTCCTTTGGTAACTCTGCGAGTAACCATGCGAGGAACCTGGGTTGCCGATCCAACTCTTCAATGGCACCTTGGCTCCATTTTGTTTTGCGGCGGAGCTTCAAAACACTCGCACCTCCCTCGCTGTCGATACAATGCAAGTCGAGCATGCTATGGACTAGAAATGAATGAATCAGCAGCAACCAGCGCACCAAAGCTCTCTCCGGACCTCTTTGGCCTGTACAAGCAATACAAGCGGGATACGAGCTGCCTGGCAACCTGGCTTGTCAATACATCCCATTCGCTCGGATACTCCGCAGCACTGCCCGATGATGCCGCTTCACCATCCAGCCCTCAACCTGCAAGCGCCAAAGCACCCCGGCTAAAAGGAAAGGCTCGAAAAGACGCCCAAAAGAACCGACCTGAGCGTGCTCCATCATCGTCATCACCCCACTCATCATCGTCCACATGCAAGGACAAATCACACGGTTCCACGGACATTCCCACAACGTCCATCAACGGCAATCAATTCGTCAACTTTGCGCAATTCATTGCCAATACCGAGCCCGCCATCACTGTTCCCACCCGTGTGCTGGACTGGGCATGCCGTGCGATTCGCGGCCGCCAAGTGTGCGGCGATTGGTTTCGCGACCGCACAGGGTCCGAGTCAAGCGAGGATGACACGCTGGCCAAGAGCAACCGGGCGCACGATCATTTCACGGCCCTATTGGAGCAAGTGGTGGTGATTCTGGCGCCACGTGTTGCGTCGGCAAAGGCTGCGATGCGGTCGCCGCAGTCGACGCCATTGACGGGCGTTGAGCTGCTCGAAAGCCGATTTGCGGCATTGGACATGGACGCCCAACAGACCGCTCCTGGAGGTGATGCCATGAGCGAGGACGAAGGTGATGATTGGGACGTGGTTTATGGTTTGGTTCAAGAGACGCTCGCGAGCAAATCGCACGGCGCGGATAAGCGGGGCAAGGACAAGAGGGCACGGATACCAGTGAGCTTTGGGAATGGGCGTGTCAGGTACCGCGTGGAGGACGAGGAGGCCAAGGAATGGGACTTAATTCTCGAGCTCAGCAACCACCTCCACGACGCTCTTGAAATCGTCGCCTTCATCAAGGAACACTGGGTGAAGTATTTCGATCAAAGTCACATGTCTCTCGAGGCCGCCAGCATTACCACTCTTGTTGGCCTCGACAGGCTTCGCGACTTGCACAACAAAATGATGGAGCTGTTTCCTGCGTTGATGCCCCACCATCTCAAGTATGGGCGAATCGTCACTCTGTGCGTTCGGGTCAAATTGCACGGGTTTGAACCAGAAACCGTTTCGCCTGCATATTTTACCAGCGAGGCCAGCAAGGAACAGAACGAGTCAAAGAAGTTTTCGTATCTGGACATGGTTGACGTGATTGAGCCGTTGCGTGCAGCGATTCACCGTGGACACGTTGAAAGGCCGCCACCAGTGACGCAGGCGCCATCATGTGCTGCCCCGTTCCCATACACGGATTCTTTGGATGGGATCGTGGCAGCTTTTCGCACGGTCCTGACCCGTTTGTACCTCGATTACCGCGCATTGGAAGCGCAACCGGCGTTTTGTCATTTTGGGTACACACATTTGCCAACCATACCTGTTATTCTCATCGATTTTTTCCTGTTGACTGTTGGTGATGATGTTGGTCCAGATACCTTACCTGTGTTCCGAATCACCTCATGGACGCTTTCAAAACTCTCGAAACCCTTCCGCCCACGGATCCACTTCCTCTCAACACACTCATCACGTTGCTCGTCTACTTGATGATTTATGAGCAAAAGAAGCTCAAGGGCCAGCCCATTCAAGTCTCTCGAATGATCTATACCGATTTTTTCCATGCCCTCGCCCCGCATTTGCACGCTCTCCGCCAATACACCCAACATGCCGACGTACCGCGCACGAGCAAAATGTGGGATCGTGAGACGACCGACCTTCAAGCCTACATGTTCGAGTTCCTCTTCCTATGGCTTGCGCTCAGCGAAAAGGACGCCGTCCGGATCACCAATTGTTCGCCTTTGCTTTACCGGCAAATTTGGAACATGTTTCTATGCGACCCATGTATTGCCGGATTGCTCATCGCGCGCGCAAACGCAATCATGCGCCAAGCTTCCCTGCGGATTGCGGATTCGTGGCAAAGTGTGATTTATGCGGCGTATGTGTATCAGACGGGCAAGTTGGCTGGGTTGGATGGTGGGATTCCAGGCGCCGCTCAACATGGCGGTGGTGGCAGCGGCAGTAATGGTGGTGGTGGAGTCGGTGATCCGACGACCTCATGGTGGCCGCTCATGGATGACTTTATTCGATTAGCAGGGGCTGACCGCGTCTTTTTCGGCCGCGAGCCCACCTCAATGCGGGAGGCATGGACAAGTTTGAATTTGACATTTGGCGACTCGGGGACCGACTTTGTCTTGTGGCATCGCAACCGTGCGAACCATGGCGAGCCGCAAACGGTTTCTAGTAGCGGATCACATGGACGGCACCGCCGTCACGGCCTCCGACTCAACCCTGGCCAATCCAAGGTTCCGCAACCAGGCGCGTGCAAGGACGAGTTGCACAATGGAAAAGTGACTGTATGCAGATTGTTGAATGCCGAGCCCGGGATGTCCACTCCTCCCTTGCACGCAAGTCGCCTCATGCAACGTTTGATTACCAACGCGCCGTTGACCCAACAGGCGTTACACGAGCAGTGGCTGATTAATGGGCGCACTGTCGTGGATCGATTCAGAGCGGAGTACACCGAGGCCGTCCGCAAAGGGATTTCGGTCAACGTGTCTGTCTTGCAGTCGATCTCCTTTCTCCTCTTGCACCAGTATACTCCAATGATGGGGTTCAACCTGCTTCTCTTACATGTCCAATCGGTCCGCGTTCTCGCCAAGATGCGCGAAATGGTGTTGGATCAAGGCAGGTTGACCATGCTAGATGTGTCGTGCGACTGCTGTCGGCGGCAGGATGACCGGTTGCCGTCAATGGCATGGAATCTGATTCGCACGCTTGGCGGAGACGAGGTCACCAAGCCGATGTTGGGTCCCATTCGGATTGCACAAGAGAAGAAGGCAGCGGTGGAAATGCTGAAAGAGATCAAGGAGTTTGTCGAGACGGAGTTTGTGTGAGCTTTCCCGCTGTACTAGTCTGAATTTATGTAGCCAGTAAACCTTCCCATAGCTGTACTGGACAAGTCGTGAGTGGTGAGTCGGAAAAGGCGAGGCTGTCGGTCGCCATCGCGATCGTGAAGACAGATCGACGACCACTGACTGTCTCGCGGACGATAAATATCTTCGCTACTCCCATGAATGATCCAACTTACTCGCTTCGTCTTTTGTGTCCGCAACCCTGCCCTCAATGCAATTTAATTGGACAGCGGTCTGCATGCCTTGGTCTGCCCGCCGAATAGACCATTCACAGCGTCAGTTGCGCCGTCCGACATCGGCATTCCCATACCAACACCCGGCCGGTCCATCTCGCCGCTACCAGCTCTTTCCCTTCAACTTCCACAGCCGCAACCACTGTGATGGCCGACTTCGAACTGCCACGGCCTGTGATACGAGCTGCTGCAGCCCTGCTCGCGCCACTGTACGATCGCCAAGAGCAGCATCCGGACCCGTACATTGTCCACGACGATTATGACGAGCCCCTGCGCTTTCTCCCATTTGTGTGGCGGCTGATTGACGACTTTGGTGACCAGTCGCAACTGACAGACCCAAGTCGAGTACGTCATTTCATTGCCAGTACTGCTCTTGGAGCATTGTCTGTCCTGACGGTTTACCATCATGGTTCATTTCGTTGTATCTTTCAGATCGTCCAACCCGACGTTGACATGGGCTTCATCATTCGCACGCCAGAATGGGGCGACCTCGTCAGCCGCTCCACACTTGAATCGATTGAATCACATCCGGCCAATTTGCCCGTCGGATTGCTCGCGGCGGCCGATTATAACCTGATCCTCGAAATTGGCGAGCGGTGGGGTGACGGCGATTTGACCGATGTGGATTGGCGCCGAGTGTCGTTTGCCATTCCGAATCCGATTCCGGCTTGGCATCCCGGTGGTGATCGGGAGCATGAGTTGGCAGCGCGAAGCGGCGGTTGGGCGCGGGTGCCGTTTGGGTCTACGTGTCCGTTGTTCTACATCCTTATGACGTCCCTCTCGCCGGTCCTGCGGTTGGCTCACACCGCTACTTGCCCCTGTCACAGTAACGGATCCGGAGAGCTTCTTGAACCTGACTGAGGTCTGTGTCTATCTTGATGCGGAACAGCAACAGCCGCGAGAAGTGATTTGGGGCAGGTTGTCACCATACCCTCGGTTCGTTGTCGCTTTTTCTTCATTTTCCTTTCTGCCTTCTTATGCACAGCCACTCACCTTGCTTGACTCCGTCTCCCGTTTCTTCGTGCACTTGCACCCATCCAGGCCTCCAAAAAAGATTGACAGTTCGATTCTTTTCTTTCTCAAATGCCGTTCTTTTCGCCGGCCGAAATTTGCTGCCGTTTTGCTCACCTAGATCACCTCACTTTGCCCACTTTCAGTGAAACTCATCCACCCGCTCGTACGCTCCCTGCAATGCGCCGACAACTACCTTGCCGATCTTCAAGACCTTCGCATCCACCAATCCATTGCCGCTCACATGCGCAACGGCCAACTGCCCACGGTCGACCCACAATGGGTCAACGACATGCTTGCTCCCAACTCAACGTTCTTGGCTTCATGGCACCAACAAATCGTCAACCGACTTCGATACTCGCTCGCCGGATTCCGCGAGGTTTACACCATGCTCATGGACGGCAAAAACAAGAAGAAGGCCAAGACGGCAAGGACGTGGGATCGGAAGCGGCAGCGCAAGGATTACGAGGCGGCCATCGCCAACGTGGATCAATCTATTCGTCAGACAGGGGCCAACCAAGGATTGCAGCAAGTGCTTTGGGCCCAGCGGCAAGACCTATTGGCTAGGATGGCCGCGCTCGAGCGTGAGTGGGCACAGGAGGATGCCGAGATTCAAGCCCGTGAGGATTACGAAAAGCGCCGACATCTATTTGCCGGCCCCGGTGGTGTCATGACACGACCGCAGCTGTATCCATTGCGGATGGCCCAAAAAGCCGAAACACAGCATCAAGCACAGATGCGGAGGAGGAGAAACGAGCATGTGATGGCGCTCTTGGATGCTGCGTGGCAAGCACAACTCGCCGAGGAGCAACAAGCGGCCATGCAACGTCGACTTGCTCAGCAGCAAGAGGAGGAGCAGCTTCGCCGGCAATGGGCCGCTGACGAGGAGCACCGGCGGTTGCTCGCACAGCAGGAAGCGGCTCGGCGCCATTACGAAGCTGAACAGCGGGAGGCAGCGCGGCAGCGCCAGCTCGATTTGCAGCAGCAAGAAGCAGCCCGGCAACGGCGACCCCTGTTGGAACAGCAAGAGGCGGCACAGCGGCGACGCCGTGAACTGGAGCAGCAGGAGGCGGAGAGGCGGCGGCTTGAATTGGAGCAACAGCAGGCGGAGCGACGGCACCGTGAATGGGAGCAGCAAGAAGCGGAGCGGCGCCGCCAAGCCGAAGCACTCCGCCAGCGGGAGGTTGCACGCCAACATCCTGATCAGCGCCAACAACCGCAAAGTCTAGCTGCATTAACGACGGCCCATTCAACTCAACCGAGTATTCGCCTTCCGACCCCACCTGTCCTTCACCGTCCTGACCGCGACCGTGACGCTTACCGTGTCCGCGAATCATTCAAAGCCGCAGTCCAAGCCGAATTCCCGCTCGTGCTGCCACGGGCTCGCGCCCGTATTCCGCGCCTGCTCCCTGATTCGCCCGCGACCCGCAACCGCACATCTTCTCCAACTCGATCCCCCTCTGCATCGGCGCCAAACCAATCACTCATTCACACGGATCCTGGCGCATGGTTGCGCGAATTGACGCGAGATGCCGATCGAGTGACGCGAATGGTCCGCTCTGCAACTGAGTTGGTTCAGAGTCGTGCACGGCTATGGCTGCGTGACGATGGAACCAATAAGACGTGGCGAAAGCAGGTGGCTTGTCGGGAAATAGCCTCGGACGAGGAGGAAGAGGAAGAGTAGGAATACTACGACGACTGAGATCAACGTTGTGTTACATTCCACTTTTATGTTCTCATTGATCTTGCTTGCAACGGCCATACTTTCTGCAATTTGGCATGAAACCGCACTTTTTGTGACACATCAAGCTCGGTCCTTGCTCGTACCATTTGCTCACGACAGCTTGTTCACTTGCCCGCCTTTTCACTTCAGAGCTACGTAGTTGTCCGCCGTCCCGACTCGTGCGGGTCTTCTTACCCATTCCCTTGAGTCAAGGCGAATCGTCCACAAGTAATAGTGGGTTTCAAAGTTGCTGGATCGGCTATTGGGTTCGGCATCGGATCGGCATGGAAAGAGCCAATGAAATTGAGTACCCCATTGGGACGGCATTGGCTGGTTCAGCGGATTAAATGCGGGGAGGATCGATTACTGCCCATGAGTCACAACGAAGGATTATTCACTCAGGCATGGTTGTGGTGAGAACAGAAGGGGTAGAAACATGACAAGCACGTTGGTGGGATGCACCCGAATCCAAATAAACTCATGTGCACTGATACAAGACGACACAGCGGGACACAGAAGCAGAAAGTCACACAAAGAGCGTCAAGGAGCGCCCTACTCTTCGGCGTCGCCATGGTCGTGCAACCCGGCACCAGCCTCACTCTTCCACTCCAGGGCCTTGCGAAACTTGCCCTCAAGCTCCGTAATCTTATTGATCACTGCACCCTTGTTGCGCTCGAGGCCGAGATCGGCGAGGCGGTCCGGTGCTTGAGCTTGGCCTTGGCCGAGTCGATCAACACCTTGTGCCACGCAACCTGAGCTGCGTTCAGCGACTCTGGTGTACCTTGCGCAATAACGTCCAGCACGTCTGCCTTGGTTGGAGCCTGAGAGCAGAACCCGCCACACGCCGTAGAAATGGTCATAAACGTCGGGTGTGAACATCTTGACCTTGGCATCATTCGGCAATTTCTCCAAAAGGCGTGGGACGATGGCGGACGGGACGATGGTGGCAGGGGCGTCGTACAAGTATACAACGGAGGACAATTCCTCAAGCTTGGCAGTGGCGGGGGAAGGGTTGTACGCGCCGAGCTTTGTCGACGCGCCGTTGGAGTTGGGGAGGGGGCGAGGGGTGTGCGATCGCGTTATCGCGGCCGCTTTCCATGTAGAACTCGACCACAAGGTGATCGAGGTCTGGGGTGCGTTTGCCATCGGCGTCGAATGTGCGCGGGATCGAGAAGTCGCAGGCGCAGCGGTCGGCATCGCCAGTAAGGTACTGGAACCGGGCGTTGTTGAGCTTTTCGGTCCTGCCCGCACCGGGCATGTCCGCGAGCAGGCAGGAAGCGAGGTAACGTTGGGCGTGAGCAGGGCAGGTCGGAGTTGGCACATCTTCGTCCATCCTGTCGTCATCATCAGACGGGGCAGTGATACGGAGGGGGGCGGAATGGCGGGCAGTATTGGAACCGGAAGCAGAGGCAGAAAGAGTGACAGTATCGATTTGGGCTTGATCGGGCGGGGGCGGACCACCCATTGTTTGGGTGCCAGGGTCGGCCATAGTGAGAAATGGTCCGTTCGGCGAGATTTTTTGACGGGATACGTAAGTTGGGGCGCTGATTCGATTGCGCAGGGTTTCGTGGCGATAGTGTCACTTTTTGGCCATTAGTCCAACCTGGTGCATCGTACAAGTAAATAGCCGAGACCTGGGTGATCGCGGCAGCAGCAGGCGGGGTGTACATTTCGAGGATGGTGGTGACACCCTCGGATCCATGCAGCGGGCGGGCATGTTGGACCGCGTCGTCACGGCCATCACACGTGTAAAACTCGATCACGATGCGTTCGAGATCCGGTTGGCGTACCCCCTCAGCAAAAACCCGAGGGATGCTAAAGTTGCAAGCAGACTTTTCAAAAGCACCAGTATGGTACTGGAAGCGAGCGGTGTTAAGCTTTTCGGCGCAGGATGTACCGGGCATGTTGGCCAGGAGGCAAGAAGCAAAGAAACGTTGGATAGTGGCAGGGCGGGTCGGGGTCGGGATGTCTTCGTCCATGTTGTCGTCGGCCGGAGCGGCAAAGCGGAGGGCAGCGGGGCGTGGGGCGGCAGAGCGGGCAGGGGCAGTGACAAAATCGGGGGTGTTGGCCTGTTGATCAGGCGGGGGGCGAAGCGGATCACCCATTGTTTGGGTGGCGGACGGGTCGGTCATGGGCAAAAATCGTCCGTTTGACTTGATATTTTGACAGGATACGTAAGTTGGGGCGCTGAGTCCAGTGCGAAGGGTTTCGTAGCGATCTTGCCTCTTTCCAAACGAGCTTGGCATTTTGGGGGCGACGCGCGCAGTGTCACAGAACAAGTGGTCGACGAGCTGGTGGTGGGCAATCGTCATGCGGGGAATCGGCATGGTTGTAAAGGTGGACAAGAGCGATGCGACGGCAGCGACGGCAAGTACTTGTGCCGCCGCGCGATCCTCCGTGCCTGCCAGGCACTCGAGCCAGTGCACAGCGTCGTCGGTACATCTACGCCACGTCGGGCAAAGGGCAGCGCGGACACCCAAGTTGGCCATGGTTCCAAAGGTCTTGCACTGGGTTGCAGTGAGCTGCGGGCTGTGCAGGCTGGTAGACGGGCAGACGAGCAGACGGACAGACAACTCGTGGGCTCGAGAGAAGGGCGGCGCAATCTGAAAATGAAAGTGGATGTTTGGCGTCATTGGTTCGTTAGCAGCTGTGGTCCAGCTTGGAAAACAAACAATCACGACGTTTGAACGAACCGTGTGTCAATTCGAAGTTGAAGCGAGCGGTTGCCTCGAGAATTCGGGGCCGAGAATCTGGACGAGTAGAGGCCAGAGTAGAGGCCGAGAATGACAACCGGGCGGCAGGTCGGCCATACATAGGTATCGCTTTTGGCCACACATCAACAAGCGATCGACAGACCACGGCAAGACGCACAAGACCTTTGACGCGGTCCTCCGATCCGACCAAGTGAGACGTTTGGGTTCTTCCCGGTATAAAACGAGCAAAAAACACGGAAAAAAACCGATTTTGGGGGTTATAGCTAATTGGTAGAGCAATCGACTGCAGATGGATAGGTCACCGGCTCAACTCCGGCTGGCCCCTTGCACCTTTTGACTGGGTTTTCTTCATGTTTGTACGGGTGGTAAGTGGTAACCTGTTACCGTTTTTCGTGCATTGATCTCTGTCAGATGAAGTGGACCTGTGCGGTTATCATTTGTCTATCGCTCGCACCTTTCCGCACGTCCCTGCAGTTCTTAACGCTTTCCTCGTGTAACAAACGGCGATTGGGCCATAACTGATGGCGGAACAGGGCTCTCAAGGGGCTTTAACTCAGTGGTAGAGTGCTCGCTTTGCATGCGAGAAGCCGCGGGTTCGAACCCCGCAAGCTCCAGAATGTACCGATGGTGTCGGTCTCTGTAATGTTACAACATCGGAACATGCACGGCCAGACTTTTTGCCTTCTTGAAAGCAAGACTTTATTTTCTCGTTGAACCTGAAACGCCATCTTGAGACAAGATCCGAAACACGCTGCAGGCTGTCTGAGACGCAAGCCAAGGCTTGCTCGACCTCGTGGACCGCGGCCGTGGATAAACTGTGAACAGCCCGCGGCCGGTTTTGGTGCCGGCCATGGGCGGCTGGCGACCCGCGCGCTTATGTGCATGTGTGCTCTCCCATCTCTTGTCCTCTCGCCCAACATGCACATGCCATCCGTCTGTAAACAACGACCATGAAAGCAGCCCAATCGACATTCATTCTCGTGCTTTGCGTTTTGGCATTGGCAGCGTCTGCTGCTGCGCAGCTGCTCGACCCACTTGACGGACAAGTGTTGAGCGCCGGTGAGACAGATTGCATGAAAAAGTACCCGTCCATCCAGTGACGAGCTCGCACGGGCCAGCTTCTCACCATGCTGTCTGCTTGGTTCCATTCACAGACTCAACTGGCCCGCCTGCGGTGGATGGGATTACGACAAGCAACACCCAAGAGCGAACGAATCGGACCCGGACGCCAAAAAATACGAGGCCGAGGTGTGCACGCAAGACTGCCAGAACATGTTCAAGTCCTTGTCGGACGAGTACCTCAAGAAGATCTGCGGCCCCAACTACGAGTTCCCGCGCAACCGCCGCCAACGGCTGCCAGTCGTTGCCGCGAATGGGGTGAGCAAGTGTCAAAAGGACGAGGCAGGCATCTTTTGCTTCCAGCTGTACGAAAATGTCTCGAAAAAGTTCAACTTTAACGCTTCCGCTCTGGCCGACGAGCTGCAAAAAGCCAACCCATCGTCAATCATTGTGCGCGGGGATGAGGATTGGAAAAAGGTTGAGGCCGTGGTGGTCCCATGGTCAAAATACCCAAAGGACTATGCTTGGTGTGTGTCTCCTTTTCGATTATTGACCTGCGGTTTCTGTGATGTTTACATACTCACTTGCTACTTGTGTGAATTCACGCAGCTCAAAATGCGCTCAAGACGACATTGACCGCCTCACCAAAATCAAGGCATTCCACAAGGGCGGTTACCATGATCCGCACACGGACATTTCTCCCAAGGGTCTTGCTGAACGCACTGCCATGTGTGCCGGCTGGGTGGCTCCCAAGACGGCCGCCACGACTGCCGCTGCAGGAACTAACCCGTCGTCGGCAACTCGCCAGGCATCTTCCGCCACTCTTGTTTCCTCGTTGATGATGGCGATGGTGCTCCCATTTTTGTCTCTCTAAAACATTTCTCGACCTCGGTTGAGCTTACAAGGCAGAAAATCATGAAGGACCATGACAAGTGTTCAGTAAAGATTTCCAAATGTATCGACATTTCTTAATTGACGCACTCAAGTCAGCCGCAACAAAGTGAATGCGCCGAAAGCACCGAAAAGCAAAATCACACCAGCTGACTTTCCTTCGCCAGCGCATAAAACAAACCCCCCTCTGATCTCTTCAACAGCTCCGCCGGTGCTCCAACCTCAACCACCTTTCCATCACTCAGAACCACTACGGTATCATAATCCAGCACAGTATCAATCCTGTGTGCAATCGTGATGACCGTGTGATCCGCAAACTCTGTGCGAATCGCTCGCTGTACAACGGCATCACTCGCACCATCAAGCTTGGCTGTCGCCTCGTCAAGCACAAGCACCTTGGACTTGCGCAACATTGCACGCGCAAGAACCAGCAGCTGCGATTGGCCTGCAGAAAGCGATGTGGGCGTGAGCGGGGCGTCGAGCCCATCTTCGAGCGTGCGAACATGGTTGCCAAGGGTGGATGCGTCAAGGGCACGCCATAGGTCGGCGTCGGACGCGAGACCCAGCGGATCGAGGTTGTCGCGAACCGAGGCGGAAAAGATGGTACTATATCAAACGATAAGAAAAAGTTTGAGCGGTTGCTGAGCAACTTGTCAAGCACGGACGGAGCACGTACGGGTCCTGCGGCAAAATGGTCAAGCGAGTACGAAGAGTGTCGAGATCAATGTCGGAAATGTTGATCCCATCAATTTGAATGGAGCCCGCTGTCGCCTCGAGAATGCGGAACAAGGACAGAACGGTGCTCGTCTTGCCACTACCGGTACGACTATACATGATAACAAGAGTCATTTAGCGGAATGTCACGAATGAGAGGGTGAGGATTTGATTGAAAAAGTCATGGACGCACCCAACAATTGCAACCCTGGAGCCGCCCTCAATCTTGAGATCAATCCCATTCAACACGGGCGGCAATTCGTCACGATACTTGGTCGCAAACGCCTCAAACTGGATTTCGCCCCGTTGTGGCCAGGAGCCGTCGACCTTGTGTGCACCGGGCGGATTGCGCTCGGGCTCCAGCTCCGTGTACTCGTTGATGCGTTCCACCGACACGAGTGCGTTTTCAATCGACGCCAAGTTACTGATTGTACCTGAAAGTTGGAACAGAATGCTGGATGATTGCAACAGGGCAACACCAACGAGCGTCGCGCTTGCGGTGGGCGTGAGCACGGTCATGAAGGTCAATCCGCTCACTAACACTTTGCCCAATACGTCTTGTACAAGTGAGCGCCAGCCAGCGAGGGCAGCCTGAATGACGCATATGCAGCACACGCATCGGTCAGTGCACGAAACAAGGGACTTGGTCCTAGGCCGACCAAGGACGTACCGAGTTGTATTCGCCAACCGCTGCGCGGTCAAGTGACTTGACTGCTTCGTCCATGAAACGGTCCGCATGACAAAACCCGCGGATGGTGGTGATTCCGTCAACCGACTCGGAAAAATGCTGGAGGACTGGAGACGTCAACACGGCGGAAATGCGCTCGACTTCTCGTGACGCGGTCAAGTAAATGGTTTGCACGAGCTGGAACAGCAACGACGCGGGCAAAACCAAGACGAGGAACCATGGCGTCGCAATGGCAATTGTGACGATGGTGCCGATGAGGCCGAGGAGTTGACCGAGAAACATGTACATGAGCGACGGGCTGGGCGAATCGTACGGCTTTGCGTGAGTGGTTAGGTAGCTGATACAAAACGAAATGGACGCACAGTCGAGAATCCACTGCCTGCTGGTCATTGACGAGTCGATTGAGGATCTGGCCCGCGGGAGTGGCATTGAAAAAGGACATGGGTGCCGCGAAAACAGCCTTGACGATTTTGACTTGAGTCGCGCGGGCTGCCCGCAATCCCACGATCCCGAATCCAAAGTACGGCGTAACAACGCCCAGCGCGACGAGGACGAGCACGAGGCCAGAGTATACGAGCGCCCAATAACCGACGTTGGATGGAGTTGTTGCAAAGGTCGCGGCATATCCCTACATATAGTTGTAAGAAACTTGTTAGACCAAGTGAAGAACTGAACAAGAATGAAAAAAAAAGCGTTGGCGAACCAGCCAGAAGGTGACAATAATGCCCATTGTTTGGCCCAACCCCACAAGGAATACGTAAACAGCGAAAAACCCTGCACCGCAATGCGACAGATACGAATGGTACACCCGCATGCCGACCGATCCCGATTGCTTTGCCTCGCTTGTGGGTGCCGCTACCGCGGCAACAGGTGGGGCCGCGACGCTCGACTGTTCTTGGGCCTCGCCCGCCCCTTCTTGTGCGTCCTGCTGGTCCACAATCGTGGCCTCATCCGTATCCTTGCCGCTCCCGACCCGCTTGGCCATGTACTCGTCCACCATTCCCCTGACAACGCCACCCTCCTTGTCAATCAACTCGGCATACGACCCATACTCTGCAACCATTCCGCCATTGATCAATAGTACACCATCAAACGCGGCCAACCGATTCAATCCATTCGTCACCATCACCACTGTCACCGCGGCGTCGGACAACAAGCCCGACTTTGGCGCAAACAATGCGTCAAAAATCTCCCGTTCCACGTGCGCATCCACACTCGAAAGCGGGTCATCCATGAGCACCACATCGGCCGCGCCCATGAGCACAGCATACACGGCCCGCGCAAGCGCCAGCCTGGCCTTTTGCCCACCCGACAACTGTCTGCCCTTGTCACCAATCACTTGCAGATGACCGTCGGGAAAGCCTGCCACATCTGCGCGCAAGGCGCACGCGCCGATCACGGCATCGTACTTTGCCTGGTCGAGCGGCAGTCCAAACAATACGTTGCTCTGAAGGGTCGCGTGCGAGATCCACGTGGACTGGGCAACGTAAGCAACGCCCTTTGCTCGCAACGTCACCGAGCCGCCAAGACAATCGATTTCGCCGAGCATGCATGCGAGCAAGGCGGACTTGCCCGAACCAACTGGGCCGACCACGGCCGTGCGCGACCCGCGAGCCAACGTAAGCGCGCGTGGAACCGAAAGCGCGAGGCGTAACGGGTCGTTTGTAAATGAAAACTTGCCGTCGAGAATGCGAATCGCCCAAGGCAATGCCGACCCAACTGTCTCCAACAATGGCCGCCCCTCGTCGTCGTCGAGCTCGGTCTGGCCGTCCGTCGGCGCATACCGTTGCACGTAATCCTTGCGCTCCTCCTGCCCCAAAAAGTCGCCCACGCGCTTTGCCGCCGCGTATGCCTGGACAAACGGCGGCCACCCATACATGATGGCCGAAATGGGATGATCCAACATGCTCACAATGGCCAATGTCGTAAACACTTGGGCCTCTGAAAGCGCCTGCCCGCGCGTCAGCGCAAGCACAACAAACACGGCAAATGTTGCAAATGCAGGCACGGCCTCGCCCAATCCCATTTGCAGTGCCCACACGCGCAGTCCGCGTTGGCGGTGCTTGAGCTCGAGCTCGCGTGCCGCCAGAATGCGTGCCGCCATGGTGCCCGTCCAACCGTACAGCTTGAGTCCGAGCATATGTGCAATCGAGTCGGAGGCGAGCTTTGTACGTTGGCCCGCATGTTGCATGGTTTGCATGCGATGGTGCATCATGTTGGCTGAAATGCGTGCGAGAAGTGGCGACGAGCCCACGATGATGAGCGGCGGCAGGACGCACAGCCACCCGACTTGAGCGTACAAGAGAACCAGGGCCACGACAAACACGATGGGTGCGCTGTACATTGCCAAAAAGAAGCCAAGTGGAGTCACGAGACTATCGGCATCGGCTTGCGTGTGTTGGAGGATTTCGCCCAAGTTTGTGGATTCGCGGTGTGAGCAGAGGCGCAGGGTTTTGGCGTAGATGAGGTGCGAGATGCCTGATTTGATGGCCAGGTTGAGCTGGGCCACACGCAGGCCCACATATGTATCCGTGATGGTGGTGAGAAGATTGAGCACGAGATAGACAATGGCAATGGTGATGCCGTCCGAGAGTGGATAGGCCGTGGGAGTGCCGCGGGCTTTGACGTAGGACACAAAGTATCTTTTGACATGTAGAATCGTGTCAGCTTGTTCATGACCGTACCAAACGAGCGGGGAATAAGGAGATGTACGTACCCAATGAATGTGGGCTGCAAAAACGCAACAGCGGTATCAAGCGTCTTGACCACAAGCAACGGCGCATACCGACTGAGCACAGTACGGATAAACACCTTGGCAAACGACGGCGACTCTGGTTGCTCGTCCATCTCGCGAATCCACTGCTTTTGCAGCCGCTCGCCATTGACCCTGGTACTTAGGCGAGCAGGAATGGCCCACATGTCTGCTTGATCGAGCACCTTGCGCTGGGCACGCTTGAGCATGGGCACGACCCAGGCAAACGCCAGCTGGTTGAAGAAAGACGCCGACTCTTCCGGTGTCGGGTTGAATCCAGTCAAGCTGGCTGTGCTGACAATCGTCGCGCCGCGGCGAGTCCGAGTTGGGCTCAGACCCTCCACGAGCAAAGAAATGCCGGCAAAGATGACGTGGCCCAGCGTCACTTGGGCCATGGAATATCCGACAATCATGATACTCGTTGACGTCGACGACGACGCCACCGCTGGAGAGTAAACGGGTTGCTCACCCATGGTCAAGGTCCGAAACTGGACGAGTTGTGTGACAAGCACCGCCAAATACACGGCACACAGCAACGGGGACGAAGTCGATCCATGGCGAGCGTTGCGGTGCTCGAGCAGCTGGGCAAGAAGGGAACATGCGAGGATCACAGTGAGAGCAGTGGCCGCGACGAGGTTGGATAGCGATTGATCGTGGTCATCCAGTCGGGTCGAGAGTGCGAGCTTGGCGGTAACGGCGATGGCGAGTGCGAGGTTGAAGCCCACAGCAAGCTTGGATGACAGTGAATTGTGTTAGATCACTGGCGAATGAATGCATTGCTGACGCTTACAGTTTCAATTCCATCGGGATACATACCACTTTGACAGCGCACAGCACGGCCCACGGCCACGATTTGAAAGTCGGCGATGATGATGCAGCATTCGCCTCCGTCGCAGTTGAGATTGGACTGCAAATGTGGCCACGAACCAATTGCTTGGCCCTCACAATCAGGCACAGTACCAGCAGGGCAAATGCGGTGGGGATGAGGACGCCTTGCTGGAAGCACACATCAAGGTCGACATGTGTCGTGCCGGGAGCGATGATGGTCTGCAAGTAAATGATCACATTCGCCAGTCAATGATGTCAATTGATCAAACTCGGGCAGGCGTTGAAATAAATACCAACCAATGGGCCCCGGTGAGTGCAGAATGGACGGGACATGGCGATGACGGCCGAGGTGGAGATGTCTCAAGATTCTCACGATCAGCTTCGTAAAGAACTGAGAGTGGGTTATTAATACAAAGGCGCAAAACGTCACTGACTGTTGCTGATGATGGGAGCGGAATGCATGAAGCTGCTGCAAGCTAGTGGCAGTGGGAGGGAGGGAGGGGGCATATCGATGTTGCTTTCTTCACGACATGCATGTGCAAAGGTTATGTATTTATGCTTGGAGACCTGAGAGCCAGGGAGACTGAACCTCATCGTGGAGACGTGCAGGCACTTGATCCTCATTTGATCAGGGCTTCTGTCTCGCTGCAACAACTTGTCTCACAATGCGAACAGGCTCTGCCTTGAGGCACAGTCAAACCGCATCCGACAACGTCTGTCTTCCAGCCCTTGTTGGCGAGGCGGATAAGCTGCTGGTATACTTAGACCCGGACCAGTGCCGTCTGCCCGACATTCAACCGGACATCCCAATCTGCATCCCAATCCCCAGTACAATGGGTGCAGGAGCTGTATGCACCTACATACCAAGCAACTGTGTGTATCAGCGAAGTACATGTATTGATAATGCGAAACTATACTCGTCACATGCACCTGGGCGCAGACCTGGGCGTGTACAAAGTGAAAATGTATTAATAGTCACACAAATTGAAATAATGATACACTCCGACAACCTCCTGCGTCCATTACCTCGCATCCCTCCCTCCACGTACATCCGCAAGCGTCACCACGTCACCCATTTCCAACCTGCCAGGCACTGCATTTCCAACCAATGGCGACAAGGATGTTACGTGCGGGGTCTGTGAAACAGATTCGCCGCCGCTATTTTGCCGCATCGGCACACCCACATACCCCACCCCACCCTCCGTCTCCACTTGACTTTGAGCCGCAGACACGGATAGTCGATGGTCGGCACTGGGCAGCCACCGAAGCACACTAGACGCTTGGTCGCCCGCTGCCGCGCGTGTGCCCGCGCCGCCGCTCATCAACAAAGAGTCACCGAGAGCGGGTGGACTGGACGATGCCGATGCCACAAATTGCGATCGAGCAGTCGCTGCGGCGGCTTCGGATCGCGGGTACTGTGCAACCAAACTGGCCGGCGGTGCCTGCGCCGAATCTTGGTCGTCGCCCATGCCTAAATCCATATCCAAATTCGCGTGCTCCATCGAGTCGAGCGCCCGGTACTCGATGACGCTTGGCGGCAAAATGCTCCGATTGCCTACCCAGCTTTCCGGTCTCGATTCTGGGTCAGGGTGATGGTCGAGCTTGAGCGGCTCCGTGGTCACAAGCACGGGGGTCGCGGGCGGCGCGGATTTGCGGCGTGTCGTCCATTTGGCAGCGGAGAGCGCGGTGCGAAACACGGACAGTAGCGAGTGGCGTTTGTGGTGGTCTGCGGGCGCCGCAACAAGCGGGTGCGTGGCCGGTGTGGCGGCAAGGTCGGTGACGGGCGAGGGCGGCGGCGGCGGCGGGTGTGAAATGGCTGCAGCCGACGTGGATGAAGCGTTGGGGTGCGCGGCAAGGAGTGGGGCAGGTGAGGAAGCAGCAGACGCAGACGATGACGAGGCCGGTGGGTAAACGGGCCACGACTGGCGAATGCCGCCGCCCATCCCTGTAGGTGCGCCCGGCGGCGGCGTTGCATCTGAATGCGGCCACAACGCCGTGGATGGCGACGCGGCTGCCGCATATGTTGACGACACGTACGATGCACGTTGCACATGCGGCGGCGGGGCATGTGGGTCGTAGCATTGAGATCCGGGTGTCGACGGATACGACCACCGCGGATCGTACGGATCATAACTGACACGCATGCCCGCTGATGCTCACCAATAAACGACAAGCGGGATCCGAAGGGGTGGCTGCTCCGGGCGTACTGGGCGTTGCCGAGGATCCCTCGGCCGCCGCAGCCGTACTGCTCGCCATACTACTGCGTTTCATGGCTGCCCTGGCCATTTGTGGGCCGAGCGCCTCGAGCGCCGGGTCCACGCCAAGTGCACTTGCCTGTTGGACGCGAATGCGACGCAGTTCACCCAGCAACTGGTCCTTTTCCACGGTCGCTTGGTCGCGCGCGCGGTCCCACCGGTAGCACACGACAATCATGGTGATGAGTGCCAGGGTGACAGTGATGGAGGCGGCAATCAAGATGATCACGTCCGAGGTCCACTGGAAATTGTCAAATGGCCCTGGTTTCGGGCACTCGGGCAAGGAGGCTGGCAGCGAATTGCGGCAGGCGGATGGGAACGATGAGGCGGATGGGTAGCAAGTGTAGTTGGCCGTGGACGAGGTGAGCGCGCATGCCGAGATGGATTTCGGGAATGGTGGGATCGGGCCGCTAAGGCTGGTGGACGACAGGTCGAGTGCAATGAGGTTGGGCGGCAGCGAGTTGGGCGGAATGGGGCCCGAGATGCCCGTAGAGGCGAGCGAGAGAGAGCGCAGGGCGGTCAAGTGTGAGAGGGCGCCCAGGGAAGGAATGGACCCAACAAGGAGCGGATTGCCGGCCAGGTCGAGCAGTTCCAAGGAGGCGGCGAGCGGCGATGCGGACTGCAAGGGCAGAGGCAGCGAGGTCAGGTTGCCCTGCAGCGATTGGCGGGGCCAGGCAATGGCCTTGACATTGTCGAGCGTGCAAGAAATGCCCGGCCAGGCGCAGCACCCCGTGCCCGCGGCCGAGTCGGTACCTGGGGCGAGTGGCAAGTTGAGGTGTCGGGCGAGAGCGGCGACGGCGGCGCATGGGGCTTGGCTCTGGCCGGGGTCTTGAGTCTGAGCTTGCGCTTGCGTGATCATGATTTTTTCATATCAATCTCAATGTAAATAAATACGGTCATAATACATAATTGTAACGTTTACTACATGAAAGAAGTGGGAACTCAGTGGGAACTCTACAATGTACATGTGTGCACAACGCACAATGCGGCACTGTGGCACAACACATCTGGACATGTACATTCTGGTGCACCGCCTGGCGTTACAGAGCGATGGAAGTGCTCGAGAAGGTTCTGGAACCCTCTTCAACCATCTGTCATCGGCCGTTCACGCGTTGTCCGACCATTGTCCGACAATCATACTAGCCAGCCAAACCGGCCAGCCAGCAAACGACCCGGCCGCGCCGGACCCCCCCCCCCCCCGCATTTGACTGAATATCCTATGTACATTGATTCAATCGCTCTCTGGCTCAGCGCAAGCACGTCAAGACCATACATAACAGCAACCGCGACCTTTCACAAGTGACCATGTCTGCATCCGCCTCTGCCGCCGCCCAGCAAGTCCTCTTCCACTTTGGCAAGTGGCCCATCCCACAGGGCGAAGTCTTTTTCACGTCCGCCCTGTCTTTTGCCGTCGTCAACTTCAAGCCTGTCCTCCCCGGCCACGTCCTCGTGTGCCCGCGCCGCATCGTCCCGCGATTTGCCGACCTGACCCCGGCTGAGCTCTCTGATCTTTGGTCCATCTCGCAGCGCGTTGGCAATGTCGTGGAGCGCCATTTCAAGGCAGACAGCTTGACGTTTGCCGTGCAAGACGGACCCAGTGCGGGCCAAACGGTGCCCCACGTTCACGTCCATGTGATTCCCAGGCGTGCGGGTGATTTCGACAAGAATGATGAGATTTACGACAAGATTGAGCAAGTCGAAAAGGACGGGCTGGGCAGGGTTCCAAACAAGGACAAGGGCAAGGGAAAAGGTATGGATGCAGACGAGGACCGCAAGCCCAGGACGCTGGCCGAGATGGAGGTGGAGGCCAAGCAGTTGCGGGCCTACTTTCCGGCCGAGGAGCAGGCAATCAAGTTGGACTAGCTCAGAGCTCCTAACTCCTAACGATGTGTCGATCATCATCCTAATCCTTGGGTTGACTGCATCTTGCACTGCATGTGCGTTCTGGAGCTTGAAATAGAGTGCATTTTATGACATCCTTTTACTACTTACCCACCGCGAAGTCAATGTACCGGAGCAATCTCCATCATTGAAGGCATCCCAGACCAGACCCGACCAGCGCTCCCACAGGCCACAGTCTCTGGGAGTGGGAGACGAGAGACAAAAAGTCGGATCGATATCGATATCGGCGGCGAAGAATTAAGCAAATCCGGTCGTGTGCCGGCCACCTACATGCGAAGCGAATGTTGTCAAAACCACAATTTCGACCTCGCAATGAATTCCAATCTCAAGGAAACCTTGGGCAATGGACTCTTCCTCATCAGTATCATTGCCTCAGCTGCACTTGGCTCATGTCCGTCCGTGGACACCGCCGCGTGCCCTTGGCACCGACCACGACCCAGACCTTGACAAGAGCCATGATCTGGAACCTGATCAGCAACCAACTCCAACGCTTCACAGCCTCCACCCGTTTGGCCAATCCTTGGCTCGGTTCTCCGCGTCCTCTTCCCTCGAATATCCACCCCCGTTCCCTCCAAACTCCCAATTCTCCCACCTCTTGCACGCTGGCATCCTTCACGAGCTCCTTCTCCTGCGCACGTCTCCGCCCAAACTGCTCTGGCGCAAAGCCGGCCATCATGCCCCCATTGACCTGTCACCTACCCCTCCACTCACCACCCTATCTGCCTGCCTGTGCTATCTGCCACGCTGGACACCTCACCCAGTCGCCGTCCAAGTGCTCTCTGACGGCCTCATCAAATGCACCGACCTGGGCACGGGCGCCGTGCGATGGGCCTCCGTGATGCTGCCCGGGCACGCAACCCATGTCATTCGCCTGGGATCCAATGGCGTTGCGTTCTTTTCCACACCACGTACGTACCCCGGCAAGCCGTTGCCGACCGGCGCCCTGGGTACCGATCTCGTCTGTGTGCTCGTGGATCATCCATCTGCCCAACAATCTCTGCTTGCCGTGTACAAACCTGGGCGCGTGCTTACGGGATACCTGAGTCCATCGGCCATGCGCGTGTTTGCTGACGGGAACTTGTGGGCGAGCGCAGGCAATGGCGAGCTGCATGTGTTTCAAGTCACCAGGGCACCCGAGATGGACGTGTACCCAGGGATGCCCGTTGTAGAGGTGGACGACGAGCCCACAATGATGGAGGGCGTGGAAGAATCGTTTGCTGAGGAGGTATCTGTGGTGGTGCCACCCGCGAACATAGCTTCCAGGCGCTCGGCGTCTTCGGCGTCAAACGCCTCGGTGGCGGCCATCCCAAGCTCAAGCAGTAAGCCCGCATCCAAAAAGACTGGGTCCTCGGCAGCTGCATCAAGGAAATCTGGCGCTCGGGCGTCCAAAAAGTCGGGCCGCCCGTCAAGTCGCCGCACCAGCGTCACGCCCGCCAACTCGCGTTCCACCCCAGCCGCAGATATGTCCCCGCCACAATCGCCGCCGACGCCGTCCACTGCTTCTGCTGCTGCCGACGACGAAACGACTCGCCAGCAACACGAAAAGGACCGTGCAAATGCCACAGTACTGCACACACAACCCCTGCGTGCGCCGCGATCGGCATTGGCTCTGGCGCCGTCTGCCACTGACAATGACGACCAAGTGACTTATGCGCGCGTCGTCCTGGTACCCCTAAGCGCTTCCGAAGTCCACGTGCCCGTTGTCAACATGGTCGAGTGTGAGGATGCTGCGGGTAACCTGTGTGTTGCAATGCACTTTGCCGACGGCGCAGTCACAGTACATGTGGTTGCAGATGCCAATCATACCAACCGGTTGAGTCTTGTGGCTTTGTTTGAACGCGTCCATTCCATGGTTGGTGTGCGCGTGTGGGGAAAGAAGGGCGTTGCAGTGGTGACACGTGAGGGTGCCGTGCACGTATGGGCTGGGCATGCAAATGCGCTCAGTGTCAATGTGGGGACGCGCACATTGGTGATGGGATTGGGTGACGGGCTCTTGTTTTGGGACAAGGACTTGGACCAGTATGTTCAAGCATCGTTGGCGAGCACCAGGTGGGACAAGTCGCCAGAGATGCGAAAAGTGTTGGATGCGCTCGGGTGTGTGCTTCCACTTAATGCGTACCTTTCCATTCGCGACACGGACAAGGTCACGGAATCGCTGTCCTCGCTCATCCTCGCCGCTGTGTCGAGCGACTCCCGCCGCCATGCCCTCCTCTGTGCCGTCTCGGCGGCGCTCTTTTTGCTCGTTCAAGAGTGGTCACTCAACGACCTTGAGCAACGATCGGCTCGGTATTTGGCCGAGGCGCTTGTGCCTGTGCTAGTCGAGATTGGGTGGGTTCAGCATGTTGAGTACTTGGCTCATCGGCACTTTGCGGATCGACTCGACCGGGTTGTCGGTAGGCTGGAGGACAAGTTGCGGGCCGACGCGGACGAGCCGCGGCCGCAGTGTCTGGTTGCATTCGCGACACACGAGAATGGTGCGGATGATTGGTCTACGATCAGTGATTTGCGGAGCCGGTTTGGCATCAACAACGAGCCGCCTGCCAATTCAACTCTTACGGATCAGGACGTGTATCCCATGACGAGTGCGTTAGCACACCTGCTTCACTCACTGCACACGAGTACCAGTCCCGAAACCCTTCTCGATCACCTTTCGCCTGCACTTGCCGACTTGTATTCGCTTTGGCAATCGACCCCTGCACTCTTCAACTTGCTCCCGCTCGGCTGGCGCCTGCTCGTCACGTCGACCATTGAGCTCGCACGTCTCGAGCCAGAGTGTGTCGGCGCACTCCCGTTTTCAGCAACCGCGTTTCTCGACCGAAATGACCTCCACTTTGGCGCACAACCTCCGCGTACTGCGATATCTCGATCGCCGGCTACAAGCGGGCAAGACGATGACCCCTCGCAACACACGTTGCACGACCCACACGATCTGTCCATGGCTCGTCAAATGCTCACCATCCCCACGACCTTGCACGTTGCCTATGCGTACAAGTACGTGAAATTGGGCCGCGCCGAGCACCTCGAGAACCAGGAACAAGATGCAGTCATCGAGCGGACCATTGCGCGCGTTCTTGCCGTGTACCCAGGCGCCGCAGCTCTCGATTTCAAGAGCATTCCCTACACTGGCTTTTCGCCCACCAACCCGGTTCCAGTCCCGATCACGGTTGACATCAACTTTCAGGTACGCGCGACAGGCAACGTGGCATGTGATCCAGTCCGACTTGTGATTCCACCTGCAGACCCAACCGATCGCGAGTACAACTGGGTCCTGTTCCACGCGGGCGTCGCAAGTGCGCTAGGCATGCAACTCCCCGACTCGCTTTCTGCGGGCCTTGCGCCGCGCGATACGTCAGGCAACCCTGCCAACACACCTGCCACGTCCAGTGCGGACAACGTGATTGCCGACCCGTTCATTGCCTGGCTCTGGACTAGCCGGCCGACGGCCGCGTCGCGGCCCTGGTCCGTGGCGCTTGGCGGCTGGTACCTCGGGGTTGGCCTGCTCGGCTACCTGGCCAACGTGCCGGGCGAACTCTTGCTGCACTTGATCGGGCACCCGCCGCCCAGTGCATCCACAAAGCATGTCACGACTCAGCCGCAAATCGATGTTGGCGTGCTGGTGGGCGTGGCTGCGTCGCGCATCGGGTCCGCCGACAAGCACTTGCACGCCATGCTTGCTGTGCTTGCACCCAAGGTGTTTCAAGTCGCCGATCCACAAGTCGGCGATGTCCCACCCGACCAGCCAATGCTTGCAGCAGTGCTTGCCATGGGCCTCATCATGGCGCGCACGGGCAATCGGGAGGTGGCGCGGTACTTGTTTGAAAATGCATTGTGTTCGCCACACTTGGTCAAGCCACGTGCAGTGCAGGTTGCGGCCGCACACGCGGGCGGCGGGGCAGTAGGGTCGGGCGGCTCGTATTGGATTGGCGATCAGTATGCCGGCGAGGGCTTGCGGGTGGTTGCGGCGGTTGCGCTTGCGTTTGTGCTCCTGGGCAAGGCAGACAGGGTGTGGATCGACAGGTTGGCGCACTTGTGGGACAGTGAGCGTTCGGGTAGGATGGCGGCCGTCACGGCGGCGCCCGCCTGGATTGTGTTTGGGTGGATCTTTTGGAACTGCAAGAGTGACGAGATCAGGAGCAAGTGTCGCGTTGGATCCGTTGCAAGTGCCAAGGTCAAGGAGATGGATGGCAAGGTTTTGTTTTATCGAGCAGTGGCCAGCTTTTTGGTTGACTGGGACCTTGTGGATGTTGAGTATGTGAGGCAGGTGTGGGGAATCGTGCGGCGCGAGGTCAAGGAGGCTGGTGGGGATGCCCTGGCGCGGATGGCCGCAGATTCTGTTGCGACGGCGGCCGTGTATGTACTTGCAATCAAGTTTGCAGGAACAGCGGACCAAGAGGCGGCAAAGGTGTGCTGGGACCTGGTTGATGTGCTTGTGAGCAGGTTGCATTATGATCCCGACAGTGCGTTTCATTTTTCCTCCGTGCCAGATATCCACTAACTTGTTTCTAACTCAATTTTTGGTTTCATCCATGTATCTGTTGATGTCACAAGTTGTCCGTCACTTGGATCCCAAGAATGCTCCCGGTATGTTGCTACATTGCTGTCCAACCTCTACTTCTATTGTCCTCACATGCCTTCGCTTGTTGTCCTACACATACGCAGGCGATCCCACTCCGCTGGACCTTCAAGTATCGCACCAAGCCAACCACTGGCTCTACTCAGCACACCTCAGTGCCGCGCTCATTCTCTCGGGCACGGGCGACCGACACGCATATCGCCGCCTCGTCCGTCTTCAGCAACGCACGGGCCCCAACATCACTTTTGGCCTCCAGTCGCAGGTCAATCTCGCACTTGGCCTTGTGTTTTGCGGCCGGGGTCAACACGCGGTCCGATCCACCTCGCCCATCAGCGCGCTGGCCCTTTTTGCCTCAACAATGCCCTGCTTCACGCCTGTATCGCAAGCCGATGACACAACCACATTACACGCCATGACGCACTTGTGGGTCTTGGCCGCAAAGGCCACGGTCGTGAATGCAGTCTCGCTCGCGACAGGCCAACATGTGACCGTGCGCGCAACCTTGTCGGCCGAGGTGAGCGGTGACGCGAGGGAAATGGGGTCAGCAACAACCATTACGTTGCCGCACAAGTTTGAATTACCGCTGCCTGCCACGACCGGCGCTTGGACGCTCTCAATTGACGATCCGGCTTGGTATCCGCTCACTCTGCTCGTGGACGATCTGATTTCCGGCAATTCCGCAGGTGGGCGGGCAGTGTACTTAGTTCCAAAGGACGGGGTCGAGCTCGCGAGCCACAAGCATGCGTCGCGCGTTGTCAAGCCCGTGATTTCGGGCAAAGTGCAGCATTTGCTGGGCCAGTTGATGCACTGTATCTTGTCAGTCTCGGACGGCGGCGCAGAGCAAGTACGGGCAATGGAAGCGGTCAGGTTGGTCAATGCACCGGTGGTCAAGCTGAGGTTGTTTGCGACGCTGGATCGCAGGTATGCTGGTGACGGTGTGTCAAGGATTGCCGTGGAGGTGGAAAGGATCCGGCAATTAGTGTTGAGCAAGTATCCGATGCCGGCGTTTGCGGGACCTGTCGTGGAGCAAGTTGAGGAGGTGGCGAATCAACAGAGTACGGTCTTGCATGGACTGCTAGCAGTGGCGAGAAGTGCGGCGCCCGCGGGTGTGTGGGAGCTGGCGTGCAGATCGGTGCTCCATGGCAGGCTCTTGTCAACGAAGCTGGTCCAAGACAAGGTTGCGGTTGCGCAAACAGCACACGAGTTGGGGGTTGACGAGGATGCGGAAGAGTTTTTGCGGATGTTGGTTTGTGATGATGATTCCTCGTTGCTGTTGTAGACATGCGCATGCATGGATCACAGAAATGATTGTATATTGACATTGAAACTTGCCCGTCCTTCCTCCAGAGCATTGTCTTGTCCTCCCGTCAAGTGGACAATGTAGCAGTCTTTTGTCACAGCCCTTGACCATTCGCCATTCCGGACATGTATATGTATTATATAATACCTGTTCACATCAACAGCCTTTTGTCCACACGGAACACTCACATCCGACAAAACCGCGATAATGAAAGCACTCAATGCAAAAATGTCACAGCCGTACTAGAAGACCACTCGCAAACTTGCCGCCGTGATTCCTTGCAGCTCCCGCCTCCCTCCAAACAATCAACTGCGCCCTAAACATGTCTCCCTCGTCAAAACCTCACGCTCACCTTGACCAGAGCGTGGTTCCATGGCAGAATCCAGTTGTTTCCGAGATGCTCCCTCCTGAGCTTCACTTCGTCGTTACCTCTCTCGCACGGCCCCGGTCCGTCCTTCCATCAGCCAGTCGCCGACTTCACGCCACTTGCACCACGGGCCAATCGATCCACATTGCCTGGCGTAATGCTCTGTTGCTCTGGGCCGACGCCAGCGACAGCGACAGGCATGCAGCCTCAGAACAACCGCAGACTTCTCCCCTCATCTCTGCTACGCTCAAGCACTTGCTCATTGTCAACCTCACGGCCCAAGCTCTGTCAAACTTTGCTCCCACCTGCCCAAACCCTGATCCGATCTTGACGACTCGCTTCCTGCAATGGCTTTTTTCGAAACCGTTCAAGACATTGCCATCGTTGATCCATCCACCCGCTCGTACTCAGGACGCTCTACGCAGCCATGTGAGTTGGTGGCAGCCATCCAGAGACAAGTTTACACTCCTCGTCTACTTTATTCGAGCGGGCCAGCTCGAGCTTCTCGAAGAATGCCTTGTACAAATGCGCAAGGTCCCCGCACCAAGGCTCCCATGGTCATTTTGGGTCAGCCAGCAGCATAACTTTGATACCCGGCCGGGGTCCCACCAGCTTCTTTCAGAGCTCGCAAAAACACATCACAACGATCATGCTCCGTTCTTCATGGGACTCGTGGCACTCGCTTTGGTTGAATGGTCGCTCCCGACTCTCCTCGTCTTACTTCGCGTGTTCAAGGACGACTTGACTCCCAGCAGGGTCACCAGCTTGATCCCAGACGGCTCATCCACTCAACAAGATTTTCTCGAAATGCTGTGTTGCCTGTCGCCTCCTGACAACCCCAACCGCGTCATTAACCTGTTCCACTGGCTCTGTGCAACCGGGTTATCCTTTACCGATGCATATCCCATCACTCAATACCTGTTTCGGCCGTCACTGCCTGGTTTTTTTGCCAGATTATTGGCGTCAATTGACCTTCCGCGCTTGGCAGCCATTTCCGATGTGGTCCGCGCAAGCCAATTTCGTGAGAAACTTGGCGTCGCGACCGTCATTCATCTCAAGGAACAATACGACCAGGACTTGTTTGATGGGGCATTGCAACACGGCTTATTCGAGGATCACCACTGGTCTGTCCTCTTGTCATCCAATGTCGATTTTTGGTTGCAAACGATTCAAGTTCATGTCACTGAAGCATCTGCGCAGATTATGGTGTTGCTTTATGGTACGTCTGTGACGTTGGACATTGGTGTATTTGGACGTGGGCAGCGCCCACTGATTCCCGATTGACGCGGTGTCATTATTTATGTAGCGATCCGACTTGCCGCCGAAGGCATGTATCCTCCTCATGATCCCGACACAGTTCCCAAACTCGTCCCCATTCTCCAGCGTTCTATGGGCATTGATCTCATCAACATGATCCGGCGTAACCCCGACTGCTTCACGGCGTCAATTGGAGCCCAAGGTGTATTGGCACTTCATGGCGCCGGCGCATTACCAGATCCGGCCAGCCAACTCTCCTCTATCCTCACATCATTCTCAAACCCAAGCAGTCTATTTCCAGCGTGTCCCGCAAAGCGAATTGGGTTTCAGTCAGCTTGCTCGGTCATTTCTGCGCTCTTCTACTGCGCCTCGGCTGATCTACCGCATCCATCGCCGTCGTCATCATGGTCCGATCGCAGTCAAGCACCTGTTCAATCCCTCACCCCTCCGCAGCGTTCGATTCTGCTTCTTAGTCTTCTCACGACAAGCTCGCTGTGCAACGTGACCCCTGGTTCGCACCATCTGCCCAGTTGCATGTCGACGGACTTCTATCTCAAGGCTTTCGAGCTTGTCATTGGGCACATGACTCCGACATTGACCTCGGACGGCATTTTCCAAGCACTTCCTGCGCCATTTCGCGCCTACGCCATTTACCTTGCATGCCACATGCTCAAGACCAAAATGACGGATGTGCTCGACAAATCGCTTCACAAGCTGCACATTACCACCGTTGCGAGCCTGGATCCGCTCACAACCGCGGCCGCGCTGTGCATGTCCAACAATGTGCGCATGATGTGTGCACTGGCCAAATGGATTTGCAAGCAGGATCAATTGTGTGCGCGGCTCAGTTGGCGTGTCATCAAGAAAATCCAGGGTGGGGACACTGAGGTCGAGGAGCTCGAGCAGTTCATGTTGTCGGAACTGGTGAGCCTCAATCAGAGCCATGACAAGTTCAATTTCAAGCGGACAGGGGAGATGCTCAAAGTGATGACGAATGCGTTGGTATTGAGCAGGTAGATGTGCGGCTGTCATGCACGCCTTTGAGCGCGCGGTGTCATAGTGTTTGCATGGTTTTGACGACGCAAATTTTATATGTATGCTGTGACTTTTTGGGATGCTCTCGCTTGATCTATCATAATATTATTCGTCAAATCCACTGCGACCTCGCCGTGCCACATCCGTGCAACTCACAGGTTGCTATGCAAGATACTTATCGATCAGCAACTGCCATACCCCTCAGCGGTCGACTCAACTTCAAGCCATTAACCCACTGCATTGCCTCAACCACACCCTACCTGCCTCCAGTCACTATCATGTCCTCATCCGCCTCGTCCGCCGCCCCCGCCGCAACCAAATCGGCCGCCAGCCAGACTGAACACGACCACATGATCCGCGGCCAACTCTACTACGGCTTTGACAAGTCCCTCTTTGACCTGCGCACGCAAGCACGCCACTTGCTGGCCGAATTCAACACGCACATTAAGCCCGACGATCGCGCGGGCCAGATTCGCGTGATGCGCGCGCTCTTCGGCCCGGGCGTCAAGCACTTGACCGACGACGAAATGCCGTTTATTGAGCCACCGTTTCGGTGCGATTACGTACGTCCCTGCCTAACGTCAAACGGACGGACAGATAGACAGACTGAGCTTACTGACGTTTCTTATGGACAGGGCCACAACATTCGTTTCGGGAAAAACGTCTACATGAACTTCAACACTACCATCTTGGACTGTGCGCCTGTGCACATTGGCGACCGTGTGCTGTTTGGTCCCAACTGCTCCGTGTACACGGCCGAGCATCCGCTGTCGCCAACGGTCCGGTCGGGGACCGCGGGGCCAGAGTTTGCGCGACCCATTACAATCGGCAACGATTGTTGGCTTGGCGGCAACGTTGTTGTCGTGTCGAGCGTGAATGTCGGGGATGGGTGCACGGTTGGCGCTGGATCGGTTGTCACGCGGGATTTGCCGGCAATGTCGCTGGCCGTGGGTAATCCGGCAAGGGTCAAGCGTGTGCTTGAGGAGGATAAGGCCGTGGCGGAGGGGATTGCGAGCGGGGAAGTCAAGAGGGAAGATGTGGAGGATCCGCGGTGGGTTGGATTGAAGCGGTGAACGTGAGTAATACTGTTATGTTCTTGCATTCGTACTGGATTGTATATGTATAAGGGGTGCTACGTAAGAGAGTATCATATGTGTTGGAGAACATTTAAATATATCAACAGTTTGGACGGGTCGAATCTCAATCTCGGGAAAAGAAATACACCGCCCTCGCTCATCGGAATACCTTACAATGGCAGACTGGGACGTATCAAATACAAAACACCATGCAGTCACCCCATCCCATAGAACAACAATGATATACACACACACTCTGTTCCACCAACAACTTGCCTCCCACACGCATCCACCTCACCCATCCTCTCCACCAACCGCACACCCATTCACGATGGACCACACTGGCAACCCATGTTTCCCCGAGTCAACGACCTCCTCAATCCAAACCACATCGTCATCCACAAGCACCACTTGCAATCGCTCACCAACAAGCGGACCAACCACTTTTCTTGCCACCACCGGCCGATGCCGCCCCGCGGCTTGCGCATTTGGCGCAGCAGCAAGCAGATGATCGCGAATGGCACCCAGGTTAATGGACACACTGAGCAGACGACCGGACGGCGCCCTGTGCAAGGAAGACGCAATTGCCTGCGTGGGCAATGACGGTGAAGGTTGATCATGGACCATCGATGATCGTTGCACATTGTCCAACTGAGCCGCGAATCGCGCTTCCTCTTCGTGATCCTGCGTGATTCGGTCCACTTGACTTGCACGTGCCGCCCTCCCTACACCCATCCCACTCTTCTTTCCCAGATACGAAAACAAGGTCGTTTGCCCGGCCGGGAGGCCGCCTTGGCTCGGCCTCGGTTGCCGCACCTGCGACGGCGAAACAAATGTTGGCTTGGTGGATTGACTTGCGGCTTTGCCTCCTCCCGTAGCGCGAGGCGATTTCGACGGTGTAAACAACCCGCCAATCGGCGGTCCAGGCGCAGGCGATGGTCGGCGCGTCATCGCGTTTGAACACATGGGCAGCGGCCCGTGTTTCGGTTGCGGCAGCAGATGATTCGGTGCAACAACCAACTCGTGCTCCTCATCGTCGTCTTGGTCTTCATTGTCGCTCCCCAAGGCACGAATCCGATGGACACTCGGGTGCGTCGAGTCCGGTTGATTAGGTTCTGGGTCGAGTACTGGCCCGCCGCTGGTGCCCGGCGTGAGCAAAGAGTGAATCGAGACGGGTTGAATGGCACGTTGATGGAATGCGTGAATGAGCGGCGTCGGCACAAGTGACGCGGGCGGCGCGGGTTGCGAGAGAAGCGGGGTGGACGGGGGTGCAAGGTGGGTGTATGGGGAGGCGGCGGCGGGCTGCGAAGACGACGTCCGTGGTGGGGTCGGTGGGGCAGCTCCCGCGCCAGCTGCTGTGGTCATGGTTGTTGGAGGTGGGTCCATGTACGATGACGGGGACTGTTCATCCAGTGGCCCGGATGCGCTGCGAGCACTCGCGGGTGCCTCGACGGTGGTCTTTTCGGCCAGCATGGGCTCGTATGTCTTGCTCAACACCCGATCCAAAACTTGCACGAGGTCGCTGATACACTCGGACATGACTTGCGACTTTGCGGGGTCCACATTGATGTCAAATGTCCCCGGCGGCAGCGTGATGCCAATCAAGTGAAAGGCCGAGCGGCACCCGGCACGTTCAAGGTGCGATTTGACAAGTTGCGAGATGGCACGTGGGGGCTTGATGGGCCGTTGGTTGAGCGTATACAGTGGCGGTTTGGTTGCAAAAGGCTTTGTGTCCTTTGAGACTGACGTTCGAGCAAACACCAAGCGGTTCGTGAGCCATGTCGACAAAAGAGATGGAACATTAGGCAGTCGAGAACGTACGGGATGCAACGGTCGGCAAGACAAGTGAGAGTGTGCACTCGGTCATGCTGGGTGTGGCGGGGACATAATCGATGGCGTGCACGCTGAGGTACATGCACCCATCAGCAACGACCCGGCCATGGACAGATCCAATAGCATCGCGCAAGGTTTTGGATGCTGGTTTGACCCAGCGATCCGAACCGTCGACCAGCGTGAATTGAACGAATGGGTAGGCGAGTGCGTAGGTGTGTAACAGTGGCTTGAGGTTTTCCTTCTTCTTGAGCAAGGTCTGATCCGTGCCAAGGTGGTGAGCGTCATTGAGTAGTGTCGGGGCAAGGCCACTCTTGGAGTTGGACGTACAGTTCGCCGAACAGGTAGGGTGTGAAACAGATTGGTTGCACAAACAGACGTGCCAACGGTCGCCGAGGCGACTTTTGTTGAGACAACTTCGCCCCTGTTGTCGATAGAATGAGCTGCTCCAACCTTGTCTGACATGGTGCGCGTCGTTATTGTCAAGGATTGGCTCAAGGTTGCGAGCGAGTGGAGCGCTTCGCCACGGAACCCGAGTGAAGTAACGGATTCGAGGTCGGCAAAGGCACGCAGTTTGCTTGTATAGTATCGACGTGCCATGCAGGGTCGATCTTGAGGCGCGATTCCAGATCCATTGTCGGCGACCTGGTGATGGCAAGCCCAGTCAGTCAGGCAAGACCAAGAGGAGAGGTGAGTGCAAAAGTCGAGGGAGGAACAAACCGTGATGGATTTACGTCCGTGGTCGATCAGGGTGACAGTGATGGCCGTTGCACCGGCGTCAATCGAGTTTCTGTTGGTAAGTATGATTGATGTGAGGCGAGGGAGGCAGTGTGTGAGAGCTATCCATCCGAGGCTCGGGGCTCGAGCAAGATGCAACAAGGTACAGACTCGATGAGTTCCTTGACGGCCGAGGCGACATCGACAATGACTTGTCCCGATGTGATTGAGGAGACTGTATCTGGTGGCAGCGGCTGGATCTTTGCCGCAACAGCCGTCGCCGGAGCCGTAGCCGCAGCGCTTGCGCTTGGTGTGGACATGACACGGTAGCGGGATAAGGGCAAGACGGGTTTGGAGTGTTTGTCGGGAGTGACTTTGGCAATAGGAAGGTGTTGTTGAAAGGGTGTGCAGCGTGTGTTTGCGATGGGTTATCATGCATGGATATGAGCATTGTTTTTATGGCGCGGCTGGCCACGAAATGAATTAAATCAATATTGAAATATTGAATATGACTCATTCACGTCGTCGATCCATCCAATATCTGTCCGATGTCCAATGAGGTAGCTCGCATTGAACCCTTTTCTAGAGCCTCACTCGACCATTTCTAGAGCTTCCTCGAACGTGTCTGGAACTTGCTCATCACGTAATCACAATTGGGTACACAGGTAAAGATGGATTGGAATGTATATATGCATTACCGTCCAACGTCAAGTCACTATTCCGACTCGGAAACCACGCCCCACGGCACCCCGCGCAATGAGATTGAGATCACCTTAATCCCCTTAATTCCATGTTTTCCCCCGTGTGACCTGCATATCCATACATGCATACATGTCACGCTTGCGCCTTGCGCCGTCAATCCTCCTGCGAGTCCGACTTCCGACGTACCAACTGCGCTTCAACTTTCCGCTCAAACCGTTTCCATTCGCATTCTCGTTTCGCACATTTTCAATCTCGACTTCAAGCTACTACGCCATGCACTACCGCGACCCGCTGCATTTGCCACCGGACCCGGAACCGCGGTCCATTCACGTCCTCACGAGCGGCCGGATCGTCATTGAATCCCTCTCCACATCGCCATCGTTGTCTCCTCCCGACAGTGAGCAGACATCGATTCAACAGAACTCATTCCCGCATGTTTCCTTCAGTCCTCAGACTTTTCACTCCGCAAGCGCGCCCACCTGGGGTTCGGACTCGGACGCCGGCCCGGCTTCTCTGGTGTTTGACGGAACATCGCCCAAACCCTTCATTGAACACCCACCCGTCGACGACTATGGCCCCATTCGCACCGCGCCCAACCACAACTCAATAGCACGCCACCTCTCGCACGTCGGCCTCCTGGGCATCCTCGACTTGGGCTTTGCCTCACACCTCCTCTTTGCAACTCGCGCCACCTGCGTCGCCCAATTGGCAGGCGCACCCATCTACAAGATCTCGAGTGTCGACTCGTTGCCCATCGTCTCGCCGCCCACACGATCCATGGCGCAAGAGGCGTACGAGGCGACTGCTCTGCGCAACCTCTTGTACTATCTTAACCACCACCCGCTCTTTTATTCACGCCACGTTGACTTGTCGCGGTCCATTCGCGTCCAGTCACTCGGCCCACATGCGTCCCAGCCCAATTGGGACTTTATCGTCAACTCGACTCTCTTGCCGCGATCGCTCATGTATCCGACCTCCGCGTCCACAACCTTGGATTCACCGTTGCATTTGACCGCTACCCGTTTCTTTGTCCCCGTGATTGCCGGTCACGTCTCGCAGGCTACCCCGCTCCCTTCACTCAAACTCACGCTGATTGCACGCTCAAACACACTGCGCCTCGGCCGCCGTTACTTTTCCCGCGGCATGGCCCCCGAGGGCGGGTCCGGGTGCTCCAACGCCATCGAATCCGAACTGGTTGTATCGCACGGCCCTCGCCTCGCTGCCCACTTGCAATGGCGCGGGTCGGTCCCACTCGTGTGGTCGCAAGTGCCCACTTATGACTTGACTGTATGGAAACCTCCCGTGGTCGTGTCTGCCTTGCACGCGCGTGGCGATTGGAACCCCGTGCTGCGATACCTTAGGGCATGGACCAAACTGGTACCCCGCGTTGTGTTTTTGGACTTGTTGGATCGCACCAATCGTGGAGAGCGTGTGTTGTCAGAAACATTTGAGCAGGCCGTTGGCGAGTTGCGCGACGCCGCCGAGCCCGTGGCCAACACGACCGGCGACCGGCAGGGCGAGCACAGTGAGGCAAGTGGCACGTGTTGGCCCGTCGAGTATGTCCATGCGGCAGTGGCAGGCAGAACACATGCGGCCGTACGAAGAGTCGTGGATGAGGTGAGTGCCAGTCCAGGTGTGCATCAAGTGACGAGCGTTGACTTGGCGGCGGGCGGATCTCGGGCGGCGCGGGGAAGCGTGCAATCAACCGTGATTCGTACAAATTGCCTCGACTCGATCGACCGCACAAACCTTGTCCAGCTTGAAATCGCAACACTTGCTCTCGACCCGCTTCTCGACGCCATTGACTATACCGAGCGCGACCCAGCGGCCAAGTCCGCCATCCGATCCGCGCTTCGGTGCATGTGGACGACACACGGCCACGATCTCGCGCGACACTATGTCGGCACACGCGCCGTCAGCCAAGAACTCGCTTGCCAACCAACCGGCTTGTCGACTCGTGTCCGACGCCCATGGATCGGCATCGGGATTGAAAACGAGGCCACGCTTGCTCGCCGCCAATACTTGCAATACTTTGTGGACCCGTGCTTGCAGGACGTGTTTGACGAACACCTGTGTCCCGCAGCCACGGCCACGGCCGCTGGTCCTCGATCCGGTACCACTGGCCCCACAGCCAACACTGTGGTTCACATTGCCCCCGCTCACGTGCGCCAGCGGTTGTTTGCCCTCCAACGCAAAGTGTCTGGCGACGAGTGCGAGCTGCCATTGGTCGGGTTTGCATTTGTGTTTATACGCAAGCACCTTGCGCCCATGAATGTCGATGGCGTGCTGGGCCTCTTGGCGAGTGTGGTGTGGATGGCGGCGGCCGTGGTGGTCCAATGGTGGTTGGGAGGTGGGGCGGTCGAGGCGGCTAGGGGCATCGTGAGGCGGCCAAGGAGGTTGGCCATGATGACAGGTTTCGGGTCAAGAGTCAATGTTGGGAATGCCATGGTGAGTGGAAATACGGTGGGCGGAGGCGAGGGGAACCGAAGGACATAGATTATTTATGATGACTTGCTTGGCCATACTTGCGCATATGTACACATCTGCTTTTCTCTTGTCGGTCAGATGCGTACTTATACATGCACGATTCACCGACGAAACAGGGGCACCAAGGTTCCGGATCACAACTGCAAGTCTGGTGAAGTACATGTTCATACAAAAACCACGCGTGCCATGAGATTGTTTGCTGCAGACATTTCCGATACATACCTTTTGGTTGGAACCGGTGGACATGCGTGAACGGCGTCCTGTCATGACGACTTCAATGATATGCCGCAACAGGGTCGGTCCCTGTGTCAATAGTTTTGAATTCAACCTTCCTTTCGAGGCATGAATCAGCGACCCGTCCACACGCGTCGTCCTCCCAGCTTCGACGGCAGCAGATCTTCAGATGGCGAGGACGACTCGGCGAAGGCCAACCGGCCGGGCGACTACAAATAGCAGTTGTCGCCCCCCCCCTTCCCACTCCTACATTTCCTTACTGACACCCTCTTTTTCAATCTCGAATGTACATACAAAGAAAAGACACACGCTGGTATGCCTGGCAGTCGCTTTGACGGCTCCGTCCCTGCCATTCCACAGACTCTCAAGGTAAAGTTATCCTTGGGTCATCTGTCTGTTTCCCTTTTGCTTTCAATCCCACAACTCGTCTCATTTTTCATGTATGTGTAGATGCAGAAATGCACGGACTTACTCCAACGGGCCACTCAATGAAATCCACCTAGATTCACCCCTTCACTTGCTCGCACACACCAGCTCGCGTCAAAACAACCATGCCGACCTTTGATCCATCCACACCATCGCTCGAGAGGGCCGCTGGTCAACACTCTGAATCGTCTCCGCTCCTTTCTCACGTCCAGCACCCACACCCACAATCTCAATCAAACTGTTACTCGACCATCAACCACCCGACGGCCACGTTGGTCGCAATTGACCCGGATCCGACCGCCGCGGCCAGCTCCTCAAGCCACCATTCCTCCACCTCCGAGTCGGCGGCATCGCACAGCTGGCTCACTGGCGACCTGCCACATCACTTGTCGACATTGCGCAAATCCCCGGAACAGCTCCAGCAAATCGCATGCCCAAAGCTCGTCAAGTTTTACAATGAGCAAAACGACCTGATTGACGACCTGCTGGCGCCCGTGCTTGTACCCGACGAGTTTGATGAGGAGAGCGCCATGCTCGAGTTGGAAAAGAAGCGCGAGGAGGCCCAGGTGACGCGGTTGATTTGGGCCAGTTTGGGTGTCAACCTTGCCTTGTTTGTGTGCGTTGAGTTTTGGCAGTTTGACGTTGTCCAGTGCTCCTTGGGGGGTTTGCTCACCTATTGTGGGTCTGTACCTCCATTTAGCGTTCAAGTCGTTGCTGCCTCATCCACAGGATCCATGGCGTTGCTGGCAACGGCCACTGATTCCTTCATGGATTTGTTATCGGGCGTGATTCTCGCATTTGCAGACCATGCGGCAAAGAGGCAGAATTTGCTCGATTATCCCACCGTACGTTGCTTGTCTGCACGTGCTGTTGCATCATCTTTATCGTGACCAAATCTTACGTGACCATCATGCGTAGGGAAAGCGCCGATTCGAAACCATTGGAACCATTGTGTTTGCCTCGCTCATGTCGACGCTTTCCCTCCAAATTATTGTCGAGGGCATCCGAGGCGTAGCTGGTGGCGAGGAAACCCCGCCGACAACGGATTTCAAGGATGTTGTGCTCATTGGCGCCGTCCTTGGTATGTGCATCTGCTTGTTCAACTTGCTTTACAACAAAACCATCTCACTGGCTTCCACGTCGTATCCATTAGCCGCCAAGTTTTGCTTGCTCATGTACTGCAACACGCTTAGCCAGTACACGTCCGCGAAAACGCTTGCCACGGACCACCGCAACGACCTCGTTCTCAACTCGTTTGGCCTCACCATGTCGCTTTTGGGCGTACGTGTCATGTGGTGGCTCGACCCCGTCGGCGGCATTGGCATTGGCCTGCTCATCTTGCGCTCGTGGGCTGCGACCGCATGGGAAAACGTCCAGCTACTGATTGGCCGGTCGGTCCCGCCCGCCATTCTCAACAAGCTCATTTACGTTGCAGCAACGCACCATCCGGCCATTCGACAAATCGAGACGTGTCGCGCGTATTGGCTCGGCACAAACATGTTTGTGGAAATTGATATTGTGTTGCCTCCGGATATGTCGCTCAAGGAGAGCCATGATATTGGCGAGTCATTGCAGATCAAGATTGAGCATTTGCCCAATGTGGAGCGGGCGTTTGTGCATGTGGATCATGAGGTGCATGAGTTTGCGCAGGAACATCGGGTCAAGTGAATCGCTGGTCTTGGGCTGTGTGACAAGTTTTTTGCGAAGTCTTGGGTGGCTTGCGGCTGTATTTATTGCACCTTGCTCTACAGTGGTAATTGTTGGTGTAGCGATAAGAATATATCCATATACTTCGTAAAAGATAGGACTGAGCGGCAGACCGCGCTGGAAAGTCAATCGTACTTCAGTACGGAGAGACGTGGACCCTTACAATGTGGTGGGCGACAGTCCACTTTGTAATAGTTCCAACAGGTCCGAATCCTTGACCAAACCGGACTTGAGCCACCATTGGACCACCTTGGCTTGTCCCTTGGCAACCGCCCATCGAATCGCTGCCTCGGACCACCAAAACTCTGACTCGGAATCATTCAACCACCAATCTAGAACGATCCGCTGTCCTGCCTGGCTCGCGTAATCAACCGGCCTTGTCGACCTTGGAATCGGAAGCTTGTTGGACACCCACCATTGCAATACCGCGACATGCCCCTGACGTGAGGCCACGATGAGTGCCGAATCATCCTCGTTGAGCGCGTCCACATCCAGTCCTTTAGCAAACAACAGGTTGAGCATTTCCACGTCGCCTACTCGACATGCCGCTCGGACAACATCCACCAAAACGGGTGGCTTGCACCGACGGGTGCGATACATCCACTCGAGCATGCACCGGGCCTCGAGTTCGACCAGCTCGACCAGCGGCGACGACCAGTCAAAGCATTCGTCCGCGTCGGGGAACCGTGCCACCAACCATTGCACAACATTGACACGGTCCCCAGGCAAGGCGGCCGAGATGAATAGGCCAGCAGCATCGGACATGAAATCGTGGGCGACATTGTAGTTAACGTTGAGCAAGTGTTCCAGAATGTGAATGTGACCAAAGAGAGCCGCGTGTTCCATGGTTGACAACAAACATTTGACGGAGAAGCGGTCGCTTGCGTCAACTTCAGAAAATTTGACCAGGTCAAAACGCAACATGAGATCCAGTCGTCCGAACGACGCCAATGTCGGAGCGTCTCGAGGCACAAGCGCAACTTGTGCATCAGTCAATTGCGAGTCTGGTGAGATGAGAATTGCGTACGGCTCGCACTGATCCCAAAATCGCGACACAAGGGTGTGACCGCGCTTGTGCGCTTGCCACGTGGCCCCAGGCGAAAACTTGAATACAAGGTCCGTCTTGAACAACCACCACTCAATCACATCCAACCGCCCTTCTTCCGACGCCCACTCCACGGCAGCAGGGGTGTAATGGGTCCGATCCGTGTTCTCGTAAAACCAATCCAGTACACCCAAATGTCCATTTTTGCTTGCCCAATCGACCCACCCAAATGCCTCACCGATTGGTTCGGCGACCTGCTTTTGCCTCAACCAGTCAAGGACATGTACCCAATTGTACTCGGCGGCGTACCGCCACGCCTCCTCGGACAGGAGTTCACCTGCACGCTCGTGCATAACCATGTCGAGAACTGCGACGTGGCCACCGACACACGCCAGTTGAATGATATAAAACATATCCAATCCATCCAAGCCGAGTACTTGATCTTGCAACAGAAACTGAATGAAGGCGGCATGGCCATTGCAAGCAGCGAGTAGCAGGTGCCGAGCTGGCTTGGCTTGATGTGATACACCCATAGCAAAGCACAGCGCTTGGAAAACGTCCACATTTCCCGCCTCGCTTGCGCTGGCAAGCAGAGTTTCTGAAAGATGGCGGGTCATGCGGATGCCCTTGTCAGGCCAGACCCTATCAATCACCTTCCAGTCGCCCATCCTGCAGCAATGCTGCGCAATCTGAACAAGTGCTTGAGTTGGCGGCCGCTGCAAAAGGTATTGCTCGACTTTGCCCAGGATCTCCGCTCTCCCGGACACTGATTTGCACTGCGGCTGCGGTTGGGGCTGCTTGCACGAGTCCAGACCCAAGAATGCATCGTTGGCATCGAAAAAGGATGCATGCGATTGGTCGTTTTCGAGTAGCATATCAACAAGGTCCATACCTGGCGCCGAATTGGCCCGGGTAAAGATGGATGTGTACGCCTGCGGGACATGAGACGGCGGCAACACACGAGCGAGCGCCAAATAGGTTGTGGAGCGCGGGTACGTGTGCGGCGCGAAGGCGAGGATGAGCTCCACCAGTGGCAAAGGTAGCGTGGGCATAACTGTGAGCGATTCTTCCATTGCATCTAGTGTTGTTGTTACATGACAGCGACGACCATCGTTGTTTATATTTACAAGTAATAACGCCAATATGTATCTGGTCAGGCGGTGCTCACGTCGTCAGGCAGGGCTCCCGACAACACCAATATTCAGTCTACGAACAGTTGTTATTGCATGCAGAAGTTCCTAGTAATTGACACTAGGACAAAATCTTTTCAGTTACGCAACATGGGAGACACTCCAATCCACTCTGGATCAAACTCGGTCATACTTTCCAACACAGCAAAGCACTTCGACTCGAGCTCAATCTCGGCCGCACCGCGCTGCAACCTTGCGTCCCTCACCCACACCACATGCATACCCGCATTCAGGCCCGCCTGTACGCCCGAAATGGCGTCTTCAAACACGACGGCGGTCGCAATATCTGCCTCTGAACGACCGAGTTGCTTGTGGCCAGCTAGAAACAAATCTGGCGCGGGTTTGCCCTTGCGGATGCTCGGGTCATCGCCTGTCGTGATGTTCTCGCGAAACAGTTTGAAGAGGTGCTGGTTGTGGGCCGACTTGAGTTCAAATGGTTTGCGATGCGACGAGGTGCACACGGCCATTGGCATGCCAACATTGTGCAAGTGTGATACTGGATCATGAAAATGGATGGCGGCGACGGTAAGAGCGCATTGAAGCCGAAAGAGCAACGGTAGAATTGTCTGTCTCAAGGCGTACCAAATTCGACGACACCAGGCAAAGGAACACAGTTGGGAAACAACTCGGCGTGGAGGCGTTTTCGTTCAACGAGAAACTCGGCTGCTGTCATGGGAATGTCCATCTCCTTGATAAACAACTCGGCTGCGTCGTCCTCACGCAAGCCCATGAGCTTGGCTTTGAGCGTCCATTCATACGTCTTTCCGAATCGTTGGGCGATTGTGTCTGTTGCCAAGTGAGTCAGCAGATGTTGAGTGCGTGTGGCAATCACAAGTGCGTATGTACTGGAGGCGACCCAATACAGATGCTCTGTATTGAGCAGGAGGCCGTCCATGTCAAACAAGACATGGGTCGCTTGTATCACAGTTTCTGGGTGCTTGAGGATTGGCATGGTTGCTGTGCAGGTGGTGAAGATTATCGCGGAAAGGGATGTGAGGCAAACTTGAATTGCGAGCTTGGGAAGTCATCGACAGTGCTTTGATTGGCAGAGAAGTTGGGAATGCCGTCAGTTTTGTTCTTTTTTTCACATTCTCTATGATGCCCTAATGTCGGGACAATCGCCGTGTCGCCAAGTCATTTTGCCCACCGAGGGAGTGCCAACAAACGAAAGGTAACTGGAAGTAATGGTGGGCAATTTGTCACCCCTCTCTCGGTAAACGCATCAGAAATGACTCACAAGGACAAGAAGTCAATGATCAGTCAATGATCTGGTGGTGGAGGAAAAGGAAGAGTACACATGCCTACAGGAAGTTGGCTGCGGCAGTGCCTTCTGAGGAAAATAAATGCTATGATGTATCAAGGTAGGGTACGATTGAGGGGAAATCAACGAGAAGAACGCACAGAGGAAAAACTTAGACACTCTAAAAGCAAACCAGACAAAACAAAGAGAAACAAAAAGAAGCACAAGATAACAAAAAAAAAAAATCAATGTGTTGCCTTGGCCAGCAATGGTGCAACATGCGAAGCGTCCATGGCCTTGGCCAGCTCCTCACACAAAGCCTTGGTGAGCGTGTCAAGCTGCGGGATGTCCACCTTCATGTCCTCGTACTCTTCCATGATCATGGATGACAAGATGCCGGAGATGACCAACTCGGCGGGCAAAATACCCTCCTTGACGGCCGTAGCAAGGCCCTGACCGTAGATCCGGACCTGCTTCTCCTTTTCTTCGGTAATGATTTCGATGGACCGGCCAAGAGCAGCAGGAACGACATCCTTGGCGTACTTTTTGAATTGATCGGCAAGCTCCTGGTAGTCAAAGTTGGTCAAAAACTCTTTCATGGCCTTCTCGATGCGCGCCACGGCCGCGTCGTCGGTCGTGACTTCCGGGGCCGAAGCCGCCGGCTCGGGGCTCTTGGTGCGCTTTGGCGACGCCGACGAAGCAGGCTGGGCGGTTGGCCGGGCCAGAATCTTACGCACGGGCGGCGCAGCTGGCTCGTCCTCGGACTCTTCGTTGCCGTCGTCAGCAAGCAAAGCGCCAAATCCACCAAAGGAAGCACGAGAGCCAGGACCAGATGCCGGGGCGCGTGAGGCAGAGCCGCCGCGGGTACTCGGGAGCCCGAACGAGGACCAGGTCCCCCACGGGACGAGAGTCCGCCTTCAGGCGACGCGCGCGCATCGGGGTGTTACTGCCATACCGCGACGACCGATCGCCACCGCGCTCACGCTCGCCACCAGGTCCACCACGACGCGAGCCACCTTGCTGCGACGACCACGTCCCGCTGCCACCACCACTGCGCTCGGACCGGTCTTGCCCACCGTAGCGGTCTGACCGATCACCGCCACGCTCTATCCGCCCGTGCTGCTGCGCTCATACCCCCTCGCGACTCCCTCGGTCCGCGGTCGTTGCGGCCGCCAGCTGTGCGGAACTCGGTGCTGTTGTTGTTGGACCGGTCATAGCGTTCTGAGCGCTCGCCACCACGGTCATACCGGCCACTGTTGCCTCCACCCGACTGGCCACCATAACCGCGCGCGTCACCGCCACGGCCATCGCCACGAGAACGGTTAAACTCGCGACTGTCCTGGCGCGACACGGACGACGCAGCAGCACTTGCCTGAGATGCCGACGGAATGGGCACCCTGACCTTGGAAAAGTTGGACTTCCACAAGTGGATCAAATCCATGACGGCAAACTTGATACGTGGAATCAAATCGGAATTTTCGACAATGGGCACGATGCGCGTGTTGAACAGCTCGTCAATCTCCTTCTTGCCAACCTTGTCCTTGAGATGCTGGCCCGTGGTCGTAATGAGCACAATCAAGCACTCGAGATCCTCCTCGGCCGGGTCCTTGATTTCGCTGGTGAGGTCATTCAAGATGTTCTGCATGACCTTGTTGCTAATCACGGCATAGTTGAACAACTCGGCCACAAAGCGCATGTTGCCAAGCACCTTGGACTTGATCTTGACCACCTCCTCGAATTGCTCCTCCGAGATGCTTCCCTTGGCCAAATGCGCCCACTTTGGGCGGCGACTGAACTGGTCCTGGCATTCATGAATAATGATGCGGCGCACGGCCGACCGCACAGCCTTGAACCTTCGGGATCGTCAGCCATGCCCTCGAGCGGCTTGATGTTGTGGTACATGAAGAGCGTCAAGGACGCATATAGCGATGCGTACTTTGGCTCGTCAAACGACTTGCGCACAATCAACCGGCAAATCAATTTGAGTGCCGACGGGTATCTGAGCGACTCGGCAAAACGTGGCTGCAACCGGTCAATGTTCTCGGGGGTCAACTTGTTGAGAACACCACGCATTTGCTTTTCGATTTGCGTGCAATATTCCGACTCGCGTTGCGCCTCCAACTCACCCTCACTCAAATTGGCATCTGCCGATGCGGGTGTGGGCAATGCGCCCGGTGCCACCTTTTGCAAAACCGACTCGGGAACCCACGCGGTGCTCGACTTTTCCAGCGGCTTGAGATCCTCGGGTAGCACCTCGACGCCACGTGCGCCGTGAGCACGCTCGGACGGCTGCAATGCAGCGCCCGCCACGGCCAGTTGCGGCTGCTGCTGCGTGGTCTGTGCAGGCAACGACATGGACGACGACGAAGCTGATCCCTCGTCAGCGGTCCCGGTGCGCTTTGTCCCACGTCGCGACCCGCGCTTTTCGCGATCGCCACTTGCAGCTTCCCGATCCGCACCACGCCGCGACCCATCCCGACGGCTTTCACCTCGACCAGACATGGATCGTCCACTCGACGATGCCGCCATGGCCGCGGCCGCGGCTGCACCAGGCGGCATGGGCATGGGCCTGCGTTCCCTTGTGGGGGTAGAAACACTCGACCCGGGCGCGCTTCCTTGATACGGCGTTGGCGTCGACATGGCACGTTCAGGCATTCCAATGCGCAAGCCGCCGCGCGACGATCCACTCGCACTTCCGCCGCGGGAAGCGCCACCGGTGCCACGTGCATCGTAACCACCAGCACCACGCGAGCCTCTCAAATCCGCAAACACAGCCAAGTTGATACCATTGGGCAATGGCAAGTCGGGCAAGCACAGTTCCGTCAAGCGCGAGCGCGAGTACCGGAACACACCGTTCTCGTCCGCATCTGCCAACTGGAGAACTTCCGGGTACTCGCCCGACGTCGGGCTGGCACGAATCTCGCCCTCTTCCAAATCACTAACGGTCGAGCGTGCAGGCGACGAGGCGCGTTCGGGCTCGGGCGTTTCGGCCGTGGTGGGCACATTCTTGGGTGAACTGGGCCCACTGCGTACGGGCGACGGTGACTTTGAGCGCGCAGGCGACTTTCCAACCTTGGCCGAGGGCGATGGCGATCGTGTGCGCTCTTGTTCCTTGGGAGGCGACGGCGACCGCTCCTTCTTGACCTCCTTGGGCGCTGGCGCTGGCGAAGGAACACGCTCGACCTCCTTTTTGGTCTCCTTGGCGGGGGAGGGAGACCGGGGCTTGGCTGGTGACGGCGTGCGAGGTGCAGGAATAACGGCGGCGGGCGCCTCCTCGGCCTTGGTGGTAGAAGAAGCTTGCTGTCCCGGCTCAAGACGACGAGCAGGCGACAACGACTTGAGCTTGGGAACAACAACAGCGTCGACAGGCTTGGCGACAGGCGACTTTGAGCGCCCACGCTTCACCTCGTGCTCATGTTCCTCGACTCCATTCTTGGCCAAATCCTTGAACACGCGATAGCCGCCTTGTACCTCAATATCGTCAGCCGGGATATGCTTTGCGGGCGACTTTGACCTAGACCGCGATCTGGCCTTGATCTCTTCCTTGGTCTTGTCGGCAACAACTGCAGCAACAGGTGCCTTAACCAGTGCCGCCTTGCCCACCACGGGCGACGACCCCGGTCTCGGACTCGGCGTGCCACCCCTAGGATGTTCTGGCCGTTTAATCTCCAAAGCCTTGGTACCCCTGCGCATATTCTCTTCGACCTGCCGCTTTGCAATCAACTGGCCCTCGCCCATTTGCGTCTTGTCAGGCTCGGCCGCATCTGGCGTCGTTGCCGTGCCTGCGCCTACACTCGACACGGTCGCCATGGACGCCGTATCTCCTGCATCCTCGCCCAACCCGGCCGTCGATCCGCGATGCGACGTTGAGCGTGACGCCTTGATGGCAAGATCGGTCAATTGAATAGTCTTTGTTGGATCTTCCTTTGACGCAATACGAATCGTGGGACGTGCGGGTGCCGCGCCAAGCGGCGGCGTGGGCGAGCTTGCCGTAACAGGCGAGTGCACGGGCGGAACACCCAGTTGCGCGTGAGCGAGCAGCGGCGGCGACGTCGAGTGGCCCATTGGTGGCAGCGGCATGTGCGGTGCAGGGGCAAGTTGCGGCATCATGCCCGGGGGAGCACCCGATGTTGGAACGGGCATGGGAATCGGCTGTGCTGCTTGGACTTGCACGACGGGCGGCTGTTGCGGTTGTGGGACATTGACGCCCTGCGGGAGCACCATACCCGAGACACTCGTGGTCGCGGCCGGCGGATTGGTGGTCGTCATTGGAGGTGGGGGTCGATTCGTTGACGGTTGCTGTTGGCCGTAAGGCGCTGGTGCCGACGAGCTTCCGGCACTGCCTGGAGTTGTGGCTGTGGTAGTACCGGCCGTGGGTGCAGGCGGGTATACGCCTGGCTGCTGTTGCTGCTGTTGCTGAGCCTTCATTTGCGCAAGCAGCTGCGAAGGGGACGACGCGTAGCCTTGCATTTGCGGTTGCGGCTGGGGCATTTGTGGCATGGCATACTGGAGGCAGATGGCATGTATGCCACAGTGAGCACTTTGGACAATATAGAGCCAGCACATATGATCGGTAACGTACATAATACGGCATCATCATCTGGCCGTCAGGACCCACATACACAGGCATACCCTGCGGTATGGCGGGCATGGCCGCCGCCATCATCATTCCCTGCGGCGGCATATTGACCCCAGGTCTAGCGCCGCCTGCATTCATGGCCATACCAGGATACATGGGCGCAGCAACACCAGTTGCAGGAGCAGCTGACGTGGGCGTCGTCTGGTTAGATTGTTGCTGTTGCGCAGACGGATGCATTCCTACGGCTTGTGGTTGGTGCGCTTGATGGTGCTGCTGGTACGGTTGTTGCTGTTGCTGCTGGTTATGGAAGTGCTGCTGCTGCTGTTGGGGCGGACCATACTGATGTTGCTGGGGCGGACCAGAATGCCGGTTGTTGGGACCCGAGCGTTGGTTTTTCTGCTAGATCATGAACCTCGAGACCTGAGCTCCCAACCCAACTGGAATCATTCAAAAAGAGGCCAGATAACGTACATAACCACCATGCTGGTAGGACGACGCACCCCCCTGCCCACTGCGCCCCCCGCCATACCCGCCCTGGCCATACGATTGTTGGAGCTGCTGCGGCCCACCATACTGCTGCTGTTGCTGCTGATAATGCGGCTGCATCTGGCCCTGATGCATTTGGGGGGCGAGCGGGGTGACGGGCGACGGTGTTGCGCTCGCATGCTGTGTGCCATAGTGTGGGCTGGGCACACCTCCGTGTTGCAAATGTGGCTGTTGTTGGGCATGTCCGGTGTTTGATTGCGGAGGCAAAGACACGCCAACCACGGGGCCAGATGCATGTTGTTGCTGCCCATGTTTTTGCGCTGCCGGCGACGCTGCACGGTGCCCAGGTGGCGAAATGTGCGAAGGAGCATTCGGTCCCACAGACGGTTTGGGCGGCAATTGGTGCGTTGCTGGCGGAGTAGGAGGAGTGGCAGCAACACCAGCGGATGTGGCCGCCGATGCAGGTGTGCGAGTGGGCGACAGGGTTCTAGCGGCAGCAACAGGCGATGGCGAACTCAGGGACGGCACAGACTGTGGCGAAGATGAAGAGGCGGTGGGCGATGTCGAGGCCGTGGGGCGAGATTGAATGGCACCAAATGTCAAGTCGGTTAGCTGGTCGGTTCGCGCAGCGAGCGCATGCTCAATGGATTGTGGGAAAGCGACGGAGGTAGTGTCCGGAATCTTTCGTGCAGACAGCTTGCGTTTGAGCGGCTTGATAGACAGCGTCACGTCTGCGGGTGGTAGGGACGAAGATTCAGAGGCCGTGTCACCACCATTGAGTGACGATGCGGAGCGCGCGTCTGCATCGGCGGATGACGACGTGGGAGACGAAGCTGAAGAGTGAACGGATCGCAAAGAAAGAAATGGTGTAAACAAGTCACAGGCGGTGATGACGGCCAAGGAGGAAATGGTTGCATACCAGTGCGCCTAGGCGTGTTGTCCTTCTTTGCGTTTCGGGCACCTTTACCCTTCTTGGCCACCGTCTGGAACCCGGAATCCATGTCCAGCGAGTCTTGCTGCAACTGCGGCGAGCGGGCTGATCCACGACCCGACAGTGGGCGTCGCGATGTCGACGAGTTTGGTCCCGTATTATTGCTACTGCTCGCCGGCGCAGGGAAGGCGAGGAGCGCAGTACCAGTAGGTCGACTTGTACCCGGAAGTGGCAAGGGAGGTGCGGATCCAGGTCGACTCGTGTGTTCGCCAAACTTGATTTGAACAGCGGGAGCAACTGTCGATGAGTCGGATGAAGAACGTGTGGGCGAAGCTGAAGGTCGCGGAGTGGGGCAGAAGATTGAGCAGAAGCAGGGTGGGACGTGAGGCAGAATCAGAGCCAGAGCCAGAGCCAGAGCCAGAGCGAGTGGGCGGGGTCATGATTGCTTTTTGAGAAAATGAACCAGAATCAAATCGTTTAAGGAATGGATGGACAAGTGGAGGACTTGACTTTGGTGATCGTGCTGTGTTTTGTTGTGTGGAAAGCAAAATGATGAGCTCGCGCATGCGGAAGACAACAACACGGGAAAAGAAAAGAGCATGTTTTATACATACCAAATGAGATACAGAGGTATCACGGGCGGGGTAAATGCACGAGAACGACAGAACCGCAAAGATGAGAGATCACGGCCAAACGTTGGTTGATGATAGAGTACGATGATGGCTGACGATAACGAGGGCGCCAACCAGTCTTGCTTTGCTTTCGGCCAGAGTAGCTGTACTGTTTTTCGGGGTCAAATGTGAGTGAGAGACATCGTCCCAATCGTGAATGTGCGTGAAGGCGACGAGGGGCTGCCTGCGCCGTCCCGTGCCGATCACCCCCACAACCGCCTGCGTGGTGAGGGACACGCCGCCACTTGGCCCGGCACTAGATGCACGTACCAGTGAATATGAAATGACAACTACACCGCTACAAAATGTCGGTCGAATGTGCTCGTGAGGGCTGTTGCGCGGGGTGGAATGGGCGGGCGCGGCAACGGTTCGTGCAGAGGGGGTGGGCGGTTGTTGATGGTCACGTTGGAGGGGCTGGCAGTCTCCGAAGCGAGAGCAAGGCAGGACGGATGTTCTAGGATGAGTTGGTGGGCAGCGGTATCGAGAGTTGGATTGCACAAGGTCGTATGGTGTGGTGAGCATTTGGCCGGCAGTTAAGTCAGTTGAAGACTCTGACCTCATTAATGATTTGCGCCCCGTCCTGAATAACGTTCAGCCTTGCCAAGGTAAAGGTCAGATCGGCGTGCTTCTGCATTGCCTGTGCAAGCTCCCAAACAGCTCGCAACGCCAGACAAGATTGACTTGTAAAGAAACAGAAAACAACAGCAAAAACCGCTCAAATCACTGCTGCCTTTGCAAATTCATCATGATCTCGCCCACATGCCCGCCGACCATCTCCATACTGACCGCCTCTGCCGCCATCATCACGTACACTTCCTGCTCAGGATCTGCCCTCGCATGAAACCGGTACACCTCCCTTGCATATGTCACCTCCCTCGTCCCGGGCGTTGCAAACGCGGCCTTGGCCTCACCAAACAGTGCCCAGAAGGTCGAATACAACTCGCGTGTTTGGACCTCGGGCAACGGGCGCGGGTGAGGGAACGTGACTGTGCCTGACTTGATGTGCAGGTGCAGAAAAAGTAACACTTCACGTTTGGCAAATTGGCGAAGTAGCACGGGCTTTTCTTCGGTGGGAAGCTCGAGGCGCGCGTACAGGAACACAGACTGGAATTCCGTTAGTTTGGCCAGCAACGTCGACAGGGGCACTGTCGTGGATCCAGTGGCCGTGATGGACTCGGGCGCTTCCGAGTGCAGCGCGTGAAACGGGGTCGGCGTTGGCACGGCTGTGCGTGCGGGCGATGACGACGTCGACGTGGATCCGTTGGCACCGCCTCCACCTGCGCCCTTGGCGTGCCCGGGCTCGGCACGGTTCAAATGGCAAAGTACAACAAGCGTGTAGGAGCGAGCTGGAGGCGCAATAAACCAAACCACGACGAGTTGAGAAACACGGGCGTAAAGCACACGGAATTGTGTCGCAGTGGGCGCGCCTTGTGAAAATACAGCAACTAGTAGACACACACAATAAAATGGTCCCGTCAGTGGATGAACCGTGAGCCGTGAATCACGAGCACAAAAGTATTTAACAAGGACATGTACCTGGCGCGACGGCTCGAGCTCAAAGCGCGACAAAATGACCGTGTTTCCGACGAGCAACATGGATGCATTGTTGCATATCCCTTGAATGGACTCGAGGTACACGAGCAGCTTGTCAAGGCGCACACGCGATTCGTACTTGATTGGCGTCTGCGACACAAACACAGCCAGTGGATGGCGCGCCTTCAGCCCCCAGACCTCTCACAAAACACATCCAGCGAAACGGAGTCGTACCTTGTGAAAGCCTCGGAGTGCCACACACGCATCACTCATGCCTTGTGTGCACATCATGTCAATTATATCCTGACACCCATCGAAATCCGTGTTTTCGCTTGTCCACGTGTCGGACCGTCCAAACAGAGTTGCAGGACGCCAATGAGCTCGGCGAGGACATTGGAGACAATGACAGGTGGGACAGAGTTGTCGACGTGTGCCAAAAATATGTACTGCGGATATGCATGTCAGATCACAGGCAAAACATAGCGAGTGCCGAAAGGAACCGGGAAACGAACGTGGCCAGACGTTTGAAGCACAACGCGTGACGACTTGCCCGTGACTTGATGTGCTTCTTCATGGAGCAGTGTGCGTGTCAAGTTGGGCAGCGAGGAGGCAAAACCAATCACAATGCTGTGAGTGGAACACAGAAGGATGTTGTTTAGCTTGGGACAGGATGTCGTGATCGACGCAACGGAAAGGCGGCTGGCAAGCGCACTGGCCAAGACATACTTGCGCTCAAGCGGCTCCCCTGGTCTGTTCACCATACACAACAGAAACAACCAATCCGGGATTGGTGCTGGTCAGTACCGAGACAACGAGGTTGAGTGGGCCGTGATCACCAATCGCGACCGCATCTTCATCTTGCGTGGTCGAGGGGAACGGGCATGGGGCACGGACAATTTCGGGAGAACTGGATCTTTCCGGTCCGGTGGATGACGGCAAAGTTGCGCATAGTGCTCACTTGATGTATCGTTCGTTACATGGAGTGTCGTGGTCAAGTCGACTTGATTATTCAAAGCCGACCTCCCCTGAAGGCGGACGCGTCCCTGCAGGCTGTCACCACCAGAGTCAGCTTACGTAAAAACTTGGGCCAACCAACCTGCAGGAACTTGAAGCGACCGTAACTCGTGGAGAACATAATGACCAACAGGCCGAAAACTGAGAGAAGATACATGAGATATGGCACACAACCGGCAAACAGCCAAGGAAAGAAACTTAACAAACAAAAATGAAAAAGACATTCGATCAATCAAGTGAATGGCCATCGAGTGCATGATAAACCACCCAATTCTTCACCGCCCTCACGCCCTCGACAATCCCAGACAACCCTACAGCTGCCAACGCCTCACAGGATTACATGATCTTGTGCTCCGGGCGATGATCGTACTCGAAATCGCAATGCACAAACGCGCGCTCGACATTGGGCAGTGCCTCGAGCTTGATCTGCAAAGCCTCGCCGATATCATGACTCTCCCTGAGCGTCATTTCGGGCGGCAGCACAATATCCACCTCGACAAACATATTGGACCCGAGCCAGTACGCCCTGCACGTGTCCACCTGCAACACCTTTGGGTGATGCGTGGCCGCAATGTACGTGATCTTGTTGAGGACCGCGGGCGGGGCAGACCGTCCGATGAGCAATTGGACGTTTTCCCAAGCAGTCACGGCCCAGGACCGCAGGATGAGCAGGCCAATGCCAATACCGCCGACGGGATCGAGCCACCAAAGCACGCGCACGCCCAAGAGTGACATGGTCAGACCAAACGAGTTGAGCACGAGGTCATTGCGGTGGTCCGTGGCAAGCGTCTTGGCTGTGGTGTACTGGCGGAGCGTGTTGCAGTACAGGAACAAGCAGAACTTGGAGACTATGGATCAACGAGAAGGGACAATGAGTGTTGCTGAACATAATGTGGCAAGAAGCGAGAAAAGAAGAGCGCACCAAGGGCAACGCAGATGAGAATGATTTCCTTGATGTCGGTTGTAGGTGGCTTGCCCTCACCAGCGCTCAAATTGCGAATTGCCTCCACCACAATTTGAATGGCGAGCGTCGACATGAGCGAGGCAAATACAATCACACCAATGGTTTCGAACCGGCGCTTGCCCTATAGCACACAGGTGACAGACAAGGTCAGCATAGCTTCTCTAAAGCTGTAAGAAAAAGGCACAAGATCGTACGGTGGGATAATCCAAAACATTCTGCCTCTTTGCCGCACGATCCGCCAGCACCAGCACAATGCCCGACAACAAATCCATAAACGAATCCGTGGCCGTTGCCAACAGGGCCATGGACCCGGAACTCGTTGCTGCCACGGCCTGGCAGATAAACAAGAGCACATTGACACCCAAACTTGCACGCACGGCGAGCGTCACCTTGGCATCGTCATTTTCTTGGTCGTCTTCGCCAACAATGAGCGGCGTCAACAGGTCGTCAATCAACTCGTTTTGCTCTTCATAAAACTGCGTCACTTTGGCGGGCGTGCCCTGCGACCGCAAACGCTTAAGTTCCTCTGGCGATTTGCGCGACGACGACAGCCGGTAGGTGAGTCCCGATGTGAGCCAAGGGTGGACTGACGAGGAGGCCTCGCCTTCGCCAGACATGGACGCGGCCGCCCGCAGAGATGCGGTTTCAGCAGCAGTTGCGTCCGAGGGCGAGGCACCCGTGGTGGGTGAGTTTGGTGCAGTGCCCGAGGAGCCGGCCGCGTCGCCCGCCATGGTTTGCATTGGAATGGGCGCATATGCGGCGGCGCCGCCACCGTGCAACGAGGGTTCGGGCGATGCCGGAAGTGGCGCATGGGTGGCCGCGAAGGAGGGTGAGGACTCCTCGGTTGCGACGAGCGTGTGTGACATGGTGAGTTCGATATGGCGCCGTTTGCGTTGCTTTGTGGACCTTTCTTTGCACAATTCTGGTCCAGAGACGAGAGAGGCGGGAAGGAAAGGGGGAGCGAGTCAAGCGGCGCGGGGCAAGGCGATGCAACGGGGACTTGATTGACTTTTGAAGGCTTCACTCCGTCAGCAAAACGTTGCTGCGCATGTTGGACGCGGCCTCTTTGCCAGGGACGCTCCGTTGTGCCGATTATGCTTCTCACACATGCAGCATGGGACACTTGAGACCACAGCAAGTTCCTGCAAGCACCATGTCATGACACGGGAAGCAGGATTTGCTGTGGAAGTCTTCAGCCTGTGGAAATGGAAGCAAAGCCCATTCATTTGTGCAAAGCCTGATGCATATGCATACTACGTATGGGCTGATGCTCCGTTGATAACATCAGGGCCCCGTCAGATCGGCGGACTTTCCACGAGGGCCGCAATGCTGATCAATGGAGAGACGTTCTGGAAACATGCCATAGTTCCAACATGTCCAAATCGACGACTGGCTGGGCGAGCCAGTATTATCATGGACAACAACAAAAAAAAAATGTATGTAACGCCACAATTTGCCTGTCTGCTTCGGTGCACTGTCGACGTATTGTAAATAAAAAAAAAAAAAAACGGTTGATGAATGACGGCCGCAAGACTGGCAAAAGCAGAAGACAGAGAGCCACAGAAGTCGCAGGCGCGAACAGAGAAACCAAAGGACTTCGTGCGAGAAGAAGAGAACAATGTCGCCAGAAACCTAGTCAGAAAGAGAGACGGCAGTAAGAAGAAAAGTGGAAAGGATGAGACGAGCGGATGTGGAATGCAAGGTATGAAATGAGTATCAAGACATGAGCGAGGAACAACAATGACGATCAAACCACCGTTTCGGTCACAACGGCATACAAGACAGGACCCGCGGAAACTAACGCGCAACTCCAGCGTGTCCACCAGCGGCGGTCGCCGCCCTCCTTCGCAATGTCCCCTGTCCGCCTCCCACAAACCGACTGGTCGATGGTGGGGTCATGGTCCGCTTAGGACTGTCGCGTGGTCCTGTTCCGAGGCCAATGGCATCGAGTGATGGTCTGCAAATGCGACTTGCTTTGCGACCGCACCAATGGAAGCCGTTCTCGGGGGAACTACAGGCGATTCTGCTCCACTCGCGGTCACGGCCGCCACGCCCGCAAACGCGTCCGCGCCAACAACCTCATACGACTCTGCCGTCCCGCCACGCCTAGGTATGGCGGCCGCCTCGGCCGCAGCAATCATGGTAGCCGGTGGCGATACGGACTGGTTGAGCCGGTCGCGCGCGGGGAGTGCCAGTAGCAATGCGGTCGAATCTGCATCCACAGGATAGTATTCACCGCGTGGGAGTTGTCAAGATCATGATCGTCGTCCAAGGAAGGAGTCGGGTGCCTGCTTGCCGGCCCGGCAGCAAGTGACGCGAGCGTGGGCGCCAGCAAGGAATCCACACGGCGTGGTGGGTGGATTTGTGGGGTACTGGGTGAGCCTACTTGCATGGCACGTGTACTTGCCCCATCGTCGGCTTGTGCAAGGGCATGCGCAGTTGGTGATGCGTTACGGGAATGAATGACTGACACGCGCTCTGACGGGAACGACGACGACGTCGACGACAATGGCGAGTCTCGAGACAAGTCACGAGATGCGCGCAACGTGCCGTGTTGTCGCGACAAGGTCTCTGCGGCATATGCCTCGGCATGTGCGTCGTAAAACCGGTCGAGATCCTCGTCCGACGAGCCCGTTATATCGCCTTGCTGTTGCGCGTGTATGCCGCTTAACATGACGCGCCCAGACGGGGGCGGTGGAAGCGGGGGTGGGACTGGTGGATACTCGTCTGTATCGTCGCCAATGGCCGCCAGCACAGAACTGAGATTCCTCACGTCCCAGTCGAGCCCATCAAACAAAATACTTGCTCCGCGCGACCGCTTGCGAATGCTTGATGTGGCCCCATCGCCACTGCCCCCACTGCCTGGCGGTGCAGTGGCTGGACGCCCAGACTCGTAGTACGCGCCGCCATCGGCCGTGGCCAATGCATACGGCATGGGCAACGGGACGCGCTCATTATTGCTGGCAATGGCATTCGGTGAAGAGGTGTGTACGTCAAGAAGGCGAGGTAGGGAAAGAAGTGGCGGGCCGGTTGGCGTGGTAGGCGGCGAGTAATTCGACTGCGGCCCGATCTCGGACATTGCGCGTGGAGGCGGCGCGGGAGGGGCAATGGATTTTTCCTTTTGCACGAGGGATTTGAGGCCAATAGCAGAAGCAAAAGAGCGCAGGGCGTGGCGGACGACTTTGCCGCGGGTCGCATTGGTGGGTGGAGCGTGGGGCGCGGATGATGCGGTGGAGAGGGCCGAGGGCGAGGGAGGGACGGGAGGTGGGGTAGTGGACGACATTGGGCGGGGCGAGTTGGTGGAGGTGGCAGAGGAAAGAGCCGGTGGGGTGAGGCGAGCTGTGGTTGCAGAGTGGCGCATGGTGGCTGCGACTGCTGGTGTTGCAGGGTGGGAATGGGTGGCAGAGTCAAACGGCTGGCCGTCACGGTTGGTTGACTTGTGCCTTTTGCCGTGATGCGTGTGCGTGTGACTGCGTGGGGGAAAGAAGCGGTCGTGGAACGAGAAGGCTGGGATGGGAATCAAGGGGGATGCTGTGACTGAGCGTGAAGTCTTCAAGTTGAGCCTTTGCGATTGATGTTGAAGTTGATGTCGTGGTTGATGGTGGCCCGTCAATGTCAACAGGTGATCAGCTCTCGCAGGGGCAGTCTGCGACTGAGACGAGCAAGACGACGTGGTGGACGTTGTTGACAGTCGAATCTGAGCGGGTAGAGGCGCACGTTGAGCGTCCAGCGTCCAACGGAATATCGGCCTCGGCTCGGGTTCAAATTCAAGGCCGGAGGGCACGACACGTCCTTCGGAATCAAGAAGACTTGGCGAGGCCTCGGCACAAGGATCGGGCGTCGTCGTATCGTGAGAAGCGCTGCTTGCAATTGGTTGGTTGGCGCTGGGCAGGCTGTGGTTCTGGGAGTGGTGACTTGCGACCCCGACACCGAACGCGGGTGTATGGGATGCTGGTTGGCGTTCTTGTTGATCCGACGACAACGACACGGACGGGTCGAGGCAAGGCAAAGTGGAGGGGCAGTCGCGGGGATTGGGTGCTGATTCGGCGATGGGATCGGGGCCGGGCACTACCTGGTGCGACATGGACATTGCTCAGACTGTGGAGGAGGGGTGATCATGAGGGCCGACGTCAACCAGGCTGAGCTGCAAGTTCGTATACCGTCACTGTTTATTTCGCCTCGAGATCGTCGCACTCGCAGGCATGCCGCCGCGGGGGGCGAGCGGGGCGGGGCAGCAGCAACGAAATGGGTCGGCCCGACCAGTGCCGACATGCGCAACGCAACTCAAGACCTGGCCACTCACAACCCGCGACGGTCATGATGTTCTTCTTCTTTCAAATTCTTTGCCTGCGTTGTTGTTCTCGGGCCGCGCAAGCAGCAGGCAGGCCCCTGGCTGGTCCATCCATACTTACGACCGTTTTCATGACCCATGACCCGCCGTCGTTCTCTCCGAGCCGCCAACAACGCCAACACGTCCACTCGAGCGCGTGTGAATGCCAACTGCAACTGGCTTCTGCCCGCTGGTGATTTGTCGGTTTGCTCTGGCGAAATGACGCACCCAGTGAGACAGTGATCTATATGCCACGCCGGACACCAGCCGATGTCCCTTTCGCACAGCGGTTCAAAACGAGGATTTTAGTCGAGTGCGTGGGTGGCTCGTGTGGGCCTGTGGGGCTGGGATCCAGAGATGCAAACCATCGTCAAGCACCTTCTGTGGCGCTTCTACGGTCCTTCTGGCCAATCAGAAGCAAAACGTCGATCATTTGTGTGCCGTTCGTGCTCGTCCGTCGGTACCTGCTCCCACCGTGCATGGTATGGTTGGTTACGAACAAACATTTGGCCATCAATACTTACCCCATTTGACATACCAACTGCAAGTCACTGGCCGCATTTCGTACGGACATTGCTCTCCCGACATTGGCCCGCCATCAGCACACACACACCAACAACACTCGTCCCAGTTCGCCCTTCCTGCCGTCCGACCCACACCGGCGTTGGCATTCAAAGAACCTGCCTCTCCATACGTCGAGGAAGTACGCATACCCATCTTTTTTTCCATTCTATGTACAGATGTTTCTTGCTGCAGTTCAACAGGCAGGCATTCTGGATTCTGGATGTTGGCCCCTCCCTCCACGCTCTCATGGCCTGGTTGGCTAGTGGTGCCGTTTGCTCGTTTCAAAAGCACATGCGCTCACTCGTTCCGAGCAAATCGGCCGCCCGAACCATTCGCTGCTTTCCCATGCATGCATGCACGTTGTTTGCAGCGCAGAATTTGATCCGGTGGGTTTGTGATGTGGCCTGGCCATGGACAACGTTAAACCGATGGGACCCGGCAGTCTGATGCTGTTTGTCTACATTCATCCGATCCTGTTTCTTGCGGCAGGATTCATCCATCATCATTCATTCGGCTCCTGGATCCTCTCCCCTGCTGACTATGTACCAAAAGACGTTCTCGCTCGATCCTTGCCAACCCCTGTGCCTGCTGCCACGGTTCCCAGAAACTTGACACATTGAGAGCAAACCTGGTGATGATGCCAACCGCACTGTCTCATGCCATGACTAACGAATCACCTCGATCTCTTGTCCACCCAGCTGACCAGAATCCTTCCTGCCCATCAGTCATTTTTCGAATCGGACCGTCCCGACTCCGTCGTTTCAGCCTCACTCGATTGCGACCGTTGACCGTTCCTCAGCGTTTCGATCGATACGACAAACTGAAACACTGGCCAAGACCCTCGAGCAGCCGCGACGTGAAGGTTTGCCTGCCTGCCTGGCTTTCACAGTGCCTTTGTTTGGGTTTCATTCCCCGTCCATCGATCGGTTTTGGTATGATTTGTTGGATTCTAGTTTTGCCGGCCGCACCATCACCCACCGCCATCCATCATGATGACGAGCTCTAGACCAAGAGTTTGTTGCCTCACAACGTTTGGGTCCACGTTTTGGATTGTGGCATGTGCTCTCTTGGGCCGGACCGGGATGCTTGACATGACCTTTTGGACCGTGAGGTTTGCTGACTTTTTTTTTTTTTTTTTCCATTGCTTGGATTTAGAATTGGGTGGTTGAAATATTAATACTCGACTGCTCCCGCCGGTGCTCACCAACATCAATTCAATTGCAAGCATTCTGCCAACGCCTCTACCGGGTACTCGGAGTCAACCATGGTCCTGTTGGTTCGTAACTCGGTTCCCTCGGTTGTCTTTGGCGCTTGAATGCTGACTTGTCATGTGCTGGATCATTGATCTTTACCTACACATTCACAGGCCCAGTAACCCATTCATCCCCTCTCCGTCCCTTTAGAATCGATCCTAGACCCGCCCGCCCCCGCCAGCTAGCTAGACCATTCCCGTCCATCCTACACCCCAACCCATTCGACAAGCTAGACACACCCTAGATTGCCAGCCGAGATGCATCCGTTCACCACCACCTGCCACCGGACCCTCAATCTCCTCCTGCTGCTCCTCGTTGCAGCCTGCCTCCTGCTGTTCCCAGCGCCCATGGCCGCTGCCCAGCGATCCGCCATTTCCGCAACCAATGTTCCCAGCCTGATCCACAGCCACAGCCATCTCTCGCGCACGGCCGGTGGTGCAACACCCATCCCCACAAGCCTACCACAATCGGCCACCTCGTCCATTGCCACCGGCACTCTCTCGTCCTCAGCCAATGCGTCCCTGCCCACGCACACGCTCACCATCAACGGCACAGTCACCATTGTTGTCGGTAACGCAACACTCAACGCCGCGATGGCTGCCCACAACGCCACCGCCACTGCATCTCCATCCACATTCCCGGCACCTACATTCTCGGACCCTGCACATGCCACCGCGCCGGTGGCCCATCCGCCCACGCCAACAAAGCCCAAGCCTAACCAAAACTTGCATGGCGTCGGCGACAAATCCGTCGACCCGACTCCCGGTGCCAATAACAATGGCGATCCGCCCATCATTGCGGCCCTCGGCGGAAAATTCACCGTGTTGGCGGCCGCATCGATCGGCGGTTTGCTCATGGTCATGGCATCTGCGGGCGCCATCGGGATTCGCCGGTCGCCCCGTGGCTTGCTTCCCACGCGGAGCCACAGTCCGTGTGTGGATCTGGTGGACCAGTACTTGGCGCTGGAGCGGTCACCCATTTGGCTTGCGTGGATTGCAAGGGGAATGCCCCCGTGCAAACGCGGCGAGAATGGCACGGATGCCGCCATTGCATATGCGTTGGGCGTGAGCGTGGATGAGGTGCCGAGGTTGAGGAGCCAGGCTCGGTGGAGGGCGATTCATGGGTCCTCTAGTCACAGTCATGTGCCAGTCAAGAGGGAGGCGTTGGCCAGGAGATTGCTCAGGTCGACCGTCCTGGTGTCTGGATGGACTGCGTCGTCGCTCGATGGACGTTTGTCGGGCGTAGCTGGCGCGGGCAAGGCAAAGGTTGCACCCGTCGAGTTGGCACGAAATGGCCCTGTGCCACCGGCGCTTGAGGCCAGGGAGCTGATGCGGCTGCGGAGGCGGAGGTCGGATGCGGGCAAAGTCAGTCCGTGGGTACCGCCCGCTGCAGGACCCTCATCCGCCGCAGTGTCGACAAGCTTCCAGTCCCAGTCCGGCGGTCGAGCCTCACCACCACCGCCGCTTCCGCCGTTTCCCGTGTCCACGCGCGCAGCCGTCATACGTGTCGGGTCGGACCGAGGCAGCATGGACACGGAGCTTTCAGACACCTATGTTGCCCCACGCCGCAAGGACTTGCTTCCACGCAATCCAACGAGCGCCGCTCGCCACGCACCGTTTTTGCCCATGACCACGGACCACATCCACCTCCACGGTCATTCCAGCGCCTCAACGTCACACACGTCCAACCGGCACTCGTCCTCATCCACGTCCTCTTCATCGTCGTCTGCCGACCCAACTGCCTCGCTCCAAGACGTGCTCGACCCAGCCATGATTGTCGCCGAGTACGGCGCCGTCCGCCTATCGCCACCTCCCACCCTTGCCGACGATCTGCTACCCGACGGCCGACCTCGCGCCCGATCGCTACCCGCGGGCATGCTCCGGTATGCGGCGTACATGGCCGCCCAGCGGCACGCCGCGCGCATGCGCAGAGAACAGCTTCGGGCCGCCGCCCGAGCCCTTGGCGGCCACGCGTCCAGTGTCACGGAAGATGATCTTGTTTCTGAAGGCGAAGGCGACCATGAGGACGACAAGCAGGTCGTGGATGGTGAAGGAAACGTCATTGTAGCACCCGTGTACCGCCTGCCCGCCAACCGTGGGCGTGTGCCGCCGCTCGTCAAGCAACCGAGCGTGTCGACCATGCGCAGAGGCAGCGCGAGTACCGCTACGGCAAGCATGTCCGAGGCACGCGGGCGCGCCATGCCGGCGACACTTGCCATTTCACCTGCGATTGATCCCGACGCGGACACGGATGTCGACGGATATTCGTCGTCTGCACCCGGTACTTGGTCGCCACATCACGCGCGGTCGCGCGCCACGTCTGTTTCGTTGACGTGTCCGCTGCCGCCAATGCCCATGCCCGCAACCATGCCCCTGCCCCCAACGAACTCCATACTGTCCACTACGGACGACCACGTTGTGGATTGGTATGCGCATCACGAGTGGCATACAACAACACCAGAGCTCGCGGGCGCGTTTCCACGGCGCCGCGCTTCCGACGTGTCGACCGACTTGTCGTCCATCATTGTGGTGCTTGACGATGACGACAACGCACAACGGGCTGCACGCCATGCCTGGGACGAGGATGACGTCGACGAGTATGAGTTGCACGAAATTGTTGTTGGTGCTGCGCCTGCTCTGGCGCATGTGCGCAGTGTGTCGTCGCCCGTGGATGCAGATTGGGCCGTGCCTGCTGCCACCGCCGCGGCGCCTGCGAGCGGGTACTATGCCGAAAGAACAAGGTCCTTGTCGCCGCCAGGCACACGTGGGGCCGCACGTCATGCTATGCCGTTGCCGCCATTGGTCCAGTTGACGCGACCTTGGCCAGCAGCGCATCGTCGGTAGATCGGATGGTGTTGGAGCCGACGTTGGATTTTCGTTGTCTGCTTTTAGACTTTCTTTTTGGCTTTATCGCATTTGTATCTGTGCCTCCTTTTGTTCGCTCCTTTTTTGTGGTTCTCGTGCCCGTGTGAGCGTGGCCTTCGTTGACAAAATTGCGGTTGACTTGTTTTGTCGAGGGTGCCATTTTGCGTGGTGAATTGAGCCTTCATTTTCGCCTGGATGTAAATAAATACAATATGTCTGTTTCGAAGGACCTGGAACCTCGTGAGCCGCAACCCCCTTGCCCCTGTGAACCTGGGTCAAACGAAAGCGAAGCTGTGCCAAGGAAGTCAATCGCTGACCCGTGTTTCTCACAGTGTTGTTGAGGTGAACAGAAGGAAACCTCTGCCTATCGAGCCGGAGTAACGGGCATCATCTCGTCTCCTTCAGGAGTAATACGTACAGGCGTCCCCAATTTCTTCAGTCGCAGCTCTGTGCATTGATATTTTCACCGGCCTCGAACCTCCACTTTCTCCGCACCCCAACACGATATCTCGCCATGCCAGACACCACGATTGAAATCATTCAGGATAGGGTGCGTACAAAAGACTATTTGCATGTGCCTACTCTGAAACTGCTATGTATCCAACTTGCTCAACCTGCTCATTTTCATCATTCAGACGACGTATTACCATGGCGACCAAGTCACTGGCTCTGTCAAAGTTGTCGTCACCTCGCCCATCAAGGCGCGAGCCGTCCGCATCAAGTTACTTGGCTACGTTTCGACCAGCGTTCACTACACTGAAACCGTGATGCGCGATGGCCAGTCACACACGGAACACCGCACCGCGTACGGGTCGCAGCCGCTGATTGAAAAAAAACTGACCCTATGGGGATCCGAAAAGAAGGGCTTGTTTGTGGGCAACTCGGAGCTCGACGCGGGCGAGTATGTGTTTCCGTACACATTTGGGGCGCTGGCAGCAACGGCAGATGCGGGTCAGGGGTTGCCGTCGTCGTTTGACAGCGAGCGAGGAAAAGTCGAGTATGTCCTCAAGGCAACCATTGATCGGGCCATGAAGTTGGATTTCGATGTTCAGACCAAAATGAAGGTCCATGGCAAGCTTCCGCAAGCTACTGTGGATGCAGCAAGGGCACTACGGCCAGTGGATTCCGAAGTCGAGCAAGTCGGTCCCATGGGAATGGGTGGCAAGATCGAGGCGACCATGGAGCTCGTGCAAGGAGGTATCGCCCCTGGTGGCGCACACTTGGTCATTCCACCCATTGTCGCTGGCGGTGGCGGCGGCGGCGGCGGACCGGTTGTGGCCATTGTCCGCATCGACAATCACGCGTCTGCCACGACCATTGACCAGATCAAATTCAAGCTCGCGCGTCAAGTCAAGTACGTTGCCGGTGCGCACAAGCACGAGGAAAAGCACAAGATCCTCGCTGACAAGGTTGGCGTCAATGTACTACCTGGCTGGCGCGGCTTCGAGTATCGGTACACGCTTGCCGATTCCATTGCAGGGCTTCGGGCAAAGATGATGGGCGTCGAATCGATTGATTCCAAGATTTTAGACCTTGGATACGTGTTGACAGCCAAGGTGAGCCATGGGCCAAAGCTCAAGCTCAAGCTCGTGGTGTTGCCGCCCGAGCCGGTGGTAGCCGGCGGGAATCAACAAGCGGTGCCTGGGTCCGTTGAGCAGCAAATCGCGGCCCAGCTGAAGGGAGGCGGGCCACAGGCGTGCTTTGGAACGATGCCACAGCCCGTGCTGGTTGACGGGACAATTGGTGGAGCTCAAATGATGGTTCCACCTTGAGTAGGTCGAGAAATGTGGCCCACTGAGCGCTTGTTGCTTCTCTGTCCGGCAGGACATTCAGTATATTCTGTACGAAAAAAAAACAACCAATGAAAACAAGGGCAAAAAGCAAATGACGACAGCGACAGGATTCGAACCTGTGCAGGCAGAGCCTAATTGATTTCGAGTCAATCCCCTTAACCGCTCGGGCACGCTGTCACCTTGTGTCGAGCTGCCCTTTTCTTCGACCTATTAACCCCAAAGGCGCCACACTGCCATTTCCTGCCCCCCCCCAAGTTGAGTTGGTTGCGTAGCGGAAAAAAGTCTCAACGAATTTTGAACATAAATACATAGCTGAAGACCAAGGTGGGGGTACTGTAATACACACATCTTTGACACTCGAGTCAACCAAACTGCGGTTATAAACATCAGTTGCGTGCATGGCCTTGCAGTCTCACCCGACACGTTGCCTGAGTGAAGCGGTCACCATGAACCATCGCTGCCAGATCGCCGGATATAGCGAAAAGAAGAAACGACACAAAATCCTGACAGCATGGCTGCCTTTCTTGAGATATTGGAAAAAGAACACCGACACCTGCAGGATTCGAACCTGCGCACCACTAGGGTATTTGATTAGTAGTCAAACGCGATAACCACTCCGCCAAGGTGTCTTCTTGGTTGAAAACCCTGGTTTTCTGCTGCCCTTTATACCCATAAACGCCGATCCGGCCTTCGATTCAGAGAGTCCCTCCGCCTTGTAATTTCGCGTTCGGATGCAAAGAGTTATACCCTATGTACGCAACCAAAGCGATCACGAGTTACAATGTTCCGTAGACTGCCAGCATGTGGGTAGTTGGCATCAAGAGAAAGCCAGGCGGAACACAGGCGAAGAGAATGGTTTTCATTGGAGCCAGGAACAATCAAGCGAAACACGACAGGGTATCATCATCACTTTGCACACATGGTCAATGTATAAAATACTCAACATCTGATCCTCACCGCGACTGGCAGAAAATGCTTTGCTTGAGAGGAATCAACGACGAGGTGACTGGGGACGCTTGGCCTGTTGCAGCTGCTGCTTGGCAGGTTGTTGTTGCTGCTTCGCGGCCTGCTGCTGCGGCTGCGGCTGCTTCTGAATCTGGGCTTGCTTGTACACGGGCAACTGCGACGACAACCATTGAGGAGCGACTGAAGCATCGAACAACCAGGCGCCCGAGTAGAAGGCATCGTCGGGCGAGGCATTCTTGGCCTTGACGGATCCCGCCTTGATGACCGAGGCGTTGGCATTGGCATTCGCCTTTTGCTGCTTCGGCGCAAGGTGCTGCTGCTGTTGCTGCTTGGCCGTCGCGGATCCGGATTGAGGACGCTGCTGCGCGAGCTGTTGGTTCGACTTGAGCTGGTGCTGCTGTTGAGTCGACGAGTGCGACGACGCCGACTGCTTGGGAAGCTGAGCCGACATCCATTGTGGGACGCGAGACGTGTCAAACAACCACGCGCCAGACAAGAAGGCATCATCAGGGTGTTCCTTGACGGGCGTCGGGCGGTACACTTGGGCATTTTGGCGTTGCTGATGCTGCTGCTGCTGTTGCTTGGATTGAGCAGGTGTAGCGGATTGTACACGCTGTTGCTGCGACTGTTGAAGAGCAGGCTTCTTGGTCGCGATCGATTGCTGTTGCTGAGCGGATTGCGGGCGAGCCTGAGACTGGTTGGTCGTCAAGGTCTGGGTCGGTTGCATGTTGCGAGGGTAGAATGGTTGGGCATTCGTTGACAACTTGTTGTTGTTGTTTGGCGATTGAGGGCGAGCCTGGGATTGCTGCTGCAGCTGCTGCTTTGGCACCTGCTTCTGAACGGACTGTTGAGGCGATTGAGCACGCTGCTGGAGTTGTTGCTGCTGAGGTTTTGCCTGACCAGACTGGGGACGAGCGACAGCTTGGTGCTGCTGTTGGTTGGCCTGCTTGGTCTTGGCCGATTGCAGCTGCTGTTGCTGCTGAGCGACATGGTGCTTGGCAGATTGAACTTGAGTGCGACCCATGGTGGATGTTCTTGTGCTCGTCGAGTAAGTAGAGAGTTTGGTGAGTTGCGTTGGATATTACTTGATGATGCTCAGATGAATGGGACGATTTGGACGGGCGGTCGGTCGGGCTTTATGGGATTGGGTCAGCTACATGTGGATCGAGGAACATGCACATTTTTTCTCATGAGGCGGTCGCCCCTGTGCTTGTGCTTCACTTTCAGCTGTGATCAATCGCTAGCTTTGATTGGCGGTTGGTTGATTGGCTGTTGGTTGGTTGGTTGGTTGATTGGTTGGTTGGTTGTCCATCCCTTGGTAACGCGTCGTCCTCAAGTGGTTGTTGGTCACATTCCCACGTCTGCCAGCACACGGTCGCCGATTCAACAATTGTGGATCCGTGTAGCCACACACAGCTGACATATGGCGAGAACACATATGTGGTGCATCGCCAATTTGCAAGTTGCCATGCGAAGCGGAGGCGTGCGGTACGCCTTACGAATGGCGACTCGAAGCGCAAAGTGCAATGGATGATCGATTGTTTACTCACTCTCTCTTGCCTTTCTCCCCGCTGACGATAACGCACGCCGGCGATACTAGACGGAAATGAGTGGAATGAGGTTGCAAACGTGAAAGATTTTGAGACTCAACGCAATGTACTCGAATGGATTCGCAAAACACACCAGGTCGTCCAAAGGACAACCCTCCGCCGTGAGTTTTGACAGAGGAATGGAAGACTATGGTCACAATGACCTTTTCGTAGGCGACCATTATGACTCAATGCCAGACCCTGCTTTACCCATGTCACTTTACAGCCTTCCCCAGCTCGATCTCGCTCGGCTCGAGTACTTGAACAGCAACCCGACAATGCAGCGCATGATGGATTGTCCGATTGATCTTGAACCTATTCTGCCTGATGGTGATGCTGTTGGCGAGTATGAATGGTCCTCAAGGGCTACCCAGTTGCCGCCATCAACTCTCTCGTCTCAAAAGATGCAGTCGAGTAGTAAGTTCACAAAGAAGCCTGTCGCTTCCCGGCACAGTGGATGTCACGCTCGACGATCTGGACCCACTCCTGGCAGCCATGCGCGGCTGTCAGTCGACGAGTACCAGCTCAACCACAGCCTATCTGTGCGGAACCATGATAGCACCACAGGGTAGCGCAGTAGGCCCGTCACCCTCGGGCAAGTCTGCGCTCGAGCGAGCTCGCCGCGATCGCTCGCTTCGCAAACTCCACCAGCAACGTTCTGCAATGCGCGCTATGACTCAAGCGCAGATTGCGCGATGCCTCGCCGTTGAACCCGAGGCAGATCCCGAGTTGTGCGACAATGTCAAGACTCAGCGATTGGTCATGGAGCAAAAGAAATGTGAGCAAGAAGAACGTAAAATGCAAGAAGCGGCCCGCAAGATGCAGATCGAGTTGCAGGTGAGGATAGCCAAAGAGCAAGAAGAAGCCCGTCGCCAGCAACGGGAAGCGAGACAGCGCATGATCTTGGAGCGAGTAGAGCAGTATTGCGCAGTCCGAGAGAAGCATGTGCTCATGGTATGGTCATGGTGTATTCGCATTTCTATCTCTTGAGAAAATCCGAGAACAAGCGACTTGACACAGGCACTGTTATGCAAACAGAGGGCATTTCTTGCATGGAGGCATCTCGCTAGTCGCACGCACTTGGCGGTCGCTCGAGTCACCACTCGGCATGTTTGGTTCGAAAAGCGCAACTGGCTACGCACATGGTGTAGAAAAGCCATCAAGCTGAGGAACGATCGGTAAATATGACCTTTTCGCCATGATTTCTCGAGTGTTGAATGAGCTCTCACACAAGTATGCATAACTTTGTGCAGTGAATCCCAGCAAGCAATCCTACAACTTCGCAAGCAGGCCGAGCGCGAGCACTTGGCCACCCGCCACCACCGCAAGACCACACTCTCTCGCATGTTTTGCGCATGGACTGCTTATGTCACCATGAGCAAGCACGAGTCTGCTCTGGAAGCCATGCACCGGGATCGAAAGCGCAAGATTGATGCACTGCTCTCGAAACTGAATGAGCACGCAACTTGAACTGACATCACTGGCAGCCTCGGCCGAGCCTCCACCGACTCCAAGTGTTGCGCTTATTCCCACGGACAACACGCACGGACTACCGCCTGCCCCAACAAAGTCGAACGAAAGCAACGCGCCAAGCAAGAGAAAAGTACCTCCACCACCACCGTCATTCCTTACAGCCATGCAACAGCGCGAGCAGCGACGCGCCGCCCTGAAGCAAGCCAGACTTGCGAGGCAGGCTGCGGCAGAGCTTGTGGCCCGGGAAGCAGCACGCAAAGCCGTTGAGGAGCAAGAGCGGATCAGACGGAAGAGAAGCAGGCGCAGCTCGAGGCCGACCGCGCGGCCAAGGAGGCCATGGAGCGCGAGCGTGAGGAGCGGCAGAGGCAGCTGACCACAGCAATAGAGTTTGCTCGGCAAGCGGCCCTCAAGTACCGTGGGATTCGGCCGTGGAAGCGGGCGGTGGTCAAGTTGGAAATGATGGAGAGGAAAGCAACGGAGTGGCGAGTGGAGCGGCAAAAGAAGGAAGCGTGGAGGAGATGGGTGTTGGTGATGAGGAAACGGTGGGAGGGCAGGGAGCAGATGGCGGACGCTCACTGTGCGAGCCGAGCGTTGGTCGAGGTGTTGCACCACTGGAAACAGGGACTGGCCACTCGAGTCGAGGCGTGGGATTCCGCAATCATGCATCGTGACGCAAGGCTGAGAACTGCAGTCATTCGCACTTGGAAGCAAGCAGCGACACAACACAAGGCCGACCGTGAAGCATCTGAGCAGGCGGCCAATGCTCGAGTCGATGAAATGGCTCTCCGGTATGCCATTTCCTAAATCCCAATGCCTCATCAGTGCTCGCTGACTGGTGAAGCAAAAACAGAGTGCTGCCGCGACGATGTTTTCGGCGATGGCAAGCATTCGTCAAGCAGGCCAAGGACGAACGGTGGAAAGAGTATCGCCGAGCCACGATGCGAAACAAGATTCGGGTATGTTGTGAGCGAATGAGGGAATGCCTGATCCAGGTCACTCACACCAAGTATGTATGTTTCGACAACGACAGGGATGGCTGGACGACTCGTCCTCGTTGGCCAAGCTGTGCTCGCAAGTTTCCATCTTGCCAACGGATCCGGTGACTGCCTCCACCGTGTTGAAGAGCATCATTGTCGACTCGGGCAGCCACGGTAGTCTGCCGCCCCTCGACCACAGTGCAAGCGGCAACAATTAGACTCGAGGAGGCGCCAGGCCAGAATGAATTACGAGATGGTTGGGAGGTAGTGTATGATTCAAGAAAGACAAAGAATACAGAATACAGAGCGCATGTGTGACAAGTTAATGAATGAATGAATGAATGAATGAATGGATTAGGGGACACTCCACCTGAGCTGCAATGTATCCACACAATACGCTGTCATGATCCGAGCCAAGTTGATGATCGTGTCCTTGTCGAGCGCGCTCCCGTCGTCGGCCAGCGTGTGCCACACGCGCGGAAACTCGGCGGGAATCAAGTGTACGATGGGGACTCCGCGACGCATGAATGGAACGTGGTCGTCCTCAATCTGGTAGTTGATAAACGGCTGCTTGTCGACTTCGGGGTGAAAGTACCGGTTGACCGAGTTTGTGCTCGAGCCACTGCTGCCGATGCGAAACAAGTTGAACCGGGTCGTGCGAAGCTGCTCGTCCCAATACGCGAGCCGTGAAAAGTGCGACGCCGTGGACCGCTGCAAGTTGTACACGGTCGTTTGTGGGGCACCCAGCAGGTCCAAGAGCACAAATGCCGAAATCGACTGCAACACGGTCACTTCGGGGTTGCTCGGCAGCCGCTCCCGCTCCCATTTCTGGGCCAAATGCCGCGACCCGTACAGAGAGTCCGTGTCGGACCACTGAAGCCAAGCCTCTTCGCCATCGAAAAAGATGAGCTGGAGCGATGTATCGGGCGGCGTGCGGATTGCATCCAGTGCGGGCTTGAGCGTGGCGGCCAGTTCCAGGAGAATGGCGCAGGGTGCGGCCGAGTCGGTGGCGCCAATGAATGCGCCGGTTTCAAACCATTTGCTGTCATAGTGCGCGGCAAGGACCAGCCGTTTGCGCGCAGCCGGGTGGCGGGTGGCAACAATGTTGGCGAAGGGTTTTTTGCCCATGGGCGTCGATTCTTCAAATGAATCCAGCTCCTACATATACATAGTTGCATTTTGAATTGGTCACGGAAAATCGATAATGGGAAAGCAAGGAAGGAAGTGAGTGGACGCACAATGGTCCACCCGCCGATCTCGTTGAGCGAGTTGACAATGTGATCTTTTGCCTTGGCGTGTGACGGTGTCCCCGGGACTCGCTCAACGAGCAAAGGCGGGAGATACTTGTCCCAGACTCGAGACGGGTCTGGCACATTGGCAGATGACAGTAACTTGGCAATGGTGGATTCCGTCGCATTCAATGGTGCGGATTTTGTGCCAGTCGTGTCGGTCCCTGCAGAAGAAGACGAGCTTCCTGACCCCGACCAAGATGCGGCAAGAAGCGACATAACCGTGATGAGGAGAAAAGTGATGGCCCCGCCAACAAGCACAGCCCGGCGCTTCTGGTTGCGTGGCATGACCTGAAACCGAGCCAGTGTCCTGCTCAGTGGATTCGTGGAGCCATGAAGACGCCGGCTGTTGCGTGCAGCAGTCGTGGCATTGGGGCCAGCGTCATCACCATCGAAGCGGCGCATTGGAATGCCGCCGCCAATGCTGGCGTCGGCCATGATGTTGATGGGGACTGTCGCAGAGTCAATATCTTGGTCGGGAAGGGTGCGAAGGCCGGCAGTTGGGCTGCGGCGAGTTGCATGGCGATTGGAGCGTCCCATTGTGCATATGTACGATACGAATGTATCAATATTCCGTCCGCAGCTACCGGCAGGGCGGCCACCGACACAAAAACTGACGCACCTTTGATCTCGCTGTCGGCTCATGAAACGTTCGCATATTGACGACAGCATACGACAGCATCGCACGAGTCTTACAGAACCCGGGGCATATGTAGCAAATTGCACCCAATGAAAACTCTCAAGCATGCCCTGGGCCAGCGCCTGGTCAAGTGCGGAAAAGCCTTGCTCGATCAAAGGCAGGATGCCATTCCCGAACCAGCCAGAGCCGATGGCAAGAGCCCCACACTCGCGAGCAATACCCTTGACGTGGATCGCGGCTCTGCTGGCCTTTCAGGAAGTACGAGTATTGCGAGCAGCTCGACAGTTGGGCCAGTAGAAGCGTCAGCTCCCAAGCACACAAAGCCTTCTGCAAACGAACCAATCAAGACCGTCACAATTTCAGCACCTCAGGTCGATACTGATGCCATTATCCACCCAACTTGCCAGTCCACTCAAGACCAGTCTGCGACCAACGTCTTGTCGAAAATTACCGGATACATCCGCACCGTGAAAGGTCACACGGCCCAAATCGAATCTGCAGCCATTTTTTTGGACAAGATCACTGGGAAAAAGTCCCCTTTTGGAACAGGAGAGGCGGCTGTAATGGTCAAGGATTTTCTGAAGCGCTTTTTCGAAGGGAGTTCCTGGAGCGGAACAGTTTATTGCATGCGTTGAAGTCCGTCTGTCCTCGTTGGCACTGATTCTCTGTGTGCTGCCATTCACGAGATCAATACACTGACGCTCTTTCCACTTTCGTTGCATTTCTGCACAGATCATTCTTGACCATGAGGCTGCATTTCGGGCCAGTCACAACCGGGCCAGCGATTTGTATGACAAAGTCATTTTCGTCCTGCAGTCAACAGCAAGTTTGTACTCTGATGACTGGACAGTCGACTCGCGACCAGTCAATTGGGTACTCAAGAATCTCAAGTCAGCGATCGAAGAGTGTTTGGTTCTGTTTGAATCGTATCGCAAGCGTGGGTTTTGGAGCAAGGTATGTACATACGTGGACAAGTCTACTGGGCAGCGTTCATCCGCCATGTCTCATTCGGGACACTTTTTTCCCGTCAGCTCATCTTTGCCCATCAAATCGTTGGTCGATTCGCATCCGCTGACAGCACACTCAAAGATACTCTTGAATACCTTAACTTTCTCCTCATGGTCGATTCCCGCCAGCAAGCGGCCGATTCAGCTGCAAAATTATGCGCCGTCCTCAACTCGCACTCGCACTTTCCCAAACCGAGCGGGCTGTCGAAAAAGGAGCAGCAAGTCCAGTCAGCCATTAGCAAGGCCAATGGGGGAATTGAATCCATCCAGCGCGATCCGAGCGCCATCCAACATATTGCCGTCGAACTATCAGATTACACTCCGTTGACTGAGGACGATGTGCAAGAGCTCCAGGTCGACTTCAACACGTATTGCTCGGAAATGAAAAATGCCATGTCAGCCATCCTTCAGCGTTTAGATTCCCAGGGTGCAGACATTACCGAGACCAAGAACAAGCTTATTGACCTTGCTGACCGCGGTTCCATGTTTGTCCAAATCGCTTGCCCCGCTGTTCGCATTGTTTGGATCAAGGCAGGATGGGGAGCACGAGTCAAGCTGACCGAGTTTCAAGACGTGATTGTGGAGGAGATGCGAACAGAGGTTGAGCACGAGATACACATGCTGGTAAGCCGAGGCGCTGACGGGATCGAGTATGTCGGTCAGGGACAAGCCATCTACTCTCGAGAGTCGGCCATAGCGACATTGACTGCGTTCACGAAGAGGCTCAAGTTTTGGGGCCTCAGTGCAGAGTCGGCAAGCATCCCGACAAAGGCGGCAGTCATGGCCGAGGTGGCGAGGCGCTTCCAGCACTTTTCTACATTGCTTCAGTACATGGATGTGGATGCTGTACGTTTGATTCCTACTTTGTATACCTACTTCCATCTGATGTTGTGGATACTCAAGCTTGTCTCCCTCCCAGTCCGGAACACTGTCGCCAGCTGAAGTCAATTCTTTCTTTCTTGTCAGCAGTTGGACCTTGCTGGACTACTTCCGCTATTTGACCATATATCTGCCCAAATCGGAATATGATGGGTATGGATCCAAATACCGAACCGCTTGATTTGTGGTTGACGACAGCGGGAAACTGACGACACGCGAGGAAAAATGATACAGATTTGTTGAGCTCCAGGCCAGGTTCAAGTCGCTCGTCGACAAAATGGGCGACTTGACAACCGATACCAGCTTCCCATGTGCCAGCTTTTTATGTGCGGCCCATCACTTGCTTCAAGAGCTCCAGATGCAAGCAGGCTCTGAACGTCACGCCATGAAGTGGACCAATTTCCGAACAACCATGCTACCATTGCTCGACAAAAAGACGTTGAAAAGCAAGATGCCACCCTGGGATGAGGACGCAATTCCCCATCAACACATGCTTCCTGCGGTTCGGCAGTTGCACAAGATTAAGCGAGTCGTTGCCCAGGTCGAGCAGGTCCTTGAGGAAAAAAGGATCAAGTCTCAGGATGCTCTGCTTGTTTGGCGCCGCCTCCTCAAGCCGAATTTCAGCGACTTGTTGAAAGCAACTCAAGATTGGGCGCCAGGCGCTGCGGCTGTGCTTGAAGAATTGCTTGATTCGGCAAGTGTATGGTATTCGGATCAAGGTCACTTGTACACAGACGCAGAACCAGATTCCGACACATGTAAAGCGTTAGCAAAGTGTGCGTTCACCTGTTTGGCCGTATCATAACTCTGCCACTGTCCAGTTTGACCTTCCTTATGTATCTCCTTCTCAGATACATGCATGTATTCGACTCCAACCCGTCCGCTTATTGGTACAGCTTGGTTCCCACACAATTTGCCGCCGCATAATCAACGGCCATCAAACGCAGTTGTCGGCGGCACAGTGCGCAATCATCTAGTTTACCTGACGAAATGCGATCTGGCCTCTACGGATGGACGCTGGCATCAGGTTTGTGGGTATGCATACGAGTCAGTCACGGCAGATGGATTGGTTGTCATGGCGCCAAATGGTCCAATCGTGCCCGACATGCAATACTCTTGGTTGCTACACGTACGTCGCCAGGTTCGCAATCCAAACGCAATCAGCTCCCCTCACATCGAGATTCTTCACATCAGGAACGTGACCCGAGAAGAAGTGAAGACTCGAGCATCTTTGTTCCAGTCCCGTCTCGCGGCACTTGGGTCACGTTTGATCTCGAGAGCGTCCCGAATCCCTGCTCTGCTATGGTACGCTCGGATTTTGAAGAGATCTTACTTGCGTTCAATCGCCTAACGATAAAGATTCTGGAATTCTTTTTCTTTTGCAACTTGTAGCTAGGTCACGGTCAGGGGACGTCCACAGCGTGGCTGGGTCGCGCTTGTATCCCAAACGGAAACGCGTCGGCATACTCGCTCCCAACGCAAAGCCAAAACGAAATCTCTGGCTCGGATCCCGACGTTGTGGGTGGTGGTGGAACAGGCGCGGACCACGTTCGCGGCAATGACCTGCTCCCCGGCACGATATTCCTCCATCGCGGGCAGCTCGAGTTCATGACATCCCGGCTGGAACCCAACGGATCCACAACTGTGCTTTCCACGATTGCAAACGGTGGTCGGGATGTGTTCATTTCCGCAAAAGACGCTTCTAGATCGTACAATTATGTGCACATCCCGCGCTCGGGCAAGAATGCCATATCCTTTTCGCTGCTCGAAATGCAACGGAACCAATCATGGAACCAGTTCTACACGCGATTCGATTGGATGCCTTTGGTTGCCGAGGGCAGAGACATTGACGGTTGCGTCTATGAGCCCGTGGTTATGTGTGGAAAGCCATACTTGCCTGGCTACCTTGCTTGGTGCCTCGGCCCGTCCAGCGTGCACCTTGGCATGTGTTTCCCATCCGTCAGCCGAGAGCTGGCCTTCTACTATGCGCCGGCGGGCAGCGGCCAAGTCAAGGTGGGAGGCGACGAGGCGTTGATTCCGACCAGCAAATTTCTCGTCCTTATGAGCAAGAACGACGACAGTGAAACTCAAGCTGAGGCAAGCAAATCGTCCCTCAACTACCCAGCCCCAACCTGCTATGGCTCCCAAGCCCTTTGCTTTCAGGGAATGAGTGGAACGGCGCTGTTTTGCAGCTCTTTTTGGTGTCCACAGCCGAAACGCAAGAGCCAGTTCCTGTTACTCGGCAACAAAATCGGAACTTGATTCCATCCTTTGGTGGTACGAAATGCACGACCAGTCGATGTTTCTGGAGGAAGGCGAGCTGACTTCATTCATAATTCCACATACTTGTTGCCACTGTGCCTCTAGCGTTGGGCCGAGGAGCATTTACCGTCAGAAGCGGACCAACCATCAACGACCAAAAACCTTTGATTATGCCTCCACCGACCACCGCCTCATTGACAGACACGGTCCGGACAGAGTACTTGTACATGGCCCTCTTGTCGAGCAAAGAAAAGCATTCGCAACCGTTCAACATCATGATGCAAACGCCCGTTCCGTCCCCACGCAATGGGACATGATATACTTGTCATAGTGTCGTGAGCCGCGTCCATGTATCCCTGTCATTACTCTGGACTGTCTCGATTCTGTTGATTGATTTGCCTGCAATTATCAGTACAACATTAAGTTTGATCGGTCAGGCAGAGCGCATGCACACCTCATTACTTGCCAAGCCAAGGCAGAAAACTTTCAGAAAAGGGATGCAACGTCTGTTTCCGTGATCAGTCCATGTGAGACAAGTGTGTAACGATGATATCGGCCGTTACAGACATTAGGGACAAGACATGACTTTCGGAAATTGAGGCAAAAAATGTTCAATTTGAATAGGTACAGAGCTCCACATGGATGAGCGCACGTTGGTGACGCTGCAGAGACGTTGAGGGGAATGGGCAGCAACAATGAGGTTGAGCGGCAGAAACCTCTGCTTGCCAACACATCTCAAACGCTGGATTCTGTGCCAAATCGCAATGAATTATGAAGGAACGGCCCCATTGATATTCCTTTGTCATTCACACCCGAATGGGAATGGGAGAGCCTCACAAGGAACTTGTGAACCTGTGCGTCCTCCACCCGAACACATGTCTTGGTCGTTTCCGAGCGCAGCTGTGGAGCCATTTCAGTCATTTTACATCTGTGACAGTCTAAACGAACCCTTTTCTTGCAGTGCGACGCATCCGCATTTCCTCGGCTGCTTGGTTCAGACGTATAAAAAGGACCATGTTTCCCTATATAACAAGAAGAGGTCCTATGGCCAAATGGATAAGGCGCCTGACTACGGATCAGGAGATTCCAGGTTCGATCCCTGGTAGGATCGAAATAACTCTTTTGTGCTTCCTTTTGCCCTTGCCATCGGGTGCTTGACGGAGATTTGTGGTTCCGGCACGGGCAGCAAAAAGGTGGAGGTGTTGTTCAAGTTTTCGTGCTCAAGCAGGAACTTGTCGCCCTCGTAGATGGCCGAAAGATACACTGCGAATCAGTTTGCAACATTTTTGTAAGCGGTCATGTGGTGGTTTAGAAGAAAAAATGTGTTCTAGTGGGTCGCAAGGGTTTGGAATCATCAGCGGGCGAACGTCATTTGCAGTTGCCGTGTGAGACATTGATCAACCTGAAGGTAACTGCTGCTTGTGACAGTTGGTTGAAGAGCCGAGAGTGTGCTTTCCGTGCCCGGTTAATCGTCCTGGTCGCCGCTTGGCTGACCAAGATTGGTAGTCCTGTTAACACTTCCCACTGCGAGCATGAGAGAGGATCAAATGCTTTCGGCCAAGACTTGCTCATGCTGCACATGCCGGTGCATTGGTTTGCTGCGGGCCAGCCAGCCAGACAGACATGACTCTGCGATGGAGTGATCGACGAGCTCCAATCAGCAAGCCGACGGGGAGATTTATAATAAAGCGTATGTAAAAGCGGCCAGCATGCTTGCCTAAGTTGCCTGACTGGCGCCATGAAAGCACTCTGATACTATGTGCACTTACCAATCAGCATCACCAAAGACTCCCCGATAATGTCAAACCGCACCAACGAGGGCTCCAACGCCGCCCCGCCGACCCAGCCAGGCGGCGCTGATCCTCAACCTCCCGACGCCAAACGGCCACGCCTCGTATATATTCCTTGCATTCTTTTCTGGCCCATTTTCCTTCGGGACCTTCGATGAGTGCCTTTGAGACTGCCGTGCATTAAGTCAATGGCTCACCATATGTACCCGATTCTGCAATGCTGTCAAACCCGTGCCGTCGTTTCGTGAACAACAGGCTCTTAGCAAGGAAAAGCTCCACACGCTCCATGGCGCTGTTCGTACCAAAACGGCATTTCAAAGGCAAAAGGAGGAAATGGAGGAACGGCAGCGGGTATAACTCATGGTTGTTCTGGCTCATGTGTGTTAGATATGGAGCGTTGACCCAAGCTTGTCACGGCTATACATTCAGAAAGAAGACGAGGAGCGAGCCAAGGTCTTTTCCGAGTTTGTGTCGTCGTTTGACGATGATTCCTCGGTTGTGCCTCACGACAAGACGTTTCTGAGGTCGTCAAAGGTGGGAGCCGGTCGCAACCACGGTCCGTTTGCAGCGAGCTAGCGTTCAATTGTGACATAAACGTCGCACGTTGGACTCATTCAGCAAATGTTTAGATGATCGTGACCGTATCTTTCGCCCGCTGGCGCCTCCACCTCTGATGCGACCTGGGGCAGCTGGGGCCAACCAATCCACTCCCGCGCCTTCTGCCGAGAAGGATTACCAACCCGAGGCGCCCATGATTTCGAACCCACTTCGCAAGCGTAAGTTGGACGAGCTCGTCGAAACATTCAAACAGTGCTGCTCTCTTTTTGTTCCATCGGCGCCAGTGCCATGTTTTGCGGAATCTTACTCTCTGCATGCAACAACAGGAAATCCGATTCCGGGCCGTCATCCACTCGCTCTGACGCACAACACCAAGCGGCGGCTCTTGGAGCCCTTCATCTCCCATTTTCGTCTGTTTCGACCAATGTGTTTGTTGGAAACCTCAATCCCGCCGTGACGGAAGATGTCTTGTGTTCCTTGTTTGCTCAGTTTGGGCCAATTGCATCAAGTACGTTGACGGACCATCACCTTGCCCCCCCCCCCCCCCTTGAAGTGTTCCACTTACCATTTGCAAATCTGTGTGCCAACAGTCAAAATCATGTGGCCACGTACAAAGGAAGAGCTGTCCCGCGGCCACCACTCTGGCTTTGTGTGTTTCATGGATCGCTCGTCTGCACAACGAGCGTTTTCAACCATGCAAGGCCAAATGTTACAAGGCTTCCCCATGCGCCTCGACTGGGGTAAACCCGTGACGCTCCCTGCCACGCCCGTTTACGTGTCTCCCGAGCACGCCGCCGCCACGTCGACGTCGACCTTGCTCGAATCCATGTCATCCGACACGACCACGTATCAAGTCACCATTCCCGACGACCCGCTCGTTCTGACGCTCATCCACCAAACTATCCAACGTGTCCTGGCATTTGGCTCTGCGTTTGAATCGCTCGTGCTCGCGAAAAACAAGGACAACCCGACATTTGCCTTCTTGACCGACACGCGGCACCCGTACCACGTGTATTACAAGTGGCGCACCTACTCGCTGCTACAAGGCGACTCAACGACTCGCTGGTCCACGGCTCCGTTTCGCATGCACCCAACGGACCCAATCGAATGGATCCCACCGCCATGCCTCGCGGCGCTCGATGACGAAGATCCATTGGCGGGCCCCACCCCACCCGACTCGGACGACGACGTGGTCAGCGGCGGGCAGGCCGCCGGCAGTCGCAGTGCGCGCTTGAGCGTTGTTCGCCGCTTGCGTGCATTGTGTTTCCGAGGGCTAGGTCAGGTGGGGGCAGACGCCGTGCCAACACGCGCCATGGTGGCCAGGGTCACGGCACTGTGTATTGCGGCGTCGGATGCGGCGGGGGACATGGCGGGCGAACTTGCACGCATGGCAAAGGCTCAGGCAAACGCGGCTCCAACAGGTATGGACATGGACCGGTGGCAATTGCACCTCCTGTACGTGCTGCACGACGTGTTGCTCAACTCAACTGCACCCGTGCCCAATGCCTGGCGGTACCGAGACGCGATCCAGGGCGAGTTGCCTCATGTGTTTGAAGCGCTGGGCAGCACGTATGCGCGGATGCGGGCCGAGGCGGGAGGCACAAGCCGGTGGGCCGCGGACGCGTGGCGCGCAAAGGTGTTGGCCGTTGTGAGTTGTTGGCGCATCGGCATGGTGTATCCGAGGGAGTTTGTGGGCGAGTTGGAGGCCAGGTTTAAGGCGCCATGGGCTGCAGCTCAGGCGGCTGCTGCAGCGGAGGCGGCCGGATCGGTAGCGGGAGGGGGACAGGACGTGGAGGAGGATCGCAAAGAGGGGATGTGGGCAAGTCTGCGACTGAGGCTATCAAGGCGGCAAGTGGGACCACGGCAAATTGGGTTGCGGTTGGCAGTGCTGGAGGTCATGAACAAGATCCGAAAGAGGCTGGAAACGTGGGTTCCCGGCCTCCTCTACCGACTGCTAAGCCAAAAGCCGGCGGGTTGACTTTTCATTAGTCCGTCGGTGAGCCATCTATTGATTCTGTCAGCTGTGCAAGGCTAGTTCCTGGTCTGTAAGCTGTTACATATACTTTTATTCGCTTCACATGAAATGAAATGGGGGAAAATGTGCATGAAAAGAAAGCACACAGAGAAAGCAACAATCCACAAGCACGATGAAACTCAAATCACACATACATATGGGGAGTAGGGAATGGCAGATATCGAATGGAGGAGTGCAAAGATGCAAAAAACATGAAGAGCGAGTGGGGATAATAGAAACTTCGGCCACGACCCATACCGTACAAAATTCAATGTAACCGCCCTGTTTCCGTTCTCGGAGTCTTGGAGAATTGCACTCCTTCATCCATTCCAGGTACCAGCGATCCGGCAGCCTCGGTCGCCGCCTGCCCATTGAACGAGTACCGCAAATTACTTGCACGACGCGGAGCTGCAGCCCGCGACCCACCGCCGAGATGTTTGGCAGGTGTGAGCATGGGAACCGTTGGGTCAACCACACGAGGTGGGCCAGGAGCAACAAATAACTACCGCTTGCAGAGGTCGAAGAGCCGGTAGGTGAGGGCGGCGGATGCGATTGATAGTAGCCGCCAGTAGGCGCTGGGTCGAGATAGACGTTTGAATCTATCTGATTCGGCATATATGAGGACGTCGCAGGCTGTGCCAATGATTGGGGTACTGGTTGGTATTCCTGTTGTTGTTCTGCCGGGTACTGGTGAACTGGAGGCGTGATCGAAATGAGTGGCGAGTCGACTGCGCATGCTTGACCCCCTGTTGTCTCATTGTTGGTTGACGTTGCGTTTGACTGTGAGGTAGCTGGAGGCTGCGATGACGGACGTGGACGCGTCGCAATTCCACCCTCGTAACGCTTCAAATCGCTCCTCCGCTTGAGCAACGTGACTGCAATCGCGATAAAGAAGGCCACCACGAGCGGAACTGCAACGACCATGGCGAGCATTTCGTTACTAAGGCCCGTTGACGCGGCATTTTCCGCCGCCGCCGACGAGATGGATGGCGAGCCAGATGGAGATGCAGCAGGCTGATTGCTATTGCTCGGTGCGCTGGTTTGGGTGGGTGGAATTGGGACAAGTGAGCCATGAGAGTCAACGCCAACGAGCGTCGAGGTGGTGGATCCATCCGCAGTATTTGTGACACGGATAAAGGTCGAGGTGACAATGGTCGCGATGACGTGTGTATCAACCGACGTGACGACGACAGTCGGCAGCACTGGTGGGGTGAAGGTGACTGGGATGGGGGCGCAGGAGGGTTTGTAGGTGCTGTGTCGGGTTGCGGCGGTTGCGGGCTACTCGTCGGTGGTTTTGGGGGCTCGGGCTGTGGTTGGGGTTGCGGAGGAGTCACAATGGGCGGAGGGGTTGGGATGGACGGAGGAGGTGGAAAGCTGAAGTTGGGCATGGGCGGCAGCGGCGGGTTGGGCTGGGCCGACATGTCAGCTGCTGTCGTTGTTGGATCGGGCGGGCGGAATGGTTGAGGTGAAGACAAGGGTGGTGGCAGTAATGCCGAGGCAGACTCGGGAGCTGTTGCAGATGGTTGAGGATGTTGATCTTGGTGATCAGATTGGACTGGTGTGCCGGTCGGGTGGCAAATGCGTGAAAAGTCTTGAGCACGGGTGATGTGCGGGGATGAAAATGGCTGTCAATCGCAGTATGGATAGTCGGTGGGCTAGTTGATGCTTGCTGCATGGCAGTCTGGCATCGGGTATGTGCCAGTGCCGTAAAGTGTCGTGTGGTGAATTGCGTTCGAGGTCCGAGTCCGGGTCCGAGACTGGAGGCGCATGCGTTGGTGAGGGATGAAGCGTGGACGACGTGTGCCTATATGTATAGTCCCGAGCCAAGCAAACTCACGCACAAAACCATGCTCTTACTGAGCCAAACCTACGCTCAGCCGAGCGGTTAACTTTTGTTCCATCCTTGATGCCTTGGCCGATCGGCTGCAGACGCGACGGGCGCACTCTGTCGCCGACATGAAACTTGTCCTTGCGCCCAACAAAGGACCGATTCGTAGTTAGCTATGTAGGAAGCTCGTGCCTCTCCTGCTTTTTGTTGTCGTAGCTACCTACTGACTCGGCCTGGGCTGCTGCCGTCAAAAAAAAAAACAGGCGGCGGAATGCGGCATGGCCGTGTTCGAAAGTGGAGTGCATGCATGCATGCGCATGGCCTGATATCATGAAACCAGGCTGCCCTGCCCCACTCTTGACTTGCCTCAACGGGAAAGTTCTGGCGTATTGTGATTTCACGTCTTGAAGTCGGGAATGAATGTGTATGAATGTGGATTGTGTGTGTGCGGATAATACAGCAGTCGGGTTACTGTTCCTTCCAACACCTTGGGGGGAACAGCTCGGTACTAAGTTATAACTTTGGTTTCGGACGGCGGGGCCGCCCGCGGGTTGCTCTCAGACCCTGAGCGACGAGCGCTGCGGCCAGCTATGCTCTCGTACGATGTGCGGGAATCTAGGTATGTCATGAAGACCAAGGCTCGCCGATCATGCCATGGAAACGGCATGACGGCTTGTCTGCTATACTCTAGCTATGCAATTACATATCTGTACTGGCTCCTACTGGTATGCATCAACCTCAGTGATGCATGGGATGTTGTATTACCAGTTGCTCAACCCGGTCCCACTGGCCCGGTGATGGCAGTGGGCCGCTGTTCGGCCCTTCGTCCAGATACACATCTGCAGCTGGAAGCACATCCGGTCATGCGTGCACTCATGAGCGGCGTGACTCTGGTTTTCACAACATGGCGCTTATTTAATTGCCCTTGTCTCAAGTCACCCCTTCTCAGATGAAGCAGTGATCTTCAGAGCTCCAGAGATTATCGATCGTTTCCGATCACAACTGGCGACGCTTCAATTCATGACATCGAATCACAGAGACTTTGACAAGAAAACCCAAGACTGCATTTGATGCGATTCAGCCACTATACAAACATTACATACTCGACGCAATGAATGCAACCGATACCCTTGCTTCCGCTCCAGCAACCGGCGGCGCACCTCACCACGGCGATGATGCTGCGCTCATCCGTCCCAACTACAAAAACAAGTGAGGATCATCCCATCTTCCATTGACTCGCTTGCACCCTATCTTGCTTGCTTACACATTGACGACTCCCACCCAGATTCAAGCCCTTGATTGTCCAACAAATCCTCCGTCAAGTGCTCACCGAGCACCTCGCTGGAAAGCAGTACAGCGCCGAAGACGCCTCTGCTTGGACGCGCTCGATCGCTGACGCCGCCCGCGAAAAGCTAAAAGGCTTGGCACTCGACCGCTACAAGTACATTGTACACGTCATGATTGGCGAGAAGAATGGCGAGGGTACTAGGCTGAATGCACGGTGCTTTTGGGATCCGGATACGGATAATTTGGCGCAGGAAGTGTACAGCAATGTGCGGTCCTGCCTCGATACCTTGTTTTGGCTCATCTGACAAACATTCTGACCGACCATAGGACTCTCTGTTTTGCGTGGCAGTCGCATTTGGTGTCTTTTACTATTGACCAATCAAGTTGCCTCATGCATTTTTCCCAGTTGCCACTTTCTGCTTCTTCCTGTACATATATGCGTCCTTTCCGTGATCCAACTCGCCCAATACTGCATTTTCCAGTGCCGCAAATTGATTCGTACACTTGTCTCCTGCTCGTCCTCAGTCACTACGCCCCTCGACCCTCACCACGCTTAACCAACCCCTCGCCACCCACCCTGCAATCAAACAACACCCGCCCATGGCGCGAGCGGCGCCATCCACTTGAGCTTACCTGGGCTCAATGTAAGGCAATAGAGTGTTCCGGAGAACATGCTGATGCCCACCGCAAAGATGCGTGCGGGCACCAAGCTCGACACCACGCTGGTTGAGTGGTCGGTATCGTTTTCAGGGGGCTTGGCCCCCGGGGTGCGTACAGTCAGCGACGCGAGAATGCGACCGAGACACAATTTGCCAATGCGAGGCGTATTCCCAGAACTTGATTTTCGCGGGGTCGGTCACAAGAGTGCGCAGGCTGTGTGCCCCAAAGGCCCTGTAAACATCGAGGAGCGAGGAATGAGTCAAACATTGTGTCATTGGTCTCACAGTCATGGAGGGTCGAGGATGAGAGCCGGAACCCATATGTACCCAAAGCCAAGCAGCCAGTACTAAGCCAGAGCTGATTGCGGATCCATGTCGTTGCGGAACAGCAGGTCACTATTTGCATATGATATACTGTATGCCTTGATTGCTGAGAGCGGTGAGTGGACTTGGCATAGTATAAACATGCATTTGGCCAAGACGACTGATCTGACGTGGAAGCATCATGTTGGACGAGAGCGGAGCATCCAGAGATCTCTGGCAGGAGAAACAATACTGCCAAACTTGCAATTGTGAAAGGATACAACCTGAATCAAACCCAGATGGGCATTGTCTCCACTTACCAAACCTCCATCCTCCTCAATCATCCCGCACAACAACTCGCCACTCTTTGCAACCCCCAACGCCACCCACCCAGCAATCATACACAACCCGCCCAACGGCGTGACGGGCCCCATCCACCGAAACTTGACGGGATTCAACACAAGGCAATAAATGGATCCCGAGAACATGGCAATGCCTGCAGTAAACAGGTGCCCGGGCACCAAGCTTAGCGGCGACGCGACACTGGTGTAGTTGCCCGAAGCGCCTGGGCCGAGGCGTTGTCGGGCACGCAGCGACAGCGACACGAGAATGCCGACCGAGTGCAGGATTTGGTAGTGCGCGCGGTTTCCCAGGACTTGATTTTGGTTGGGTCAGTGATGATTTTGCGTAGGCCGTGGGCGCCAAAGGCTCTACAAAGACCGGGACACATTTTGGGTGAGTGGCGCGTGTTTGGTCGTGTGTACTTGACCTGGGGATGGGTCAGTCGAGCATGATGATTCGTGGTGCGTGGTGGGAGCACGGGGCCCTACATTGGAGGGGCAAGTGGCCAATCTCTTGCCCAGCGAACGATACACCGGGTGGCGATACAGCCGGTGGGGGTACGCGGAGAGTATGGTCATGAGGCACCTTACCCAAAGCCAACGCCGGTGGCGGCAAGCAGGCAGCCGGTGAGCCAGAGTTGTTCGTGATTCATTGTGTTGTTGTGCAAATGGAGACGGCTGAAGTCTGATTATGCAAGGGACATATCATCACCAAAGAGAAAGGATGGTCGTGGTTGAGGGCACGGCGTCTGCGCGTTCTGGATCGTCACCATGACGACCAATCTCATGCGGTATTTATTCTGCCCATCAGTCGATTCACAGGAAGCAAAACTGGCAAGTGCGTATATGTACAGCCCGACAGCTCACAGCTCACAGCTCACAATGTCGGCGACTCCAAAATAAACAAATCCTCCTCATTTGCCTTGACCCACTTGACTATGGCATTGGCGTTCCTCGTTGCCGTTGCCCTCGGCACAGCCGCGTCCCAAATGGCATACACCTCGCACCCGCCAGAGTTCCACCCCATGTAGCTGTGCCCATCTTGGTCGCCCTCGCACCACAACAGCTTGAGCGGCGTTTCGCGATCGTGCAGCGCGGCAGAAAGCCGTGCATATTTTGTTTGAATGAGGTCGGCTGAGGGGGCAGTGTGGTAGTCGCCCCCCGTGGACCCGATTTGCAGAAATTGAACGTGTGCTTTGGATTTGTAGACAAAGTGCTTGAGGTGAGGTTCTTGAATCAGGGGGCTATTGTTTGAATGAAATGATCATGCGTTAGATGCAAAGGTAGGAACGGACCAAGGATCAAGGGAAAGACGAACCAGCATCCAATGGGGACTCGAGGTGCTTGGATTCGAGAATCAGCCCATTCTTGAGCATGTACTACATCCATACGCAAAGCCTCGCACGAATGAGCGACGAACCTATCTTAGTCAGCGTGTGAGGAAGCATACCTCATGCACCCTCTCTTTGGCCTCGTGCATCTCTGCAAACGCACCCACTTCGCCCGTCATCAACACCACGCCCAACTCGCTCGTGACATAAGTAACGTGTGCATACAAGAATCCTTGGTCATTAAACTTTGGCAAACACATGGGCACCCAATGCTCGGTTCCGGGCATGACACGAAACTCGCGATGTGACGCCACCATGGTAAACACGTTGAGCAAGTCGCTTGGGTGCAGCGAATGCGATTTAGGCCGGATCAAGGTAATCAGGTGCCCGTGGTAGATGATCATGCCATACAGCAAACCTCCCGTGGCGGGCGACGCGGTCGAGGACGACGAGGTGGTAGCGCCGGCTTTGAGCGCGTCGCCAAACTTGCGACGCACGGCCGCGGGCACGCGCACAGACTCAACGCATCCAAACAAGTATCGTAGGTCCGAATCAAATCTGTCGCAAACAGCGCCGATTTGAGTGTGGGCGGGCCCGAGGATCGGGCGCAAGTCCAGGTTGGGGCGGCGCGCAAACAGGCCCGACAGCTGAGCCTGGGTCAGAAGACTCAGGATATAGCTGTGTAAAGCCGCAAGTTGCGACCGCAGCTGTGATTCACACGGATCTGTTCGTTGACATGCAGCCACGAGAATGAGCGGCCGTCGCACGAGAAACACGAGCTGGTGGCCCGTTGGAAGACGAATCCACCGAAGTGAGTTTTCGTTGGCGCCGTCAAAGTGCGAGACGAGACTTGGAACAGGGACAGCAGCGACGTCATGTCGGATTCATCGCCGTGGCGGACATAAATCGGCTTGCCAGAGTCGGCCAGCACAAAGTAGTGCGATCTTTGGGCGCGCCAGGCGGACGAGAGTGGGTCATGATGGTCATGGTTGTTGCAGGCGTAGTGTGGTCGAGTTGCGGTGGCGGCTCGTCCTTTTCTAACGGCCCGCAGATTGGTGGTGGGTCGCTCTGGTCGGAATCATCGCGAATTGGCGGCGGCGGCAAGTCCGTGGTGGTCGTGTCAGGCGATTGTCCATGACGGTGATTCTGGTCGCCATGGTCGGTTGATTCGTTTGCGGGCGAATCCATTGCACTAGGCTACGTTGACTGGTACGTACATATACTAGTTCAGTCAGCGTGAAAGTAATTGGCAAAGGACTGACTGGCGGCCCATCAATCGAGTAAAAAAACATCGAGTCGGCGCGGTCGCCATCGACTCGCTTATGTGCCGGCGACGAAGCTCACTTTTGGTTCGAAGATACACACTTGTGTAAAGCCCCACATTGCTCCTTACTGATAAAGGAATGAATGGACTGGTGTGTGTCAAGACAATAAATACATTCGATTCCATTTCGCTATTTTCAAAACATGATTCCAGTTATGCACAATAAAGTGGGGGCAATAAACGAATGCAAGATCCACACTCCACAACACCACCGCACCGGATAGGCGAGTACACTTTAGACATCCTTGTAGTTGAGCTTGGCAAAGTCCTGGGGCTTCTCAATGTTCTTGGGGTACACGGGTCCGGATTGCTGAATGACAATGTGGGCGGCCCACATACCAGCCTTGATGCAGGTGTCAATGTCGCGCTCCTGGGCAAGCTCGGCCAAGAATCCACCGACAAAGGCATCACCGGCACCGTTGGTGTCAACAATCTGCTCCTTGGCCACGGGGATGATGGGATGGTCCTCGGCCGTCACGTTGCCCTGAGCGTCCAAGGTGGCCACAATGACATCGTCGGAACCTTGCGTGAACACGACGGTGCGGGACGAGCGCCGTTCACCTTGGGCATGGTGACAATCTTCTTTGCAATCTCCTTGACGTCACGCTCGGCCCACCCGTGTGCCTCGGCAAATGCCGCGGCCTCGGTCTCGTTGCCAAACAAGTAATCCATGTACGGGATGGCGGCATCCAGCGGCTGCGTAAAGAACTGCGACACAAACGGCGCAGACAAGTTCATGCAGAACGTCTTGTTGTTCTCGGCAGCGTGCTTGGCGACAGCCATGATGGACGGCGGAGACACGGTCAAGAAAAAGCCCGAAATGTAGTAGTACTTGGCGCCCTCAACAACGGCCCACGTCTCGGGCTGCTGCAAATGGTCCACCTTGTACTTTTCGGCGGCCGAAAGGTTGGCCACAAGTGACCGGGCAGCGCCCTTCTTGGTGATGAGCACGGCGCACGTGCCCGTGGGCACCTCGTCCGTCTTCATGTAATGGGTGGCAACGCCGTCGGCAGCGGCCGCAGACGCAAGCTTGTCGGCAAAGTGGTCCTTGCCCACGCAGCCAATGTAGGCCGTCTTGTTGGCCGGCATGAGCCATTGGGCACCGCGAATCGAGTTTTGCGTCGCACCGCCCGCAACGTACTCGACTTCGTAGCTAGCAATGAGCTCCTGGTACCTGAGAGAAGGGTAGGACAACGACGGGCGTGAGCATGTCGACCATTTCATGTCTACCACGTTCTCAAAAGACATGACATTGGCTCGTTGCATATACATACAAGGGCATGTGGGTGGCATCGGCAAGGATGGCGTTGTTGGCCTCGAGGCCATACTTTTCGAGCAGCGAAGGGTCGACCTCGGCGGCAATGTCGAGCAGGGGGTTACCCATACCGAGGAGAATAGGCTGGTTGGCGGCAGTCATGGTGTTGGATTTCGGTGTGGGACCTCAGTGCGAGACAATGTATCCGTAGCAAAGGCAGCGTTGGTTGACCAAGTAAGGAGAGAGAAATGGAGGAGGAAGGAGGGGGCTCCGCTGGCTACTTATGGGCTGCTGTCTCATGGTGTCTAGGGTGATGATGACCAACCGATCCTGTGCCTTGCATCGGGAATCCATGCACAACACAACAACAGCACATTTGCGCGAGCAGCTGAAGGCAGGCTGGGGAAATGCCACGCTTCTGCCTTCACCAGCCGATCGCGTCCATGAGCGCGTCTTCGGCTCATTTGTTCCACCCGCCCTTGCAATTGGCTCCCATGATTTCCTTGAGCGATACTGTATCGACTTCAAGGGCCAAATCCTCATCAGAACAGCTGGAGCGGGCCCTGCTCTTCTTGGTGTCCCTTTGCGGGAACACACCAGCAGGGCCACCCACTGCCTATTATCTCGTTTGCGCGATGTTTCGAAGCAGATCAACTCGCCATTTCTTCGGTGACAAGCACAAGCCCAGTCGCACTTCCCAATATAGCTACAACTCACTGCAGCCTTCGACAGACGTCGACATCCGTTTGCCCTGATTCGCTGACGGTACGGAATGGCTGGTGCTGGCACCACTACACCAGCCTTGGCACATCATCATCACGTGAAATCACACCATGTGTATCCAAGGGTTGTTGTGATGAAGCGTGCTAACTCTTCGATTGTGGTGGGGACGGAGTGGGTAGAGACTCGGCAGAGAGATAATGCAGAACGTCACACAGCAAGTCTATCAGTAGGTAATCAAGGAACACGTGCGGGAAGCGGCAATTCAGGGCCAACACATAAAGTGGATAAATGCAAGTGAAGAGACGGACAAGAAAGGATCGGACCGGCTAAGTAATTGAGACTAGATTATGAAGGGACAAGCAGAAAGAGTCGAGCGAGTGTGGGGCAATCAAGAAAAGAAGTGAACAAGACAGAGGCAAGTGAAGGACAGCGTGAGACAATCATTGTCTGCCCTCGTTCACCGCAGAGGCCGGTGCGTCACTTGAGACTGAGGTCGGAAGCGACACCGCGTCCTGCTTGACCTTGCTTGACCAAGGTTTCACCACAGCCCTTGACACGACCCACTGCAACCGTGTCACGTCCCGATCCTGTGTCATGGCCAACCAACGACGCAACGCAGCCTGCATATCTGCCATTGGCCGCCCACCCGCCGTGCAAAACCCGCGCTGCTCCAGAGCCACCTCCAACTCCTCCTTGGTCAACCCTTCAATCCCTTCGCGCACAAGAAGCGCATCGTCCTTGGCCAAGTGCGTCAAGTGAGCATCCAGTCGCCGCGCAAGCATGGGCCTCGGGCCAATGGCTGAAATGCTCATGATGCGGCAAAAGTGCTGCAGCGTTGGCCGATCGATTTTGCCAAACTCTGTGTAGGGCGAGTATCCCAACGGATCAATGCGCCGGAAATGCTCCCAGCCTGGGTGCGTTTTGCGAGCAGTCGCTGGCGATGCGTGTTGACTTGGTCGGGTGTCTGGCATGGCGCAGGGACCCAACCCATGTATAGGAGAAGCGGCAGGAGTTCGTCGAGGATGAGCACGCAAAAGAGGAAGGGGACCAGGATCTGCACATCGTCCTTGGTTTGCTTGACAAGCATGTATTCGCGGCGGGTCCAGGTGGATGGATCGGGTTTGGTTTGGTGCAGTTCCTTGACGGTCACGACATTGACGCGCAAGATTTTGAGTCCCGCCCAGGTTTGCTTTGCGAGGTCACGACCCAGCGCCACCACCGTTGCGCGAGGTTGGGCGTTGGGGCGGTTAGTGTCGTAGGTGGCGTGGAATTGAAGGATGGGACAGCCGTCAGGGATGGCGGAGCTGCCGGTGGAGCGCTCTTTGGTGAAGAGACTGGCCTTGCGTCACCGAGGCCGCGACGGTGGATGTAGGAGTCGCCGCAGACGCACGTTGGTCCTCGACCTTGGACAGGAGCAATGATGGCGACGTTGCGTGAACCGAGGCTGTCAGCTGATGCATCTTTTGCGGGATGGCGTGCCGGAGGGCATCGGCTCCAGCAATTGCGGATTCTGCCAGATCCTGTGAGGCGGCGGCGGCCGCAGCCACGGCGGCAGCAGCGGAAGATGGTGTTGAGGCTGAGGAAGCCATTGCCGAAGACGAAGAAGCTGCCGCTGCGTGGTTGGATCGCCACCGTCGAGCGATGAAAAGAGGTGACTGCGATGACAACAGAAGGACGGCGGATACGGCTGTGGTGGCAGCAAGTCGCTCGTCATGGCGGGGGTTGACTCGCAAGTCAGCCGCTGTGGAATCGGGCCTATGAACGGGTTTACAGAGGTGAATAAGCCAGCTGACGGTGATGCATGGTCGCCAGCAGACCAGAATGTACCGATGCTTTGCTTGAATCTGGGCACCAATACGGACCGAGCAAGCACATGCAAGCGGCGCCTGGCCAGCAGAATGGGTAAGCGGGCAGCGGCAGCGCCCATGGAGGGTATTGTCACGGTGCCGACATGGTCATTGGCGAAGGCCGACTAGGTTGGCGGGATGAGGTGGGAGTGGTAGAGAGGTCGTCGGGATTTCTTGCCTCCGACACTGTCAATGGACGACGGTATGTTCAATGCTCAATCCGACATTCGGCATTCGTCAATATTCATGGCAGCTCCATTTGTGGTGTGGTAGGTATTGTGTGTCTGCGACTGGTCTCGATAACGATTATGTCCCGTGCAAGACACGGCCGTCGATCCGCGCATGTCACCAAGGCAAACACCCAATGACGGGCTGGAAGCAGACGGAGGCAAGACGCAGTCGCTCTGGCGCACTACCTTCACTGTAATCAAGTAGAATTGCATGAAAACTACGGCGAACCGAGTGGAATCTCCAGATAACGTTTCTTGCGTATTAGATTTTGGCTCTGGTGCTGGACCCAGCGCCTCCCAGACTGCCGCATGATTCCCACCTGTGCCACATGCAACCGGACATAGCCAACTATCGTGTTCCAGAGTTGGATGGCCCCGTGAGCTGTTTCCACAAGCCCTCGTACAAGAACTGAACATTGTTCTTTGAGAAACTGATTGAAAAATGATGGCACATGCAAATGCGCCAGTCACGGCACGACGTGCGATTGATAGGAGGCCTGTGGATCCATGGTCGGTTCAATGCTTGCACAAAAACAGGACGAGATAGATAGTGCGTACTTGTGTCCGCTTGACCGGCTACGCTCCATACTTGCCACTAAAACACGGCAGCTTGAGCGGTGACCATCTCAAGTTGCATGCGCTCAACAGCATCAAATGCTGCCGTTCCCACTTGGGCCATTTGCTCTTGAAGTAGCTGATGCGCCATTGCCCGCGCATAATTGTCGTTTTCGAGCTCCTCGACGGTTGCCGCATACCATGTTGAGTAACAATCAGCCCACCAGCTGTAGCTGCATGAGCTGCTTGTTCCGCCTGAAACTTGTTTTCCCCAGTCGAGGCCACTGACGGAATGCGTCTGCCCGCAGGTCGGCGTTTGCACTCCATGCTTCTGGCGACATAAGTTGGGCTTGCATTGCGGAAAATGGCGACGCAATCCGCAAACGGTCGCGTACGAGAATTGCTCTGATGTTTGTCGTGCTTGTTTCTCGAAAAACAACTGAATGGCCATTGTCCAGACCAACGATTGATTTGCGTCCGCGCAAAGAAGGGCGTTAGCGGCTTTGATCTCCGAGTTCCAGAGTGCTGAGACGACTGTGGATACATAGTGCTCTTGGCACTCAATTTGCGTCGATAATGCCCGAGTTGTGCTCAACAACCGTGATCCTAACGAGCAAACCACCATTCCGGCCGTCAAGGTCCAAACAAAATGTGCGGGATGATTTCGCAATGCTCGTCGTCACTGTCCATATGCTCCTTGAAATGGACCTCGTGACCTGCTTGGTCGTCCTCGGTCTCACTCTCGATCTTTAGAGATGACGCGTCCAGGTGCTTACATATACACAAGTCGCTCAAACCCCTTGGCTGCTTGACGATTATACTCCAGGCACCTTGATTGTCTGAGGAACGAGCTCGACAACATCACTGGTAATAGCGACAATATGTCCTACTCGGATTCAGCAAAGAGGTTCACAATGGCGTGACACGGACGACTGGGCGAACTGGTATACCATTATCGAAAGAGGTTCCCGTCAAAGTGCCAAGGGGGAGAATGACAAACGCCTTTTGCAACAGGCGTCAAACAAAAAGCGAGGTAACGGTGGCTACTTAGGCCAACCGAGTGGCAACGCACGGTGCGCTTTGTGCAGTTGATTGCCACGGAGGATGCCATCAGCCGTGGGAAAGATGCTGAGACGAGACGCGCTTCGCGCTGTAAGTATATAAATGAGAGACATTGTCTCAAGTGTCGCCTGGCCGTGCCGTGACTATGAGTACTCTAAACATTCCATGGAGCCTATTCATCAGAAGACGGATCCGAAGCATTTTGCTGTATGAAGTCATGCCCGGCCATTCACATGTAATACAGCTACCAACTGTAATCACAACCCCCGGCTGACCTTACTAGACGCAATGTCTCGCCCCCGCCGGCACAGTTCCCATGTCGCTCCTTGTCGAAACATTGGCCGCCGCTCGCTGCCGTTTGTCCGGTGAGGACAAACCTCTCAACGCGGCCTCAACACATCTCTACCCGCCCACCTTTTGATTGCGCGGTCGCTCGCTGAGCCGTTGTCTCTCATGATGAAGTGCAATCACGGACGGACTGATGTGGGCAATCACTGACGACCCGAGTCAACGACAACAACAGACCCGCGACTTGGAATGCAACAAGCATGGCAGACGAGTGAGTGCCTTTGTATACTAGAAAATATACAATCTAAGGGAAGCACAAGTCTCAATTGGCAAGAGGTGTGGAAAGCATGTCGAGCTTGATGACGCTCCCACCGCACACAACAGTGACGATATCCACATCCTTTTCCACTTGAGACCCATCCACCATGGAGCGAATGTACTGCCAAGTACCAGCGAGTGCGGCGCCGCATGCCGGTTCGACCAAGAAACGCATGTCGTCTAGGTAGTCAAAGGTTGGTCAGTTTTAACATGGAGCAAAGCGTATCACGCAAGAAGACGGGTGCACACCAGCAAACTCTCGACACGCCTGCACCGCCTCCTTATCCGTCACCACCAAAGTCTGGACCTTGGGAAACGCCTTGCTCACTGCATACTCAAAGGCCCTTTGCGCCGGCCTCGATGCGCCCAGCGACTTTGCAATCGACGTGATCCCGGGCAACGTGACCAACTCGCCCTTGGCCACCGACTGCGCCAAACAATCCGCACCCACAGTCTCGACTGCCAAAACCTTGACTTGCATCCACTTGTCTGCCCGCTCGGCCTTTCCCTCGCGCACATGTTTGTCAGCCACCTCCTCGATTCCCTGGCACACACCCGACAAGAGCCCACCTCCACCAACCGAGCACACGAGTACACTGGGGACCCGGTCGCCGCACTGTTGATCAATCTCATGCACCAAGCTCGCATGTCCCGTCCAAATCAACTCGTCCTCAAACGGATGCACAAACACGCCCTTATCGCCAAGTTCCGTCAAATACTCTTGGGCCTTTGCATTCGCGTCAGCCCACACGTCACCATGCACAACGACGGTCGCGCCAGTAGCCGCCAGCTTTGTACGAATGAACGCGGGCGTCGAGTTGGGCACAAACACAGTCACGGGGCAATTGAGGCGGTATGCGGCGTAAGCAGCGGCCAGACCCGCGTTACCGCCCGACGACGAGATAAAGTGTGGGACAATGCCGAGAGCCGACAGGCGCGCGTGGTGCGTCTGACACAAATGCAGAATGCCGCGATCTTTGAAGGAACCCGAGGATTGCAGGTTCTCGAGCTTGTACCAGAGTCGCAGGCCGGCATTGCCACTTCTGACGCGGGAGGTGGTTGGGGACCGGACGAGCGGTGTGAACACGTGGAGAGGCTGAGCGGTCATTGTCATGGCGAATGAATGTGTATAGGTGATATCTTTCCGATGATTTCAGGCATGCGGTTCTTGAGAGATTGAGAGAGGGAAAACCGTTCAGAGGACGAACTGCGAGACAAGGATGGTTGGGGCAAGGAAGGTCAGCGAACTTGACAGAAGCAGCGGAGCTGCCGATCACCTCATCAGCTGCAGCCGTCGCTGCTTGTGGAGCAACCTGTCTCACGGTGACGTGTTGGAGCAAAGCATGACATGCTGTTTGATTGCATTGGTGTTCGTTGCATGCCAGCTATGCCAGGTCACAGACATGTTTCCCATGGTGCATCTGCCTCCACAGCATGGGAACTGCAGCTTGAAGGTCTGGCCTGATTGTAAGACTTTGATGAGACGTTGGTGTTGCAGGGTGATCATGGTGAGACATTTCCGTAGGGACTGGCTCAGGCTCAGGCTCAGGCTCACATACAAGCGAGTTGCCTGTCCAGCTGGATACGGCGAATCGCATCGTCAGTTGGGAACGATAGCTCTGTGAGGTATCACTTGGCCCCCATGTTGCCATGTTGCCTTTCAGGGCAAACTTCATCCGCACACCGACAAAGGACAATGCGCCTCTCCTCTCAACCAAAAGTTTCTCCGCTTTGGATGATCCGCCTGGACGGCTCGTACAGACTTATGAAATGCATGCTCCCACGACCCATGCGCCAGCGCCGCAGCTCATGTGAGCGGCGGCGTTCGCTTGCTCACCACGAGCTTGCAGAGGACCCATGTCAGGAGTCGAGACAACATCCAGGACACATGAATAAAATGCGACCAACTTCCCACCCGCCCTTCCTGGCCTTGGCCTGCCCAACTGCCGTTTCGCAGATCATTGCAAGGACGAGTCCGAATTGAAAAGCAAGCTCTCAGCAGATAAATACAGCATGACAACCGCATCACCTATCGACCCCTCGGCCGCCGCCGCTTCGGCCTCCCCCTCTTCCGCCAGCAGCCTCAAGAAGCGCGCAGCCGCTTCGACGACGCAACCGCAAACCCCGCTCCTCACTCGACTCGGCCTCTTCTTTGCCGCGGGCGCTCTCCTCGGCACCATCTTTGACGGCCTGCACGCCAACCACGACGTTTTGGCATACTTGCCCACCGAAATCGCCTTTACCAAACTGGCCTGGTGGGTACCACCCGAATTTGGCGCGGGCGGCCTTCTGCTCGGCCTGGCGCCGTGGTTCCTGCCGCGGCCCGTGCTGCGGTCGCTCACGTCACCGCGCAACAATGGCGGCAAGCCCAGTAAGCAAGTCGCTTGGGCACAGCTCGCTTCTGCGCTCACTGTGTACGGCCTGTCGTCCTTCTTGCCTTACTATGCCAAGTTAGCGCATCCCACAACTTCCCTGGTGTTGGGCACCATCTTTCTCGCAACCTGGTGGAAGACCAACCGGCGCGCGTTGGCGCTGGCAACGTGCGGCGTGGTGGGCGTGGGCGGGTCGGCGTGGGAGGCGGCCTTGTGTTATGTTGGCAAGTTCAAGTATGTGGATCCAGACACCTTGGGCGCCGGGTTGGTGACGCATTGGATCTTTTGGATTTGGGCCGGGGCGGCGCTTGCGGGTGTGCATTTGGCGGGATGCTATATTGAGCCCGTGAAGGCTCAGGCAGGCAAGGACAAGAGCGAGTGAAGCGCGAGTGAGTCATGCCAGTTCGAATGAAATGAAGGGCAGTCAAATGAGAAGCAAGTCTGTGTGATGTTCCAGTATATTATTACTACATGAATGAGGAATGATGCATCCTTCCTTCGCATACCGTGGGGAACAGACGATGGCCACGGCGGCAAATCGATCTCCAGGTTGTGTTGTCCACACAAGTTGATTGATCATGCCGTATTCCGTGCACTGCCACGAGACAAACTTTACCTCTTGACGGCGACAACAGAAAGTCAACAAGAATACCTACACCATGCATACTGCTCATGCCCATGTCACTGCCCGCAGACTTGCCGCCGCATTCAAATTCTCGCCATCGATCAACGCTGCCGCTGCACTTGCCCAAGCACCGCCCCGTATCCGCTTTCTCTCCACGTCTTGTGCGCTTCTTCACACTTCCCTTCCTTCATTTTCACGACGCACAATGTCGACGCTTCCACGCCCAAAAACCGCGGCTGCCTGCATCATCGGCGACGAGATCCTGTCGGGCAAAACCACCGACACAAACTCGACGTTTCTCGCGAAATCGCTTTTTGCCCTGGGCATCGACCTGCGGCGCATCGAAGTGATCCCGGACGACGAGCCAGACATGATTGCCACGATCCAGCGCATGTCTGCCAAGTACGACTATGTGTTCACGACAGGCGGCATTGGACCCACACACGACGACATTACGTATCCGGCGTTTGCCAAGGCGTTTGACGACACACTTGTGCTACACGAAGAGACTCTGAGGCTCATGGCCAGTGTGTCGCCGCACATGGTCTCGCGGCGCGCGCTCGTGCAGGGCGAGACGGTGGATCGCGCAACGAGTACCTTGGTGGATGGCCACGTGGTGTCAACCACACTTGCCAGGTTGCGCATGGCACAGTTGCCATCGCGGTCCCGCGTCGTGTTTACGCCAGGTCTGTGGGTACCCTTGTGCATTGTCAACAACAATGTGCACATTCTTCCCGGTGTCCCGCGCTTGTTTCGTGCCATGCTTAACCATTACTTGCCTGCACTGGCCAAAGATGCCGGTGTTCCGTTTGTGAGGCGGAGCGTCGGCACAATGACACCAGAGGGTGACCTGGCAGAGGCGCTCACGTTGATTCAGAATGCGTATGGAGCGCAGGGCATCAAGATTGGGTCGTACCCGACGTTTGGCAATCCGGAAAAGGAGAGAAAAGAGAGGGTAAATGTGACGGTGGTGGGAAGGGACAAGGCCTTGGTGGAAAAGGTCGCGGAGGAGGTGGCAAAGGCCGTGGGAGGGTGGGTGCATCAAGTGGAGGAGGATGGCAAGTCGGACCAAGAAGCCGAGGGCATTGTCAAGAGACAGAGCGCCTTGTGAAGGGATGACGCAAGATGACGATGGGCGCATCATTGTATTGATTGGAATTTTCCTTCTTTGGCCATTAATGTATGCCATGTACTTGTTGCTAAACGTGTTTTATTCACATTCGGAGGACAAAGAGACTTCAGCTGACTTCGCACGGCAGCCTGAGTGCCGAGAGAAGAGATGCTGTGAGCGACCGATCAATGTTAATAAAAATGTATATCAACGATGGACGGCGAGAACAGTGTATCGAGTCCACCATGTACGCCCTCCGCCACTTTCGCCGCTACCCTTTGCAATGGATCCCGAGTCGACTACAGTCCTCGGGCCCGGTCGCACCCGAGCTCACGGCCGTGACCAGTGCTGCTTCCAATGCCCTTGACTCCAACCTGGAGTCGATGGACCCAATTCACGACTGGGTCATCAAGCGCCAAGCAACCAAGAAGCTGTACGGCAAGAACCGTTACTTTATCGACAAAATGCGTGTGCAAGTCAAGGCCGGCAATGGCGGCGACGGGTGCATTGCGTTCTTGCGCGAATCGGGCCGCCCAAAGGGTCCACCGGCGGGCGGCAACGGCGGCCGCGGCGGCGACATTGTGTTTGTGGCCAACCCAGAGATGAGCACGCTCAGGGGGATTAATGCAAAGTATGCTGCGCCGAGCGGCGCACATGGGTCGGGCAAGATGATGCATGGCAAGAATGCACAGCATTTGGTTGTTCAAGTCCCTGTGGGCACGGTGGTCACGGATTATGTTCCTCCGTCCGCGCCCAAGTCGGATACAGCTGTGGAGGAGCAGGGCGAGGAAACGATTGATGGTGAACGCCACGTGGTCTCGTCGTCGGGCGCATCGGAATCGTGGATGTCGAAATCCGCCTCAGGCTTGCCCGGCGAGCAAGAAGACATTCTGACCCGGCTCAAACTGAAAAACCCGGACATGCCCTTTCTCTCGGACCTCCTCCCTCGTGCCGCCTCCACCTCACACTTGCCCACCGAAATCCACTTTGACACACCCGGCCAAACGCACACACTGGTCCACGGCGGCGCAGGTGGGTACGGCAACATCCACTTTTCGGGCACGCACAAGTCGCCTCGTGAACGCACGCTCGGAACGCCCGGCCAGCTGCGCACGTTGCAGCTTGAGCTGAAAACGATTGCCGACCTTGGGCTCGTGGGCCTGCCGAATGCGGGCAAGTCGTCGCTGCTCAATGCCGTGTCCAATGCCTCGTCCAAAGTCGCGGATTATCCGTTCACCACGCTCAATCCGTTCTTGGGCACGCTCGTGTATCCTGATGCGTTCAAATTGACCATGGCCGACATTCCGGGACTGGTTGCCGGTGCACATCGCAATGTTGGGCTGGGCCACGACTTCTTGCGCCACATTGAGCGGTCTCGGGCGCTCGTGTTTGTGGTGGATTTGTCGACCGAACCGGTCAAGGCCATGGAAACGCTCGTGTACGAGTTGGAAAAGTATCGGCCTGGGTTGACGAAGCGACCGGCTCTAGTTGTTGGCAACAAGGCCGACGTGGTGCCGAGGGCGCAAAGAGGTTTGGAAGACCTCAAAAAGTGGCTTGCAGAGGCGAAGTACCTCGAGCAATGGGGAGGAGACGAGCTGGTGGCGACGCTGGATGGCATTCCGCAGTGGGAGGTGGTGCCTCTGTCGGCCAAGTTTAAGGCCAATGTGCCAGCGTTGATGGTGCGGTTGAGGCAGCTGGTTGAGCAGAGCAGTGTTCAGCGTCTCGGATCATGATGATTTCTGGGAGTGTCGGAGTCAAGTTGTGCAAATGTAACTGTAAATTATACAAGACAATAGCAAATACTACATCCACCCCCCACTCAATCCCAACCTGGCTTAATGCGCCCGCTTCCGCTTCTCGATATCCGCACGCATGGCCCTGGTCTTCTCCTTCAAACTCGTCTTCTTCTTGCCAGCAACCCTCCTTGACTTGCTGACCATGTTGAAGTCCTTTGTCCTGCGCTTTTCCGTGTTACTGGTCGACTTGCCCTCCTTCTTGCCCTTGCGTGACCCAAACTTCTCACGGCCCTCGCGACCTGCGGCAATCGACGCCATGCGCTCCTCGTAGTCGGATTTGGGCTTCTTGCGCAACGGAACAAGCGACGTTTCGTCCACAAACTCGGAAAACTCGGCCATTTGGCCGGCGGCCTGTTGCTCGGCAAGCAAGGCAACGGCGCGCTTGCGTTTCTTGGACTTTGACGCGGGGGCTTCCTTGGCGGCAAGTGAGCGGAGTTCGGCCATGCGGGCGAAATCGGCCGGGGTGAGGAATCGGGTGGCTTCAATGGGAGCGGGGCCGGGCCAGCTGATGCAGCCGCGGGCTTTTCGGCCTCGTTGTCGTCGGATCCTGCAGCGGCCTCGCCGTCCTCATTCTCGTCTGAACCATCCTCATCCTCATCGGAATCGGAGTCCGAGTCCGAGTCTGATGAAGAATCATCCGAACTCCAATCGTCCAGGCGAATAAACTCTTGGCCGTCATCGCTGGCCACCTCCTGCCACTCGCCATCGCTGTCGTCATCGGACCCATCCTCGCTTCCCGACCACCCTTGCCAAGCCGCGTCGTCGCCATCATCCACATGTCGCCACCCTGCTCGGCCACGCTCCGCTCAAGCAACTCTGCACCGGCCACACGCGTTGCGGCAGCAACCTTACCAAACTCTGCCGAGGGTGCAACACCGGCTTGCATGGCCATACTCGCCGTCTTGCCGCGCTCGCTCTTTGGCACAAGCTCGGGTTGACTTCGCGGAACAGACCAATGAGCGAGCGCGCAGCCATGACAACCGACTTGTCCCTGTGATCCTTGTACAGGACCAAATCTGACAACAAGTCCTTGTCCATGGCCAGCGGACACCGTGCGCAAATCTCGCGAATCGAGTTGATGCCAGCGGAAATGACTTCGCGAGACGCATGGTCAGACACAAACTGGTCGGCAATCACGCGCAGTACAGGGGCAAGGACATCGGGCGGAACCAGGTCGTGCGAAGCCTGTGCCGTGTAGGCGAGCAGCGACGTCACGTCGCGCTGGTGCGGCTGCAAGTACTTTTGCATGTACGTGTAGAACCCGAGGAGGAACAGCTTGTGCGAGGCAATCAATCGCGATGTCAGGTTGAGCAGCAGCAGTTTGGTGTCAAAGGCGAAATGCGACGACTTGACGCGCGAAAAGAGCTTTTCGGCAAACGCTTGCGGGTCGTAGATGAGCGACAGGGCCGAAAAGTGCACTTTGCCGTTGCCTGCATCTTGGTTCTTTGGCTTGTTGGATTTCTTTGCAGCAGTCACCAACTTGGCCAGCTTGCGCGCATTGGCCCGCGACTTTTTCGTGATCTTAGCCTGGTGCTGTGCGGCTTGGACGGCGGCCGTGTCGACGCCGCCGCCAGGAAACTCGCCGTCGTCGTCGGCATCGCCCTGTTCCTCGTCCTTGTCAGCGCCCAAGAAGAAGTGCACGGCCGTGGCCATGATCTTTGCCACGGGTGAAAAGCACGCTTGGGCAATCACATTGACCGTCTTTGCGTCCGTCCAAATGTTCTTCTTGTACAGCTCAATGCAGATTTGCAACGACTTTTGCGCGGCCACGGGCGACCAGCCCGACTCGGACTCTTGGCCGGCGGCAGTGGATCCGTCGGCCGACGCGGCCAGACTCTTGTTGTTGTTGTTGTTGCCGGATCCAGACGAGGTAGTGGGTGGGACGTAACCCGCGGGCGGGGTCAGGATCGAGTAGAGCAAGTTTTGTGTGGCCTTGTTGAGCTTGTTGTTGACGTGCTTTGCGTTGGCAAGCTTGATGTCGTTAACAATGAATGCATGCAGCGTCTCACGCAGCTGCTTGTCCTTGACGCGAAACAGGTGGAAAAACAGCGGTAGCAGCGTAAGCGAGTCGATGGCGTGGCGATTGTGCAGGTGGATCAGGGCAGACACGAGCGGGCGGCGCAGGTCCGGGTGCAGGACCGTGGCGTGATTTGAGCAGGTCCGTCAGGGTGGTGGGAATGGCCTTTGCGGCATCGAGTGTGGCCGAGTAGGACGGGACCGTGTGAGCAATGAAGGAGAGCAACTCGGGCAGCGCCTTCTGCGGCGGCTGGTGCGGCGCGGCAGCAACGATTTGCAGCTGGGCTTGCAGGAAGCGCAGCTGTTGCTGGAACTCGTTGGTGTAAGACGCGGGGTCGCGCTTGATGAGGTTTTGCAGCTGGGGCAGGTTGGTGGCGAGCGTGTGCTCTGCGCGGCTGCGTTGGCGTCCCATCGTATTGTTTCTGCTTTCTGGTTCTTGATGCGGCTGTGGGATTGGTGGTACATGGAATCGCGCCGTTGTGACACCAAGCCTGTCCTCGGCGACAGATGCCCGATGGCCGTGGTGCCAAGGAGGAGTGTCTCGCGTTGGGCGTCCAAGTGCATCCACTTGAAGCACGCGCTCACGTGATGTGTCGACATGCGGATATCGATGAGAATGAGTTGGAGCTGAATGTGTCGTTGCAAGTCGTTGCTTGAATGTGACCCAAACCAATCCATGTATGCTCTATTAATCGTGTTAACGGTGTCCTACAACTCCAGGCAACAGCTTCAAGAAACCAGAAACCCTCAGCAGACTGAAAAATGGGCGGCGGCGATCTCAACCTGAAAAAGTCGTGGCACCCGCTCACCTTCCGCAACCAGGAGCGGGTGTGGAAGGAGGAGCAAAAGGCGGCCGAGGAGCAGCGCAAGCTTGACCAGCTCAAGAAGGAGCTCGCCGAGGAGCGCAAGAAGCAGGAGCTGCTTGAGCTGCAGGAAAAGGCCGGCCTCGTACAGCGCTCCAACAAGATTGACTGGATGTATGCCGTCCCTGCTGGCGCCGGGTCAGGCTCCCTCGCCTCGGACAAGGAGGACTTTTTGCTCGGCCGGAAGCGCGCAGAGAAGGCATTGCAGCAGCAGGCTGCCGCCGCACAGGCAGACGCCGCCAGTAAAGGCCCCGTGTCGGCCGTGGATATGGTCTCGCTGGCGAATCCCAATGCCAATTCCGCCAGGGACCTCATGTCCAAGGTTAGGGAGGATCCGCTGTTTATGATTCGCAAGAGGGAGCAAGCCGCGCTCAAGCAGATGATGAGCAATCCATTGGAGGTCAAAAGCATCAAGGAGAAGAAGAGCAAGGATGGCAAGGACAAGAAGAAAAAGAAGAAGGACAAGCGCCGGCACTCGCGTTCTCGGTCCAGGTCGAGGTCTCGGTCCCGCTCTCAGTCGCGGTCACCACCACCATCCACGTCGCGCTCTTCCCGCCGCTACCGCTCGCCTTCCCCACCTTTCGTTCATTCCTCTTCTTCGTCATCCCGCCACCATCGCGACTATGTCTCGCGGTCGCGGTCGCCCGACCACCGCCGTCGTTCCCCACCATCCCCTCCCACCTCCAGACGGACATACGAGGACCGTGACGCATCATCTCGTCGTCAACGCTCCCGTTCCCCACCTCCTCAGCATCGTCGGCGCTCTCGCTCGCGATCACCCCACCATCGCGACCGCGACTTGTACCGCAGATCATCCTCTCGCCTCTCGCCACCGCCACCTCCCTCCTCTGCACGCCGGCACCGGTCTCGTTCCCGCTCCCCACCTGCGCCGCCGCGCCAGCCAAACGCCCACCCAGCCCGTCCTTCTCGCTCATCCACATCCTCGCCCTACCCCAACGCCCAGCGTGTCGACCCCGAAGCGGCACGCAAGGAACGCGAAGCCAAACTGGCAGCCATGATGCAAGCCGCCAAAGACGTCGAGTCAGAGCGCTTGGCCAAGCTGGAAGCAACCGAGCGGGCAGCTGCCGAGGAGGCAGAGAGGGCAAAAGCGGCAGCAGAGGCCAAGGGGACCAAGGGAAGCGGGCTCGGCGGTGTGGATCAGTTTGGACGCACCATGTATGGGGCAACGACGCAGGGTGGAGCGGCAAGTGTGGCTGAGGCGTTGGCGAGGAATAGGGGGTATTTGATGGGAAAGGGAGATGGATGGTAGGTTGGTGGTTGTGGATGTAATCACGAACCTTATGAAAATTTCGGTAAGTAATCCTTCAACAGTTATCTGTTCATGCCCCATTCATGCTTTTCCCGTACTACTCTAGACGACAAGTACGAGTCCAAGGCACAGCGCAAAGCGAAAGTCGAATAGATTCACTGCCAAACCAAGTGTATGATACATGCAAAAAAACCGATGGCAATGAAACCAGGGACTCACAATAATAGGTACAAAAGATCACTGCAATGGCAAGACTCACAGACTTGAGCCGTTCAATGGCGCGGCCATCAACGGACTGGCCTCAAAGCCTCGTGCAGATTTTACGCCCAGACCCTCAGCGACCTCACCACCGCCCTCGGTACCCACAGGTTGTGCAGCAGCAGCTGCCCCACCGCCGCCGCCCACCAACCCACTGACCGCCAACTGCACCTGCTTGAACGTCTGGATTTGGCCAGCGCCATCGCCAATCGCCAATCCACCAATTCCCAGGTTTTGGACCAACTCACCACTCACCAACCCACGCGCCAGCCGCAAGCCAGACCCAACCGCACCAAAGAACCGGCCGCGCTCTCCGCGGTCAAGCCCAACACGAATATCGTTCAAGGGCAGCTCGTTGGCCGCGTTGCCATTGTTGATGCCAGGCACTTGCACGTCAATCACGGGCCGCTCTTGCAGCATGGCGTCAACGGCAAGTGTACCGAGCTGAATGCCCACCGGAAACCCAAGCGGCATGAGCAGCGTGGCACTTGCGCGCACGGCCGTGAGGCCGTCCAAAGACACATCGAGTGACCCGGGCTTGATCATGTTGGTGAGCGCGCCGAGGTTGCTGACAATGCCGCCCAGGCCGCCACCGGCTCCGGCTCCGGCTCCGGCTCCAGCACCGCCGCCACGACCGCCACCAATCACCCGCTCGGCGATCCGGCCAAGGAAACCACGGCGCCTGCCACTTTCTGCCGGTGGCGGCGTTGCGGGCGGTGGGGTCGCATTCCTGCCGCCGCCTGCGGGCGGCGTCGGCGCAGTTGCATTCCGTGGGAACGCTTGTTGCAAGCTCGTCACAAATAGGCTGGCGGGCAAATCCAAGACCACATCCTGGAACGTTTGAATCTGTGCTTGCTCTTGGCCCGTGCCTTGTGCGCCGCCGCCAAAAACGATACCGCTAAATCCAACGTTGCCTTGCAACTCTTGCACGCCATTACCCGAGAGAAACGCAGACACGAGCGGTCCGCCCACCTCTGCGACCGCCTGTTGCACTGGACCGGCGTTGCTAAACTGAAGCTGAGTGGGCAACGAGTTACCATTTGTTCCGCTGAGTGCACGGCCTTGGACTTGGAATCCGGCGGGCAAATCGAGCTGCAGCGGCGCCATGCCGCCAAGCAGAAGTTGGGACGAGAAGAAGGGAATGGCCAGCTGATTGATGTTGGTGACTGGCTGGCGCAATTGAAGTGTTGGATCCACGGTCAGCTGTGGCGTGTGGAAGATTGCTCGATGTTGGCACGTTGGATTTCAACACGGCCGCCGCCCAGGTTGCGAATGACATTGGCAAGTGTGGCAGCAACGGGATCTTGGAAACCTTGGTTGCCGCCTCCTTGACCTTGACCTTGGCCTTGATTGACTTGAGCCAATGCGGCTTCCACGGGCAGTGCGAGCGAGATTTGCGAAAATGTAGTGATGGGTGCACTTGCGCTGCCAAATTGCACACCGCGCACAGCGAGCGGGACTTGGCCAATGGTTTGTTGGCGGCGAATGCTGTTGACAAAGTTGGAAATGCCTTGGCGAGCCTGCTGCGAGTTGTCGAATTGCACCGAGACAGGTGCAGGAACCGGATTGCGGTTGGAGGGGTCAATGACCACGTTGCCCACTTGTAGCGACATGAAGTCGGCATTTTGGGCTGCCAAGCCAACTTGAATGGCACCCAACGACGCAGAGCGCAACACATTCGCCAAGGGTTGCGTGAGCTGCTCTGGAATGGCGACTTGCGAGTCAATGTTGACCGCTGGTGCATCATTGGCCGTTGTAACCGAGTTGATCTTGACGAGCGACTGGAGATCAAACGCTGGTGCGCCATTACCAGGGGACGAGGGCGGTTGTTGTTGACCGTTTCCGGCACCACGACCGCCGCCACCACTGCGCGCAATCAAGTCGGCCACGTTGATTTGCTGCTGGATGCGGACGCGCTCAAAAGTGCGAATGCCTCCAACCCGAACACCTCCTCCGCCAGCGTTGAACACGGCTTGCTGGTTGATGGGCAATTCAGACACTTGGCGTTGGACTTGGTCAGATGTATCGAACAAGAGCTTGGCTTGCAGCGGGACTTGGGAGGCTTGATCCCCGCGAATGTCACGGGCACCGTTAACAGACAGTTGAGTGATGGGAATCCCGTTCACGTCAAGATTGGCTTGAATTTGCGGCAGGTTGATAGATTGAATAAACGGCAAGGCACCGGGGACGTTGACGGTGGATGCAAAGTTGAGCGCCGGCTCGGTATCGGACGGTGCGAGCGTCACGCCGCTGACGAGCTGAGCGATGCGGTTGAGGTCCAATCCGCCACCGTTACCGCCGTTATTACCGTTACCGTTACCACCTCCGCCAACCCGGGATGCAAGAATTTGTTGGACCTCGTTGGCCGATACTTGAAGGACGGGCAACTGCGAAAAAGTCTGGATGCCGCCCAGTTGAATACCGCGGACAATGACTGCAGGTGCATTGCCACCACCACCGCCTTGGCGGTCGTTTCCGTTGCCGCCAGTGGCAAAGAGTTGATTGGCAAATGCTGCGACCGAATCTTGCGTCTGCGGCTCGTTGCTGAGCTGTACACCGACCGCAACGTCAATCGACCCAGCCTCTGTTGCTTGCCGTGTCAACCGCGAAGGAACCGAAACTTGCGCAAACTGGGCAGAACCCATATCGATGCCCAAATTGACCGGAACATTGATGTCAAAATTAAACGGGACGGCAGCGGATGGCAAATCGACGGTTGACTGAATGTCCACGTTCGGGGTGTCCTCACCAATGTTGACGCGCACGTTACGAATCGGCAGCTGGTTGGCGCCGCCACTCCCTGGCGGGTTTGCGTCCGAGCGATTGCGCGCACCACCGGCACCGCCACCGAGGCGGCCAGCGAGATCAATGGCCGGTAATTGCATGGTCACGGCCACATTTCAAACGTGCGAATGCCACCAGGCGCACACCCGTGACAGTGCCCGAGCATTGGCAAAGTTGACGGCGCCGACTCGTTGTTGGATTTCCCGGCTCGAATCAAATGCGAGATCCACGACCGAGTTGACTTGACCGCCGGCACTGGAGAGCTGCGGCAGTGTTGCGCGTGCATTCATGATTGGAATGTCGTTCAGACGAGCAGCAAGGACTACAGGCGGGACTTGAAGCGACACGGGAAACGGCAGCTGAGGCTGGTTGAGACCTGCGTTGATGTTGAGTGTTGACTGTTGAGCAGGTGCGGCTACCTGGACCGACCTAACCAAGTTGACCAGGCCAGACGAAGGCGCGCCGTCACCTTGGCGTGTACCGTTGCCACCGCCAGAGCCAAAAGATTGGGCCAAGCTGCGCACGTCCGCACTGGACAAGCTCACAGCGATAAGCGTGAGAATGTGGAGATGCCACCAACTTGAATCCCGCGCACAGCGACTTGTGGCCCTTGGTTTTGTCCCGTGCCATCACCGCCGCCACCGGACATGACAAAGACGCAAACTGCGCAACTGCTGCCTTGGCCGGATCCTCGTTGCTCATTTGCACACCGACAGCCAACGGAACCTTGCGGTCTTGACGCGAAAACTTGGTGGGAATGTCGACTTGGGTGATGCGGGCGTTACCAACGTCAACGGCCGCTCGAATCGGCAAATCAATGTTGAAATCAAACGGAACCGTATCTGGAATGTTGGCTTCAGACCGAATGTTGATGGTCGGGTCTTGCTCCGATACAACCACACTGGTTTCGCCCAACAAGCTCGGGGCACTTGGTGACTGGGCTGGGTCATTCGCAGGATTGCGAGCGCGGTTGAGCAATGCGTTTGGATCGAGGTTGGGCAGCGCCATCGACAACACGACTTGCTCAAATGTTTGAATGCCACCGACCCGCAAACCTGTTGCCGCGGCAACCGCATTGGCAAAGGAAACTTGGCCCACTCGGTTCTGGACATCCTCGGACGAGTCAAACGCCAGTGTAACGCTAGGGTTGATGTCGCCGGCAGCCTGTGTGTTGAGCGATGGGACCGTGGTACGAATGGACATGACGGGAATGTTATTGAGTTGTCCCGCAAGCGTGATGGGCGGAATGTTGACGGTTGCCGGGAAGGGGATTTGTGGCATGGTGACCAGTGCTGCAACATTGATTGCCGATTGATCTGCCGGAGAGGAGACCTGAACTGATTTGAGCATGGTCAAGAGCGCACTTGCACCGCCCGCGGCCGGCGGCGGTGTCGCCCCAGGATCTTGAGCATTGCCACCACGACCAAAGCGTGCAAGCAGATCACTCGATGTCACTGACACGAGCGACATGCGCGAAAAGGTCTGCACACCACCAATGACCAACCCACGAACGGCAATCGGATCCGACGGTGCTTGGGTACCATTGGTTAAGCTGTTCATCAGCCCCGTGGCAAATCGAGCAACATTTGCCTTGGTATCGGCCTCACCGCTAAACGTGATGGCGGCACTCAACGGAACCTGTGCTTGGCGCTTGAGCTGGCCCGGGGTTGAAAACTGCGCAAGTTGCGAGTTGCCCAAGTTGAATCCAACCGAAATGGGCACGTTGACGTTGATGTCGGTTTGCAGTGCATTGAATGCTTCCGGGACTGCAAAAAGAGTACTCAAGTCGACGACGGGGCGGTCCTGGGCAATTGTCACTACCGTATCCCGAATAGGCAGAGTGCTCAGACCCGGGGCGGTGCCGTTACCACCCCCGGAGGTAGCGCCGGCAGGCAAGGCGAGCGGCGTGGAGAAGGTGACGCGCTCCAGGATACGAATGCCACCAACGCGAACACCGGATACAGTGGCCGAAGTGTTGGCAAGGTTGACTTGCGCGACGCGGTTCTGAATGTCTTCGGAAGAATCAAACACAAGCGCGACCGAAGGCTGGATATCCGACTTGTCGGCCGTGTTGAGTTTGGGCAAGGCGGTGCGAACATTGAGCACGGGAACGTTTCCAAGTGAGCCGACCAGAGACACGGGCGGAATCTCAACCGAGACTGGTACAGGGAGTGCGATGTTGGGCATGGCAATAGCCGAGTTGATGAGGATTTCCGACCGGCTTGCCGGTGCATCGACTTGAGCCGATTTGACCATGTTGAGTAACGAGGAGATGCCGCCGCCAGCTCCAGCGCCACTACCTTGGCGGCTGGCTGCCGCCACAAGATCCGCCCTCGACAAGCTCACGGGTCGAATCTGTGAAAAAGTCCGTGCGCCGGCAATTTGGAAACCTGTCACAGATACTTGATTGCTGGACCGCTCATTGAGTGCAAAGTCCGCCAATGTGTCCTTGGCCGCGTCGGCATCGGCAAACACGGTGTCAATCTGAACCGCCGGGTTGTCGCGCGTGATGGCAGATGGGCTCATTTGTACACGAGCGAGCTGCTGGTTACCAACCATGGCGTCCACGGAAAACGGGACAGAGACCGAGAAGGGGAATGGGATTTGGTCGAGAGTGAGGCTGGTTTGCAGGCGGGCCTCTGGTCGGTCGGCGCTAACTTGAAGCGACACGTCACGGATGGGAAGCGGCTGGCCGCCGGCGGCGGCGCCGTCTTGGGTTGATGCGGTGCGATTACCCATGCGTTGTTGAATGCTTCCAAGATCCATTTCAACCGCCACGCGCGAAAATGTGCGAATGCCGCCCAGTTGGAACCCGCTCACCCCGGCAGTGATGGGCGAGTCGAGCGACAGCTGAGCCATGCGCTGTTGCGTGTCATCCGACTCGTTAAACTGGACCTGCACAACGGGGGAAAACTCCGAGTTGGGCGTCAAGTTGGATCGCAGCAAGCGAGTTTGCGCGATTTCGGCACCGTTGACCTGCGCGCTGAATGCGACCGTGGGGACTTGAAGTGATTGCACAATGGGAAAATCGGGCAGGCGGACTGTCGAGTTGACAGCCAAAATGCCTTGCTGGGTCGAACCAACGGCCACATTTTGAACGCGGCTGAGAAGGGCAGACAGGTCCATACCACCCGCAGCACCATTGCTGCTCAAAGCACGTTGGCGAGCTTGCACGACACGCAAGATATCCGCACGGGACAGTTCAATCAACGGGATTTGCCCAAGCAGGACATGTTGCCGACAGTGAGGCCGTGACAAGCAGACGGTCTTCGGCATCGGACCCGCGCACAAAGCCTGCAAGCCGGGTCTGAACCTCTTCGGCATTGCTCAATTGAATGCCAAGTTGAGCGGCACTGATGGGGCCTTGCGCAGGGTCGAGTTGAACGAAAAAGTCACCAGTTCGGGATCGGCCGCTTGACGGTTGCGCTGAACCAGGCGAGTGGATACTGTCACAGGCACGTCAATCGAGAAATCACGGATGATATCCTGAGGCAATGAAGCGGACGCTGACAGTTGCACAAGGGGATCCGATTCGGACACAGCGAGCGTCACATTTTGGACCATGGACGCTAATCCCGCGCCGGCGCTTGGTTCCGCTGGAGGAGGATCATCGGCAACAGAAGGCGAGTCGGTACCAGCAGCGCGATCCAGAAGGCCACGTTGAATCGCTGTCAAGTTGAACGACACGGGCAACGGCACCACCAAATCGTTTGCGAGCGGACTTCCATTGACAAGAATGTCGCGCACGGTGAGATCCAGCGGTTGCTGACCCGTCAAGGCCTGTGCAAGCCGCGTGGCCGCCGCCTGCTCGGTGGATGGAGTAAACGTACGGTACCACCTACCTCGGGGCGCAGAGTAAAGTTGCTGACACCCAGGTTGAACAGCTGGGTTGAGCCCGAAAGGACGTTGAGCGACACGGACGCATTGGCCAGGTTGATGTTTGCGGGGAGTTGTGAAGGCAAATCCACTTGCGACCTTGCGCTGATGGCCAAGTTGGATCCACGGCCAGCAACGTCCACGCTGAGCGTGGACAAGACTTTTGCGGCGAGTCCGCTGCCCAAGAGCCACCTGCGGTACCAGCAGGGAGCGATGCGTCGCGGAGCGAAATGGGAATGGAAATGCCGTCGGTGAGCTGGGCAAACCATGGCGCTTGCGCGGGAGCCTCCTGAGCGTCGGTTCCTGCCAATGTGAATGGAGCCCGGCGCGGATCGAGGGAACGCGCTGCTCGGTGGCCAGCCGTTGGACAAGGCCAAGCAGTTCTTGGCCCGAAAACTGTCCAGCAACACGGACGACGGGTTGAAGGTGGATTTGCCAGGTCGAATGCGGATACCAGAGGTTGTGATGGTGATGGGCGACAGGCCCTCGAGTTGAGAAGTGAGGCTAAATGTGGAGATGCCAACGTCGAGGGGGGTTTTGTTGTCCAGGTCAATCGCTGGTATTGGAGGAGCATGTGTTAGCGACGATGAGACATGAAGAGAGTCGCAAACAGCAAGACACGGACCAGCTTGAACATTGACACTCGATCCAATGACATCAATGTTGGCATTGGTGACTTGGAAATCGAAAAAGTCTGCCAAACGGAAATTGCCTCGCAGGATCACTATAACAGGTGGAACCACCCGGTCAGCATATCCCTGGCATGCAAAACAAAAAAGAAGCACGTACATGGCCGGACAGTTGCAAACTTTGCCCCTGTCGCATCCACTTGAATTTTGACTTCGACATTTCGCATGGGAATCCCCAGCACTGCGTAATCCAACGTGGTGGCAATCGACACCTTGCCCACCTCGCCCGACACACCCGCGTCGGCCAACCCAAACTCGCGCACAAACTTGTTGATGCGATCCAGCCCACTCAACTTGATCCGCTCATTGTACGTGATCTTTGCGGGCGTGCTTGCCGACAGTGCCAGCGCGGGCGTTTTGAACTCGACAATTGGTGCATCGTTCAGCCCGACGACCCAGTTTCCTGGATTGAGCGACACAGACACGGGCACGGCAGGCACGAGTGCGTCGGCGTCCAGGTTGATGGCGAGTCCGGGCTCGCCATCGATACCCAACTTGAGCTTGGCAACCGAGATTTTCGGCCGCAGGGCCGGATCCGTCTCCTGCCTCGACTGCTCAAGAAGACGCTGGAACAGGGCTGGGTCTTCCAGTCGCGACTTGATGATTTGGGGAATGAAGATAAAGTATGCGAGGATGGACGCGAGGAGCAGCAAGACGAGAAGGCCGCAACAGGTGATTGCACAAATGAATCGTCGCGAGCGACCTGCACACCCGCGCTGTGTGACGGGTTGTGCCTGTCGTGAATCGTCCTCGGCTGTTTTGGAGTTGGGGTTGCTTGCATTGCCAAATTCGGCGTATTGGGCATAATCGAACGAGTCTCGCCGTTGCTGTTGCTTTTGGTCGTTGGAGAGATCCGAGAAACGGCTTTCAGGGATGCTGTATCGGCGATTGCTGTTGGCGCCTGTGCGGTAGTTGTACGACATGGTGAATCAAATTGGGGGGGGGTATGGTACAGGGAGAATCTACATACATGTCAGATGAGAAAAAAAGCCAGTCAGAGCAGGGACACATTAAAAGCTCACCAGAAGTGTCCGTACCGGAAATGCAGAACAAGTGCCGGCACTCAATGACGGGTATGTGCAGACGTATGGACACGTGGGAACAGATGAGGCCTCCTACCAGAGGAGATTGGTGTTGGCCAGCAACGTCGAGTTGAGAGAGCAGGAATTGAGAGCGCTGCAGAGGCAATTGCAGGGATCGTGTGGATCCAATTGCGAGCTTGATATGTACAGTGGGATGAAAGACGGAATCAAGAAAAAGGTCTCATGCGACTTGGAAGGCGGAAGGGTATCATCGGGCCTTTTGTGGTGGTAGGTATGCGACTTCGACCTCGGCTTCTCGTTGACCAAACGCGACGGACAAGTCGGGCAATTGTGTGCGTTTGGTTTCGTCACGCATCCTTGGACAGCGAACGGGTGCAACAACCAAAACACAACCATGGCATGGGCCACCTGGTGCCCCGCGTATTCGGAACTTGCTCGCTCCATGGGCTGCGCTGGCGAGTGCAGCGGCACGCCGCGAAATGACGTATTTACAAGCAGATCGATCCGCGGTCCGGATGACTGAGATTCTGCTCGTCTTGGGGCTTGGAGTTACAACCACATTGGTTGATGCATGGATGTGCCATCGGACGGCGGGTGCCTGGGCATGATCAGGTCACCGTCTACATTTTGCATTGGGTGGGTGGGTGACCATGGGCGAACTCGGTTGCGAAAAACGACGAGTCCATGATCAATTGTGCGGCTTAACCTATGGTCTTTGGCGCGGGAAGGCTTACATGTGCATCGCTGTCTTCATGAAGTCGGCGATTGGAAACGCGACCACCGATCAGCTCAACGTTGCGCACCAAGTCCGACATGTGTCCAGCAGAGTCTCGAGTCTGACCCTGTGTGACCCCACCATCATTGCAGATTAAAGTCCATGAACCGTCGAAAGGAATCGGAGCATACTGATGCCATGTGCGCGCCACCATCCAACCCCGCCAACTCCCCGCCACAGTCGCGCTCTCCGGGCCCGCTCACAATGCATCGTACGTATCAATGAAATGTGCACAAGTCAAGGGCAAAACAAATCACGAATTCATAAACATCCGTTCCAACATCTGGCCAACCTGCGCCACCTCATACTTTATGTACTTGTCCTTGTGCTTTGAAAACTCACTCGCCTGATACTTGTTGACGAACCTCTCATACATGGGCACCACCAACGCCTTCGCATCCTTGATCAAGACACCTCGCAACTCCGGGTCTGCAACCGCACACCCCTTGAAGCTCTTGATGGCATCCTCGAGCGCCGTGTTGAATTTTGAAAACTTGTCCTTGACACCTGTGCGCTCGCTCGCGCTCATGTCCTTGCGAATGGCGCCGCCTTGAATCACGGTCACATCCATGAGCAGCTCAATGAGCGGTTTCAGTTGGTCTTGAAAGGCGTCGCGGTTCCGTTTCAGGACTTTTTCGTATTTGGCGACACAGTCGGGACCTAGAAGCGGCAAGAGTTTGCCGGCGCGCACGTTTTTCAAAATGTAGTGTGTGTTGTTTGCCTGGAAGACAACAGCAAGCGGAGGTTTCTTGTAGGTGCGGGCTTTGGCTTCGATGGTGGATTCGAGAAGGGCGAGGGCGAGCACTGAATCGTGGTTGGTCCAGAGCCGGTATCAGCAACGTTTGTAGTTGAAAGCGGGTGTAGAGAGAAACAAAGAATATGCGACATACTAAAGTACTTGCGGGTCAAGACGCCGCTCGACTTGACATACTTGATTTCAACATTGGTCACGTTCATGGACGCCCAATCTGCCTCGCCAATCGACAAGAGAATCGACTCTGTCGAATCTGGATACTCGAGCAGTCGCTTGAGAAACGATATCGCCTACAGGGACACAACGGGCAAACCTTTTAGAGTTTGTACATGGTCTTGATTTGTGCGCCGAGGACAACGTACATTGCTTGTCAACTCATACACGGTGCCATCGGGCGGCGGACTGCCCTTTGGCGCCTGCTTGATCTCGTCCAAGAAATCAGGCACGATCCGTAAACTTGCCATGGTCCACGAATCAAACATGCCCTCGATCGCCTGACTGCTCTTTTGGCCCAACCCTGAATCAAACACGGCACCCAACTCGTCCCTGCGCTTGCTCCAAAACTCGAGCACGTCAAACAAAACAAACACCAAACTCAATCCGCCTTGCCATTACTGCGCTTGATCTGACCAGCAAGTTGTTGCCTGCGGCGAGAACGCCTGGACGCCGGCGCAGCGACCGCATCCAAGATATCCACACGGGCGCGAGGCGACGCAAGTGGAAACATGTTTGCGAGCAAGCCCATTCCGACTTGAGAAACACGGCAATCCAAGTGGCCAGCTGGACAAACGCGGCCGAGGCTTTGGCCTCGAGGCGCGCGCGCGGGTCGCTGGCCGCGTTGGCCAGTGGCGAGATGGACTTGTGCATGGCGGCCGACCGCACTTGGATGTACACGGGGGAGATGTCGGCCACATCGGGTATTGAGGCGTCTTTGGGCGTTGCGGCCGATGTGTTGGCAAGCCAGGTGGCCAGTTCCGTGACGCGTTTGAGGTCGGCCGCAGGTGGCGAGGGTAGGTCAGGGATGGGGACCGTGGCTGGTGATCCGGGACCGACGGGTGACGAGGAGGCGGCCGGTGGGGCCAACGACGCACGTGACAAGTCCATGAGGTCGTGTGTAGGCGAGATCGCCGTGAGCCACTTCTTGTACAGGGAAATGAGTTGCATGACACCTGCATTTTGTTGTTGGCGCTATTTACATTGGGATGGGGCAGCAAGGAATGCACTCTGAGTATTGATGGTGGTGCACAATAACACACAGGTAGGCAAGCACGTACGAGCTTGTAAATGGCCTTTTCGCCACTCGTAAACTTGCTTTCCGTCAAAAACTTGAGCCCCTCTGTGATCCTCGCCACACTTTCCAAATACGGCAAATATTGGCCTCGTCGGGCCCGTTTGAAATGGTGGCCCGCTCCACATCGGCCAAATCGTAATACAAGATGACGCGATTGGCCGCCACCAGCGTGCGATCCAAGTTTTCATAGTACTGATTGAGCCTGCGCGTGGACCGATGGATGGGCAAGATGGCCTGCTCAAACGACTTGAGCCGGTCGTCAAATGAGTTGAGCATATCGATCATTTGTGACGAAAACTGGTGCGATTTCACCAGTGTATCTTGAAGGACCTCGAGGTCGGCCATGTCTTCCATGAGTTTGCGCTCGTTTTCGCGGCGCCGGTCGGCCGCGGCGTCCGAGGCGGCGCCACGGGTGGGCCGAATGGGTGCGGCAGATGCAGACGCAGACATTGCGGATGTGGACAGTGGACGTTGTTGTCTTGGCGCGGATCAGAGAGTGGTGAACGTGGTGTGCGGGCGTGGTTATGCGGTGACGCTGAGTGGACTGATGCTCGTCTTCTCAAGTATCAAATGGAATCATAGACATTTGAATTACATTGCTCTAGCTAAGAATGCAGACTCGGGTTTTCTCCCTTCTTTCTTGCACGTTGTTTACTGGCATATGCAGGCGCGGACGTTCCCTCAGTCCACGGCATTCAACTTGAACCGCGGCGACGTCGGTAAGTACATATGCGCGGCCAGCTCCTCATTATTGGTTTGCACCGAGTCGCCGCTGGCAGAGCAAGAGACGGCGAAAGAGCAAGGTATCAAGTACATGTCTGTTGCACAAATGGGACAAGCACAGGCGGGCGATTTACGAGTACAGGTTCAAAAACAAGACTGAGAAATTGACACCGGCATTCAAGCAGTCAGCCATACAATGGCCAGCACCGCCAGCAAATACAAGACGTATTCCGGGTGCATCAAAAACGGCAATGCTATGAATGTAGCACACCGATGCGGGTTAGCATGCGTTGACACACGCCAAGTCAGGACAACAGATGTGGAACACAGGAGACATACTTCGATATCCCCAATACGTGTACAAAACATAGAGACCCACGCCAGCCCATACACAGCGTTACCAACGACCCTTGCCGTTATCCCGGCCCTGCTTGCGTCACCATCCATGCGAGCATGAGCTGGACGCCATGTGTGACCATCACGTAGGGACATAGGCGTTCAAATGCACATCCCATGCGTAGAGCAGCGAAACGGAATGGCCCGTTGTGTATCGAGACGAGGAAGACATGATGGTGCGATTGGCGAGCAATAGGCAATGCACGCGACGGCAAAACCAACGAGCAAGTAGTCGACGAGGAGCATGCGAAGGGTCAGGCCCAGCAGGCGTGGGAATGTGAACTGGTAGTAAAGAGCCCCCAGACAAGGGAGGACAAGGTAACGAGCCCCGCGAGGGACAGGGTAAAGGCTGGATCGTCGCGGTGCCATGATTTTTGGTTTCTGTTTTGTAAGGGGCATGGCCGAGTGTGAGACGTAGCGCAAGCACGGCCAAGTAACGAGAGCGAACGGACGCTTGTGAAAGTAAATGTCCTGGTAAACGCTTTTGGGATTGACAAGCAATCGGCGCAACTGCGATAGGGCCAATTCAAAGTCGAAATGTCGTGGTATGGACCAGGAATATGCGGATCGGAGGTTGTATCCCGATCGCGGTGCGGCGGGCGAGAGTGAATGAATCCCATCTCGTGCTCGACTTGAATAGTGTGGGAACATGGAAGAGGCCGAGGACGAAGCCGAGGCAGCCGTTGGAGAGGCAGGATAGGACCGGACAATGGGCCTGCTGGGCGAAAAGTTGATGGAGAGGTTGGAGCCGATCCAGAGCGTCCGAGATGACGCTGGGCGCTGGAGAGGCCCAAGGGTAATGGCGATGCCAATCGTCGGGGAGATGGGCTGACAGAGTGCTGTGGGAGCATGGGTATGGTTGCGGTCGCAGACGCAGACCAGTAGTGGCGGTGGTGCTGCTGGAGCTACTTGCAATTGAAGCTGGCGTGGCGGTGGTCATTGTGGCGGGCCAAGTGACGGACCGAGTGTGGCAAATTGAAATTGAAAGGGTTCGGCTGTTCAACAGAGAATGTCACAGCCGTTTCATCGGGTGCTTGTATTAATACTCTTGCGGGTCATTGGCAATTGAATTGAATTGAAGCGCAACGCATGGCAATTGGCGGGCTGAGTCCAACTTGTTTGAAGCTGCAACGCACGAGGTTCGACCATGGTTCCATGCTGTTTCCGCCTCGCTTCCAATAACATTCCTGGATGTGACTTGTCCGTTCCCAAGTTCCAATGCGTGTTTACCAAGTTAAACGGTGTGGCGAATCGAAAAATGGAACCCACAGTCCAGAAAATTGAAGACAATATTTCATTTCCAAACATCGTGCTGCATGTTCTTGCGATACCGATAGCCAAAGGGCACAAGTCGACCAACCCACTCAGCGCATTCACTGCACGCACCTGCGATCGGCCTTGTCCGTCACCCACGCTGCCTCTGGAGACAACCATCATGTCGTCAAGCCTGCCTCACGCTTCGAGCCATGAGCGCGAGTCTGAGGCCGATGCCAGCCCCGTACCCGAGTTGCCACAGTCCAACGCCAACGCCAACTCCTCCGAGTCCGTATTCGACTCCGAGTTGCCACCTGGTCCTGCTCCGCTTCTTCCCGTGGCTCGATCCAGCTCAGTCTCTCTGACCGATGCGCTTGCCGCACGACCCTTGTCCTCGATACTGCCACCACTTCCAACACCGCGCCCGCTGGGTCTAGCCGGCTCCTACTCGACAAGCCAGCCTCCAATACAATCTGCCAGTGCTCACGGCACCAACAGTCAGTCCGAGACAACTGGTGCCATCGATCCAGCATTGGCCGTGTCTTTGGCTTCGAGCACCAGCATGGCGTCGTCCTCGGTCCGTGACTTTTCGCCTTGCTCCGTCCTGCCTTGCCTCCTGGGACTTTACTCTGACCATCGAGCCACTTTTTCTTCTCCCCACTCCAGGCATCCCTCCCGACTTCCTCGCTCAACCCCGAATCTTCCGACACGGGGACGGGCAATGCATCCACCGACATTCACCCAGGCTCGCTTGACCTCCTCCCCGGTGGTTCCTCCGCATCGCTGCCCATCTTTGGCGAACTCAAACCGGGCCCAATCCCACCAGGCGAATCCACCTCTGCCTTGGGGTCCATCACCGCCATCAACGATCCGACCATCCCGCCCACCATGTTGCAATCGCTCGACGCGCTTTCCTCTTCACACATGCTTGCTTCAGCATCTGCTACCCACCGCAAAATCACAGCGTCTGGTGGTGCAATTGACGTGGTCGCCCTCACCAACACGCCAACTTCGACCGCCCAACGTCCACCAAACACGCGCATGCGAGGTGGATCGGCTGAGGACTCAAACGGCACTGCCTCCTTGATTCATTTGGCCATGGCACAATCGACCGATTCCGTCCTATTTGCGCCTGTACAGCAGCAGCAACAGCAGCAACAACAACAACACAGGGTTGCAACCATTGACCGATTGCCAACGGTGGTCGACTCGATTCCAATGTCGCCCACATCTGCTCCTGCCGCTCCTTCGGCCAACGGTCCACTGGCAACGCTGATTGACATCCCATCAACGCCAACTCCGTCGCACGCGCACATCCCAGGTCAACATCTTGTGCAGATGCAGCAAGCCAACGGGCTCCCCACACCCACTTCCCCACCCACCACGCTTCTCGGGGCTGCTCCTCAAACCTCCACGGTTTCGCCCACATACTTGCACTCGCCATCCTCTGTCCCGCTGCCACCATCCCGCTCCTCGTCCAACTCGCACTTTCCGCCATCCACGCCGATCCCACCCGTCCCGCCTCTACCCACATGGCTATCACCCACCAAACCCACATCGATGCTCCCGACACTCTTGAGCCCATGCATCGACCCTGTTTCCGCCACCGACTTTGCCCAAATCGTCGACTCGATCCGCGACGCCATCCAAGAAGATGCACAACCCATGCGCATCGGGCAAGGCTCTTCCGGGTCCTACTTTTGCCGCAACACGGACGGACTCATCTTGGGCGTGTTCAAGCCCAAGGACGAAGAACCTTACGGCGAGCTCAACCCGAAATGGACAAAATGGATCCACCGCAACGTCTTCTTCTGCTGCTTTGGGCGCAGCTGCTTGATTCCCAACGTTGGGTACATGAGCGAAGCCGGTGCAAGCTTGTTGGACCAGCGGCTTGGGTTTGGTATTGTGCCATTGACAAAGGTTGTGAGCTTGGCAAGTCCGGCGTTTTATTATCGCAAGCGGCATCGCAGGCATCCGCAGGCACTGCCCATGAAGAGCGGGTCGCTGCAATTGTTTTTGCGTGGGTTCAAGGACGCGAGCATGTTTCTCAAGATTCATCCGTTGCCCGACAAGCCACCCAATGGCAGTGTGGTGTGGGAAGTGTTGGCGGCGGCCACAGTGGTTAGCAGTTCCGGAAGTGGGACGCCGCCAGAGGAGCAAGAGGACGACAGGCAGCAGGGCAATGACGTGTCGGCAGATGTGTTGCCGTCGGTGCACGCGTCGACCGAGGCACTGGTTGTCAACGCAGCAACCATGTCGCACGACCCGGCCGCGGGCGGCGAGACACGCATCAACATTCCATCACTCCCCCCGTCGCCGTTGCCAGGATCGCCCGTCGCACCGGGGACCGCCGGCCAAGCGCCGACAAGCCCGACACGCAGTGGCGGCGCTGCAACAATGTCTAGCATGCGGCCGTTGCTCGATACGGCGGCCGGATCGGGCACGTATGCCGGGTATCAGGGCATTTGGGACGCGGCCACGTACGACTCGTTTTTGGACCAGTTTCAGCGGCTTACCATCCTCGACTATCTCATGCGCAACACGGATCGCGGACTGGATAATTGGATGATCAAGTTTGTCAATGGGCGCATTCAAGTGGCGGCCATTGACCACGGGTTGGCGTTTCCGTTCAAGCACCCAGACAAATGGCGGTGTACGTCATCCACACTTTTTCCCTATACTCTTGCGCCTACCTTGACTGATCCACGAACCGTCTCGCCCAACTCATACCCAGCATATCCGTACGGCTGGCTGTACATGTCCATTTCCAAACTCCCTTACCTGCCACACCTCCGTACCTACATGACAACCTGCTGCGTGACCCACGCTGGTGGGCCAACACGCGCACCGACCTCCACGATCTCTTTGCACAAGACGACGCGTTTGACGGCGATGTGTTTGAAGCGCAAATGGCTGTGATTCGCGGCCAAATGTACAACTTGCTTCGCGTGCTCGACACGCAGGGCGGCGCGCCCTGGGACTTGTGGTTTCAAACACCCATCATTGTTGTGCGACATCCGCACCGGTCCGGAGCGGGCGCCAGCGCAACGATGGGGGCCGCGTGGGCGAGCGCATGAGCCGTGTGTTGGGCGAACGCGTTGCTAATGGGTTGCGCACGGGGTCGTTGCGGAGCGCGAGTGCGGCGGGCGGCGGGTACGGGTATGGGTATTCGGCGGTCGCAAGCGATGCCGGTGCGCCAAACGGCGCAGGCGCGGGCGCAGATGAGGATAGAGATGAGCTTGATGACCAGTTTCATGTTGCGGGCGAGTGGCTGGACCCTTGGGACGCGTCCGTCGATGGGATCATTTTCGGGTCGAGCGACACCCAACGGACCTGGCATGTTCGACGAGTATGAAGAGGGCGACTCGGATGAGGATCATGTCAGCGGCCTGCTGCGGTCTCCGCATACGCCACGGCGGCATGGACCCCGCGGTCCGTGTCGCTGTCGCGCGTGGATGCTGCCAATGGGCGCTTGCGCGTGCTTGCGAGCGGCGGGTCCGCGCCAGCATCACGCCCAACGTCTCCGCCGCCCATGGGCATTCCCATCCCAAATCACCCGCACCCGTATCCGGGCGGCGGGTCGCCATACCGCAACCATCCTCATCACCAGCGCACGCGCTCGGAACGCGGTCGATCGCGCATGCCAACGGGCGCGTCGGTGGGTGCCATCTTGCCCGCTTCGTCGTCGTCGTGGAAGCCCCCACCGCTGCCGCAGCACCACTATGGCAGTGGCAGTGGGGCATCGAGCGCGCCCATGCACTTTGGATCGCACGATGATTTGATGGGGTTGGACCCGGATATTTCGGACCGCGTCAAGGCCATGTGGGACAAGGGCAAGCGCAAGATGAAGGATGGCGGGTCGAGTTTGATGAGAAGAGCGAGGAATGTCATTGTCGAGGCAAAGCGCAAGCCCTGGTTCCAGAATTGGTGATGGAGGCTTTGTGGATGAGCCAGAGTTTGGTGAGGTTTGCGAATGTGAGTTTTGTGTAATGCACTTGTTTCCTGTCCATTCCCTCTCACATTTTCGTTTATTTTATCGCTTCCCTTTTGGCACCCGTTGGGTGATCGCCTCATCTGAAACTGTTCCCTGAATCATCGTCTTGTCTTTCGCATTTTTTCGAGATTGGAGCATCACCCTGTATACAATTGCATGTGTTCTACTTGAATCAACTACAAGCGCCACGATTCACCCCGAAATGCTCAGGTTTGGTCGGCTCTGTCGTCGTGGCGAGGGCCAACCCAACCCACAGCGACCTGCGACCATGAACCACCCGCCGCCGCCTCACATCGCGAACTCTCGTCCCTTGCCTTAGCAGCGTCTCGGTTCGTATCGTATGCACAATGGGACGCTCCAATCGCCATGCAACTCGCCGCAGCCCAACTGCCGGCCTTCGCACCCTTCCCGACCAAGATATTGACTCTGCGACAGTCCCCATCAACATCATGGCCGACTCCAGCATTGGCGGCGGCATTCCAATGCGCCGCTTCGATGGTGATGACGCTGGCCCCAATGCTGCGACTGCTGCACGCAACAGCCGGCGTCTTCATGGCTCGACGAATCCACTGAGCAGGGCACTGGCTCGGTTTCAGGTCATGCCACGCAATCAGAAGCGCCGGGCTGTGCTTGTTGGCGGGGCCATCACTCTTCTCCTCATCACGGTCATGTCGCTTCTTGCCGCATCTTGGTCGGGGTCAGGAAGCTCGTCTTCTTCTGCAGGGACCGACACGACTGGCACAAAATCCGCACCATTGAATGCGACGGAATCCACCATTGCCAAGTTACTGTCATCTGCCAATGTGCCAGACCCGTCTCGAGTCTGGGACAAGTATCTCCCGCCTTTGCTCGTTGAGCGAGTACCGGGGACACCGTCACACGCCAAGGCAAAAGATCACATTGTCAACTCGCTCAAGGAGCTCGGCGGGTGGACCATTGTGCGTCCACTCACTTCCTTCCTTGCTTTCCCATTATCGATTTTCCGTGACCAATTCAAAATGCAACTATGTATGTAGGAGCTGGATTCATTTGAAGACTCGACGCCCATGGGCAAAAAACCCTTCACCAACATTGTTGCTACCCGCCACCCGGCTGCGCGCAAACGGCTGGTCCTCGCCGCGCATTACGACAGCAAATGGTTTGAAACCGGCGCATTCATTGGCGCCACCGACTCGGCCGCACCCTGCGCCATTCTCCTGGAACTGGCCGCCACGCTCAAGCCCGCACTGGATGCGATCCGCACGCCGCCCGATACATCGCTCCAGCTCATCTTTTTCGATGGCGAAGAGGCTTGGCTTCAGTGGTCCGACACGGACTCTCTGTACGGGTCGCGGCATTTGGCCCAGAAATGGGAGCGGGAGCGGCTGCCGAGCAACCCCGAAGTGACCGTGTTGCAGTCGATTTCGGCATTTGTGCTCTTGGACCTGCTGGGTGCCCCACAAACGACCGTGTACAACTTGCAGCGGTCCACGGCGTCGCACTTTTCACGGCTCGCGTATTGGGACGAGCAGCTTCGCACGACCCGGTTCAACTTGTTTCGCATTGGCAGCAGTGGCTCGAGCACAAACTCGGTCAACCGGTACTTTCACCCCGAAGTCGACAAGCAGCCGTTTATCAACTACCAGATTGAGGACGACCACGTTCCATTCATGCGTCGAGGAGTCCCCATCGTACACTTGATTCCCGCCGAGTTTCCGCGCGTGTGGCACACGCTGGCCGACGACGGGAGCGCGCTCGACAAGGACACGATCATCAACTTGGCTCGGATCATGACGGCGTATTGTGTGGATACATTGCAGCTCAGGTGGAGTGTCCCCTAATCCATTGATTCATTCATTCATTCATTAACTTGTCACACTTGCGCTCTGTATTCTGTATTCTTTTTCTTTCTTGAATCATACACTACCCCCCAACCATCTCGTAATTCATTCTGCCTGGTGGCTCCTCCAGTCTAATTGTTGCCGCTTGCACTGTGGTCGAGGGGCGGCAGACTACCGTGGCTGCTCGAGTCGACCGTGATGCTCTTCAAAACGGTGGAGGCAGTCACCGGATCCGTTGGCAGGATGGAAACTTGCGAGCACAGCTTGGCCAACGAGGACGAGTCGTCCAGCCATCCCTGCCATTGTCGAACCATGTTTTACTTGTGTGAGTGACCTGGACCAGGCATTCCCTCATCCGCTCACAACATACCCGAATCTTGTTTCGCATCGTGGCTCGGCGATACTCTCTCCACCGTTCGTCCTTGATTTGCTTGACGAATGCTTGCCACCGCCGAAAACAGCGTCGCGGTACCACTCTGTTTTTGCTTCACCAGTCAGAGAGCACTGATGATGATGCACTGGGATCAGGAAATGGCATACCGGAGAGCCATTTCATCGGCTCGAGCATTGGCCGCCTGCTCAGATGCTTCACGGTCGGCCTTGTGGTGTGTCGCTGCTTGCTTCCAAGTGCGAATGACTGCAGTTCTCAGCCTTGCGTCACGATGCATGATTGCGGAACCCCACGCCTCGACTCGAGCGGCCAGTCCCTGTTTCCAGTGGTGCAACACCTCGATCAACACTCGGCTCGCACAGTGAGCGTCCGCCATCTGCTCCCTGCCCTCCCACCGTTTCCTCATCACCGACACCCATCTCCTCCACGCTTCCTTCTTTTGCCGCTCCACTCGCCACTCCACTGCATTTCTATCCATCATTTCCATCTTGACCACCGCCCGCTTCCACGGCCGAATCCCACGGTACTTGAGGGCCGCTTGCCGAGCAAACGCTATTGCTGTGGTCAGCTGTCTCTGCCGCTCCTCACGCTCGCGCTCCATGGCCTCCTTGGCCGCGCGGTCGGCCTCGAGCTGCGCCTGCTTCTCTTCCCGTCTGATCCGTTCTTGCTCCTCAACGGCTTTGCGTGCTGCTTCCCGGGCCGCAAGCTCTGCCGCAGCCTGCCGCGCAAGTCGGGCTTGCTTCAGGGCGGCGCGTCGCTGCTCGCGCTGTTGCATGGCTGTAAGGAATGACGGTGGTGGTGGAGGTACTTTTCTCTTGCTTGGCGCGTTGCTTTCGTTCGACTTTGTTGGGGCAGGTGGTAGTCCGTGCGTGTTGTCCGTGGGAATAAGCGCAACACTTGGAGTCGGTGGAGGCTCGGCCGAGGCTGCCAGTGGTGTCAGTTCAAGTTGATGCTGATTCAGCTTTGAGAGCAGTGCATCAATCTTGCGCTTTCGATCCCGGTGCATGGCTTCCAGAGCAGACTCGTGCATGCTCATGGCGACATAAGCAGACCATGCGCAAAACATGCGAGAGAGTGTGGTCTTGCGGTAGTGGCGGGTCGCCAAGTGCTCGCGCTCGGCCTGCTTGCGAAGTTGTAGGATTGCTTGCTGGGATTCACTGCACAAAGTTATGCATACTTGTGTGAGAGCTCATTCAACACTCGAGAAATCATGGCGAAAAGGTCATATTTACCGCTCGCTCCTCAGCTTGATGGCTTTTCTATACCATGTGCGTAGCCAGTTGCGCTTCTCGAACCAAACATGTCGAGCAGTGACTCGAGCGACCGCCAAGTGCGTGCGACTAGCGAGATGCCTCCACGCAAGAAATGCCCTCTGTTTGCATAACAGTGCCTGTGTCAAGTCGCTTGTTCTCGTATTTTCTCAAGAGATCGAAATGCGAATGCACCATGACCATACCATGAGCACATGCTCATCTCGGACTGCGCAATACTGCTCTACTCGCTCCAAGATCATGCGCTGTCTCGCTTCCCGTTGCTGGCGACGCACGTCTTCCTGCTCTTTGGCTATCCTTGTTTGCAACTCGATCTGCATCTTGCGGGCCGCTTCTTGCTTTTTACGTTCTTCTTGCTCACATTTCTTTTGCTCCATGACCAATCGCTGAGTCTTGACATTGTCGCACAACTCGGAATCTGCCTCGGGTTCAACGGCGAGGCATTGCGCAATTTGCGCTTGAGTCATAGCGCGCATTGCAGAACGCTGCTGGTGGAGTTTGCGAAGCGAGCGATCGCGGCGAGCTCGCTCGAGCGCAGACTTGCCCGAGGATGACGGGCCTACTGCGCTACCCTGTGGTGCTATCATGGTTCCGCACAGATCGGCTGTGCTTGAGCTGGTACTCGTCAACTGACAGCCGCGCATGGCTGCCAGGAGTGGGTCCAGATCGTCGAGCGTGACATCCACCGCGCCGGGAGCGACAGGCTTCTTTGTGAACTTACTACTCGACTGCATCTTTTGAGACGAGAGAGTTGATGGCGGCAACTGGGTAGCCTTTGAGGACCATTCATACTCGCCAACAGCATCACCATCAGGCAGAATAGGTTCAAGGTCAATCGGACAATCCATCATGCACTGCATTGTCGGGTTGCTGTTCAAGTACTCGAGCCGAGCGAGATCGAGCTGGGGAACGCTGTAAAGTGACATGGGTAAAGCAGGGTCTGGCATTGAGTCACAATGGTCGCCTACGAAAAGGTCATTGTGACCATAGTCTTCCATTCCTCTGTCAAAACTCACGGCGGAGAGTTGTCCTTTGGACGACCTGGGGTGTTTTGCGAATCCATTCGAGTACATTGCGTTGAGTCTCAAAATCTTTCCCGTTTGCAACCTCATTCCACTCATTTCCTTCTAGTAACGCCGGCGTGCGTTAATCGTCAGCGGGTAGAAAGGCAAGTGAGAGTGAGTAAACAATCGATCATCCATCGCACTTTGCACTTCGAGTCGCCATTCGTAAGGCGTACCGCACGCCTCCGCTTCGCATGGCGACTTGCAAATTGGCGATGCACCACATATGTGTTCTCGCCCTATGTAAGCTGTGTGTGGCTACACGGATCCACAATTGTTGAATCGGCGACCGTGTGCTGGCAGACGTGGGAATGTGACCAACAACAACTTGCGGATGACGCGTTACCAAGGGATGGACAACCAACCAACCAACCAACCAACCAACCAACCAACCGCCAATCAACCAAGACGCTAGCGATTGACCACACTGAAAGTGAAGCTTCAAGCACGGGGGCAACCGCCTCATGAGAAAAATGTGCATAATCCTCGATCCACATGTAGCTGGCCCAATCCCATAAAGCCCGACCGACCGCCCGTCCAAATCGTCCCATTCATCTGAGCATCATCAAGCAATCTCCAAAGCACCTCAGCAAACTCCTTTCCCTCTCGACAAGCAAAAGCACTTACACCATGGGTCGCACTCAAGTTCAATCTGCCAAGCATCAAGTCGCTCAGCAGCAACAGCAGCTGCAATCGGCCAAGACCAAGCAGGCTAACCAACAACAGCACCAAGCTGTCGCTCGTCCCCAGTCTGGTCAGGCAAAACCTCAGCAGCAGCAACTCCAGCAGCGTGCTCAATCGCCTCAACAGTCCGTTCAGAAGCAAGTGCCAAAGCAGCAGCTGCAGCTGCAATCCCAGGCTCGCCCTCAATCGCCAAACAACAACAACAAGTTGTCGACGAATGCCCAACCATTCTACCCTCGCAACATGCAGCCGACCCAGACCTTGACGACCAACCAGGCTCGCCCGCAATCCGCTCAGCAACAGCAATCGATCGCGACCAAGAAGTCTGCTCTTCAACAGTCGCAGCAACAGCGTGTACAATCCGCTGCACCTGCTCAATCCAAGCAACAGCAACAGCAGCAGAATCAGCAACGCCAAAATGCCCAAGTGTACCGCCCGACGCCCGTCAAGGAACACCCCGATGATGCCTTCTTGTCTGGCGCGTGGTTGTTTGACACGTCTCGCGTCCCACAATGGATGTCGGCTCAGCTTCCCAAGCAATCGGCGTCGTCGCACTCGTCGACTCAACAGCAACATCAGCTCAAGTCGAACCAACAGCTCGCGCAGCAGCGTCCTCAATCCGGATCCGCGACGGCCAAGCAGCAACAACAGCAGCACCTTGCGCCGACGCAGCAAAAGGCGAATGCCAATGCCAACGCCTCGGTCATCAAGGCGGGATCCGTCAAGGCCAAGAATGCCTCGCCCGACGATGCCTTCTACTCGGGTGCTTGGTTGTTTGATGCATCCGTCGCTCCTCAATGGTTGTCGTCGCAGTTGCCCGTGTACAAGCAGACGCAGACCCAGAAGCAGCAGCTGCCGCAGCAACAGGCCTCGAAGCAGCAACAACAACCTGCCAAGCAGCAGCAGCAACAGGCCAAGCGTCCCCAGTCACCTCGCCGTTGATTCCTCTCAAGCAAAGCATTTTCTGCCAGTTGCGTTGAGGATCAGATGTTGAACATTGTATACATTGACCACGTGTGCAAAATGATGATGATACCCTGTCGTGTTTCGCTTGATTGTTCCCGGCTCCAATGAAAACCATTCTCTTCGCTGTGTTCCGCCTGGCTTTCTCTTGATGCGAACTACCCACATGCTGGCAGTCTATTGAACATTACAACCCGCGATTGCTTTAGTTGCATACGTAGGGTACAACTCTTTACATCCGAACGCAAAATTACAAGGCGGAGGGACTCTCCGAATCGAAGGCCGGATCGGCGTTTATGGGTATAAAAGGCAGCAGAAAACCAGGGTTTTCAACCAAGAAGACACCTTGGCGGAGTGGTTATCGCGTTTGACTACTAATCAAATACCCTAGTGGTGCGCAGGTTCGAATCCTGCAGGTGTCGGTCTTGTTTTTAGTCATCTTGATCCCAAGTCTTCTCAAGAAGCCGAGCGGTCACGGTTTTGTGTCGTTTCTTCTTTTCGCTATGCGTCGAATTTGGAAGGGGAAGAGGAAATGGCAGCGTGGCGCCTTTGGGGTTTATAGCTCGAAGAAAAGGGTAGCTGAACACAAGATGACAGCGTGCCCGAGCGGTTAAGGGGATTGACTCGAAATCAATTAGGCTGTGCCTGCACAGGTTCGAATCCTGTCGCTGTCGATTTCTTCTTTTGCCTTTTCGTTCCGTGGATGCTGAGATCGTGATTGCCGTTTGCCGATTCTCTTGTCATCTTGTAAACTATCTGACGAAGAAGAGCACATATGCACGCAAGGACTGATGCTCTCGGAGCTCTCAGCACGTCCAAGGAATATGGAATTCAAGTCCGACCTCCTGAAAGGGCGATGCTGTTGTCAGCAAAACTGGTTCTAAGAAAAAGTAGGGTGATAAGTGCACAAGCGACAAACGGCGGCCGAGGGACAAAACTACAGCAACCGCGACGTTCGATAGACAATCCGACTCTGACTCTCAGCGTCTGCAAGTGCAAACAAAAACGGTCCATCCCCCAAGGCAACACTCACGCCAGCTGCATGCGCAAAGTAAGGGCGTATGAACCGACTGTGCGACCAATCCGCCAAAGGCACCACGGCGACCAAGCTGCCATTGACTGTAAAAAAGGCCGAAACACCGTGATTTGTGTCTGCTGTGGCATAGTGCGATGTTGAGAACCACGACCGGTCGTCAAAGCTGGCCAATCCTGCTCCAATCGTATCCTCTGCTGATAAAGTTGTGGGCGAATCGACGAATTGCATTGCGGTTGGCCGCAACGGCGGCGGCTGTGTGCCGTGCAAGGACATGGATGGCTGGCGTTGGCGATTGAAGACGGCAAGGCGACCTATCGCGCTTGGGTCCTCGCACTCGTCTGTTCCAAGTGACAAGTACAATTGCGCCCCTTCTCGGTCGCCGAACCCAATCTCGACTGCATGCCGATGGTGGCGCATGTCACACAGCTTGAGCTCAAAGTACTCGACAATCTGCGCCCCGTCCAAAGTCAATCCGGTGGGTAACTCGTCGTGGTCGTCGACAGGTCCCATAAAGTCAAATGTTGAGTGCGGTGTGGCGCGCCCACCGCGAATACTGCTTCCAGCCGAGCCAGATTGCGCGGGTGATGGTGGGCCGCTGGAAGGGCCACTCGCAGGCAATGGCGCAAGCATGGCGAGCAAGTGAATGTCAGTCGGCGATGTGGGAAGGCTTTCAAACAAAACCTCCTTGGCGCGTTGTAACGGTGAGCTCGTGCTTGACGGTCGTGTAAGGGGCGAGGCGAGACCCTGGATGGGCGACTCGGGTCTTGATGTAGGCTGCGCAACTGGACAGTGCGGTGAGAGATGCACGTAGCCTTGGTCGACCCCACATCCAAGTGGTGTGTAGTTGGCACATGGGAAGCTACAAAGAGAGCAACCGCAATCGATCAGTATGGAATCGTTTTTCATTCGCACGAAGCTCCGTTCAAACGCCGCGTACCGAATCGGGTCGTATGCGTTTCCAAATCGTACTCGACAACCTTGAGCTGCGGAAAGCGACAGTGCCTGGTGGGAGACAAAAGTCAGTTGAGGGTTAGCGACATATGAAGCTTTGGCAACTCGAGAAATCGCTGCACACGCACAGGATACCAGACTTCTCCCATGTTGATATTGCGAAAAGCAACACCCATGGACACCCCATTGTGAAAATACTCGATGTTTCCTGCATCCAAATCCAGGCAACATCCAATCACGTCGCCAACCTTCCAAGCTTGTCCGTACGGAATCCCCTGTGTAAGAGATGCTTCGTGAGGAACACGCGCATAAGCGCCTGGCTTTGAGGACAAGAATGCACGCACCTCGGCATGAGCAATCAATCCATGCCATGCGCGTCTGCGATCCCCGTCATATGCGTACGAATGGTCGTCGTCGCCAATCCCACGGCCACATGGCATATCGTAATGGCACAAGGCACTCGCCCATCCGAGCTGGAGCAATTCGGCCGTCAAAAGCTCAACTTCGTACATCCATTTCCCACCCGACGCGGCACCGTGCGTTGCGCGAACCGATTCAAATGCCCAACCGGGATTCCAGACCTAGCAGAAAAACAGGAAATGAAGACAGGCGGGCAGTGAGGGGGTCACAAAAAAAAATACAACAGAACATGTGGAAATACATACCTCGGACCCGCCTGCATCCACAAGCAGTCCCAAGGACCGGTCCACGTTACTCAAACACACAAACTTGCCGTGTCCAATCCATGGTGTCAAGTTGAGTCCCCCCGTCAAAATGGACCGCGCTGCGAACAGAGTCAGGCCAGAGCGAATCGGGGATGTCGATTCCTTGTGCTGGATTGGTCCTGGATACGCAAGGACATACCACGCGACATCCATGAGCCATGGCGTAGTAATGATGGCGTTGCGTGACATGTTGCGAGCACAAACCGCCAAGCAGCTCATGACGGGTTCGGCGAGGTTGGTTGGGTACATGCGCATGCAGGCAATGAGGGTCGAAATGAAGCGTTCATCGGCAAGATATGCTTGCACAGGCTCTGTGGCGAGGTTGACATGAGAGGTCAGATGGGTAGTTCACCCACCACGGAAACAAAGGGACAAAGATCGAGCATAGGTACCATAAGAAAACATGGCAGCCAACGCCTGCATGGCCAGTGTCGCCAAAGACAGTTTGATCTTGAAACACTCTTGAACCTCGGCACCGGCATCGTTCGCCTCCTGCTCTTCATCTACCGAGTCACTGTAATGGCCTCCACCCAACGCTGACCCAGGCCATGGCCGCTCGGGCTTCAGCTCCATCGCCTCGTCTACCAACGGAAACATAACCAAGTCGTAAATCGCATCCACGTAAATCTCGATAATATCCGGGTGCCGGTCGAAAACAACGGCCATGATGCGCGGGAACTGTGCAAACAATTGCGCAACTTGCAACGCGCCATCCATACGGTCGCTCGTCACACGAACCAGCGCAGACGTAGCCGCGTCGACGAGCTCGGATTCTGACATGGACATTGCAGGCTCCGGTGGCATTTCCGTGACTGGACTCGGTCTGGCAATCATCATGGACCACGGGATCGAAGGTGGACGCATACTGTTGCCGCCCTCGTCTTGATTGTCCTGGCCGCCAAGGGCATGTGCCCGTCGTCGCCTGTGCTCAGCCAGAACTGTGCACAGCGTGCCCACCAGCGTATGGCTCGCTTCAATCACGACCCCCAACACGTACGGCTGGAAAATGTAATCCACCACCCACTCGATGATCTCGTCTGGGTCCAGCAATGGCAAATCCTGCGCGGCCAAGAGTTCCGCCACTGGATCGCCCTCGGTCAATGGGTGATCGGCCGGAGCGAGCGCCATCATCACGGCCAGCTTGGCACACAACACGTCAATCCTCGCCCTGCCGCTTGTCTTTGCCGCATTCGTCACCCCACCTCGCTGTGGCGTTGCCACTGGCTCGAGCAACAAATTGGCCAGCGCCACATCGGCACCGATGCCGCGCAATGCTGCCATCATCCCCGCAGGTGCCAGTGTCACCAAGTTGAACATGCACGCCAGCCCCCCCGCAGACACGTCGGGATCCGTATGCCTCACGAGCCGCACAACCGTCTCAAGCAAACCAGCATGCCTTGTATTGAGCGCAACCATCGCCGTCACCTCGGGTGCCGCACACACGTACGAAATGACATCCACCACATACAGCGGCACAAGGGCCCGCGGCGACGCAACCAAGGACGCCAGCTGATGAAACTCCTTGTGTGCCAAAATCGCCATGGCCGCCCCCGGATGCGGCGCCAGATCGTGCAACAGCGTGAGTGCCCAGTACCGCGTGTCTTGACCAAGGGCGTCGTCGTCATCCTCATTGTCGGGTTCGCGTACATCTTGCTCGTCAACGACCGACATGCACGTCATGACGCGACCGACCAGTGCGTAAGAATCAACGAGCTCGCGGTGGAACTTGTGGTCACGCAACCCGAGAAACTTGAGCACGCGCAGTGCGAGCTTGGTGGCGCCCAAATCGACGCTTGGATCGACAAGCTTGGCAACTGAGCGAATGAGTGGGTCGGCGGCGCGCATTTCGGCCCGGAAGGCGTCTTTCACAGCGCATTCGTGCACGACGCCCAGGGCCCAGTACACAAGCTCTGGGTCTTCCTGACGAAGGGCGGCGGAAAGAAGGCTGACCAGATTGAAGGGCGCCAGGGAGAGGAGCGCGGATTGAGCGACGGCGGGTGGGTCGAGCGAGCCAATGAGGCGGACGAGGGCGTGGAGGCAGAGCTTTTGAAGAGTCCAGTTGCCGTACGTGATGCGGAGGGACGAGCCAAGGAGAGGAATGAAATTGTTGGTTGCGAGGGTGCGCTGAAGTGACTCTGTTTGTCACAGGTGAGGGGGTATCGGTCACATGAAGGAAGCCAAAGGAGGGATAAAAAATGAAGAAGCCAATACGAACCGCACATGGCGAGATTGTGCAACAAAAAGACTGCCCAATTGAGCAAATCGCGATGCGTGGAAATGGTCAGACACCGGCGCAATCCTTGCATGAGCTCATGGCGCTCAATAAGGTGCTGGCGCAGCTGCTCGTCCGTGCACACCAACTCGTACAAGGTTACGACGGCCTCCTTGAGCAGATAGACGTCGGTCGGGATGGTCTCGTCAACAAGCGTGGAACAACACAGTTCGGGAACGTGTTGGTCCAGCAGGAGCTGACGCTGGTCTTCCAGTTTAGCGAGATGCTGGAGCACAGTAAATGACTTGAGACGCGTTTTTGGATCGTCGGCTTGGCGAGCGCCTTCCAGGATGAAGGAAAGGTGGGGTTCTATAGAGTGGCGCAAAAGTAAGTGGAAATGGTCGAGTTGTTCTAATGCTTTCATCGAGCATTTGCCGCACCATGGGCAGCTCGCTCAAGCAGGATCTTGGTCGCACTGCCTCGAAGAAGGATCGATGTTGTTTGCGAGAGTTCGGCGAGCGATTCGAGAGGAATAACTGCCATGAGGAGTGTCAGCATTGCCCAAACGGGTCCGATTGCATCGCCGTCGCCTGATCCAACTTACCTTGCTCGAGATACTTTGCATTCTTCAACACCGCCATTGGATTCGGCATAGGTGCATACTGCCCCGACAAGGACGCGGTCGACCCATCAATACCAGTCTGACGGTCCATGTCTTGTGTCGGCATGATCGTGGGCACGTTATTGGCAGAAGAGGAAGCGTTGGCGGCCGCAGTATCAGCAATGCGTTTCGCCTTGTTGTCGTTGTGGGTGCGATGAAGCGTTTGGCGAGCATCCAACCGACGCGTCGAATATGCCATCAACGCTCCAGTCACGGCGCAAACGAGAAGGAGCGGAATGGAAGGCGAAGCAGTGTTGTCCATTCACTGTTCGTACATGCGTGATCTCGAGTTGCTCGATCGGATCAATTGATTAGGGTGCGTTGTAGAGTGGTGGTGATGGTGATTGAGGCGTGTTGTATCGACAGATCAGGACGTTGGTCGGAACGGCGGCAGTGACGCTCAAAGACGGGAAATTCTGCACAAGATTGATTCAATGCTCAAGGTCCAGTGATGGTTTTGCAGGATGAAGCTTGGACCTGGAAATACATATACATGTCATGAACAAGAATATATTCGGCTTGCGAGGATTTATAAAGATTCCATTGTTCTTGAAGCGATCGGCGAGCCGCCCGGAGCGCCGTGGCGTCGATCCCAATGCACGATCGGTATAGGACAAACAATGAACTCGGAGAAGTATTGTTGACAATGTGTCGTCACTCGTCCAAATCATTCGTCACTGGTAGGTCTGCATGTACCCACCAAGCCTGCAGGCAGCCAGGCACGAGAATCGCCCATGGGGCTTCCCTCCTCATCCAGCTGATACCATGTTTCAATGATGATTCCATTCACGATGGTCTTTGAAGATGATTTCGATTCTCCCATCTATCTGCATGCAGGTACATTGACGCATGTTTGGCTTAAAAGGTAGATGAGAACCCGCCGCGAGTCATACTCCCAATGCATTCAAAGCCAGCACGACTTAAATAGATACTTGACGACCTCTGCATAGACTGTCTCACACCACATCCTTCATTCTTTCCCACCTCACACGCGTCTCTCAAAGACCTACATAGCATTCGCCAACTTTCAACCCTTGATTAATCCGCATGTTGAATTCGCTGCTCAACAATAACAATTCCAACATGGCCCGTGACCCGACCTCCCCCGCCCCAACCATTCGCAAAAAGATCCGGTCCATTGATCTTGGGTCCACTGCCCGTGATGGAGTCTTTCTCCTTCCCTTGCTCCTCTTTGGCCTCGGCTTTGTCTTCTCCAAGCTCGTGCCCCCGTTCCAAGGCGTGTTCAACCGCGAAGACCCGCTGCTGCGCTTTCCCTACGCTGCCGAGGAAACCGTCAACACCGTGATTCTAATCATTGTCGCGGCCGTGTATCCAGCAGTTGTGCTGCTCGTGTGGGCGTGGTGGTGCAAGTTTAACCTCAAGCACATGGTATACACTGTGAATGCGTTCTTACTGGCACTCACCTGGACCTTTTTCATTACGTACTTGCTGCAAGTATTGACGGGCAAGTTCCGACCGGATTTCTTGGATCGGTGCAAGCCTGTCAGGGATGGGAATGCCGTGGGCGGATTTAGGTGCACGGGGGACGAGAAACTTGTGAGCGACGGTAGGAGGAGTTTTCCCTCTTCCCACGCCTCTTGTACGTTGTGCACCACAGTGTCATATTGATGGACCCCACCCCACCCTCGAGGATACTGACGCAGCCTTTGTGCTTCCCACTCACTTTCAAAGTGACTTTTGCCGGTGGTGTCTTCCTTGTTCTGTTCCTGTACGGCACCATGCAAGCCAAGACCCGTCGCAATGCCTGGATCCTGACCTTCTTGCTCGGCCTCCTCGTTCCCGCTCTGTGGGTTGCCTTTTCGGTGCTTACACTTGTTCAATTGTTTGGTTGGCCGTTGCATGTTGCATGCATGCTAACCTTTCGTGATCTCGATATTGACATAGCGCTTCTCGGACTACCGCAACCACACCGAGGACGTGATTGTCGGTTTCTTCATTGGCACATTCTTTGCCTATCTGTGGTACACGATCTACTTCCAAGAGCCAAAGCCCGACGATGGATACACGCATACCGCGCCGACGGGTGCACCGTTTATTGGTGATGGTGATTCCAGGAATGCTGCTCCAAGGCTGTAAGGCAAGTAAAGTCGCGGATCATGGGCAGTCTTGTCGCAGTTGGATCCTGCCTATGTCACATGTAAATACATGAAGTTATGCTGTCCCAGTGGATGACTGTTCGGAAGTGTCAGGCTCTATTGTCTGCTTTCTGCTTGGCAGATGGGAGAGTCGTACGTTGGATACATACCAATAGCATCTGATGCAGGTGCGTTCGTTGAGCGAGCCAGCAGGAAGTCGGACAATAGGTGGGCAACAAGCCAGACAGAAAAAGTCAATCGGAGCTGGGTATGTATGTAGATGCCGTTTTCGCTGACGATGTGTTGAGAAGAAAGGTGCCCCGGCCTATCGGCCAATGGGCTTTTTGCAACCAAATTTGACTCAAGAACGAACGCGCACGTATTGGAGCTAGAAACGAGCATCACAAGAGGCAGTGCGGACGTGGCGCAATTGGTGGTAAATGAAGATTTCGACGCCAAGCCAAGGAACCGATTTCCAGAAAGCCTTGGGAGCACCCACATGGGTCGCTTTAAAAACGTATACCGTACATTGCACATCCGTCTCGAGTATTATACAAATGTGAATGCGACCCCAATGCATGAGAAATCCGTCACACTACTCTCCGAAGTGACATCAAAGTCACGTTCAATGTAAGTATCCTCGCCTCCTGATTGATTTGCCAACACTCCCAGCTCGTCAAACTACACTCGCTTCAAGTTCAGCACCCATCCAGTCTCGACCCACTACGAACGATCTGGCAAACTGGTCAACTCCTACATATTCATCCGCAGCTGCGATTCTCAAACCCATTCAAAACCAATCGCCCCGTCCCAGCCCAGCCGATACCCGCCCACATTTCAAAGACCATGCCCGACCTCCGCTCCCTCTTTTTCTCGATCCAACCCGCCAAAGCCCTGCAAGACGGCGTGGGGCTCCTTCCACTGCTCCTTCTGTCCTTAGCCCTCATCTTCTCGCGGCTGATTTCGCCTTTTCAGCGGCTCTTCAACCCGCTCGACCCAACCATTGCTTTTCCGCACGCCGACCCAGACACGGTTAGCAATCCGGCACTGGTAGCCATTTCAACCATTTATCCGGGTGTCGTGCTCGTCGCGTGGGCATGGAAATGCAAGTTTAGCCTGCGCCAGGGGGTGTAGCATTGAATGCCTTGTTGGTTGCTGTGACGTGGACAATGATGGCGACCGACTTGTTGAAGGTGATTATTGGCCGGCTGCGGCCGGATTTCTTGGATCGGTGCAAGCCCGTACAGGATGCGTCGGTTGTTGGCGGGTGGAGGTGTACTGGGGAAAAGAAGTTGGTAGATGGAGGGAGGGTCTCGTTTCCCTCGGGCACACATCCCGTACGTCCATGTCCTCTTGCTATCGTAAACATGAGGCTGTTGAAGACTTATCGCGGGTCCTCGTTCGTACACTTGTAGTCACATTTTCGGGCGGCTTCTTCCTTGTCCTGTTCCTTTACCACACGCTCACACCACACCTGCGCCGCAATGCCTGGCTCCGGACTGCCCTCATCCTTCTCATGGTGCCCGCACTTCTTACGACAGTTTCGGTACGCCTCAGGATACTCACCTCGCTCGCTCTCCTCTTGCATTCCAACATCCACAACTGACACACGTTCGCCTACTGCATCCGCACAGCGCCTCACCGACTACCGCCACCACCCAGAAGACGTGATTGCCGGTGCACTGCTCGGCATGGTCCTGTCCTGGTACTGGTATCGGACTTACTTTACGACGCCGTCGCACTGCCACGCGTCACGAGCGGGACCCTTGGGCGCACCCGTGTTGGATGTCGAGGAGCGCAGCGAGGTGCCGCAGACTCATGCCTCGCGGGACTCTGTTTTGTAAATTTGTTTTCGGCCCTGGTTGCATGCCTGGGGCTGCGTGTTTGTTTGGTTGGTTCCGGCCTTCATGTTGTTTTAGACGCATATGCATCCATCGTTCATCGCGGTCACAGGCGGTTCTGTTACACATGTGAGTTGGCGGCTCGTAGCCTGGGCGCTTCGAAAGACCGAGAGGTTGTCAACATTTATGTCCTGTTGGTAGGTCAATATTGTTCAGATTGCCTTAGGCAACGTTGAAGACTGCAATTCGATCCGCGTCGTCCAGCCCGGACACCTCACTTGATACTCGCTCGGTCGGTCGCTCGCAAGCTTGCTCACATCAAGATATCATCCCTGTACGACGACTTGAGCTCCTTGTGCGGCAACACCAAGCAATTGCGAATAATCACCTCGTCGGCCACCTTGACCTCATGCCCTGGTTTTGAAGAAAATGCAATCGAAATCATGGTCAGCATCCGTTTTCGTATCGAGTAGGTCCGCCGACCGCAACACACCAATGACTGCTGCAGCCTGCGTCTTGTGCCCCTTGAGCATCAACTTTTGCATAACGCCATCACCTGGCTGGCCCTCGATGCGGGTCCATTTGCCAATCTTTGAGTTCCACCCAATGACGGCATACAGAATGCACGCATTAGCGCGAATCTCGACGCCATCCAGAATGATGGCTTCCTTGACACGCACGCCGGGCCCAATGGATGCGCGCGGGCCAATCGACACGTTGGGTCCAATCTATCACACATGCCCGTTTCGGTCAGCATGTGACATACGGGAAAAAAAAAATTAGCAGAAACAAGACAAACCATACCTTAGCCGTGGGATGAATCTGTGCACTTGGATGAATCGACACGGCGCCCACAATAAACGGTCCCTTTGCCGTCTCTGCACACACCGACCCGGACCGCTTGCGCTTGTTATGCTGGAGAACAAGCGAGTTAACGGGCACAGCCGACGTGGCCGTCTTCATTTGCGTCCAAAACTCGCTCGTTTCAAACGCAAACACCTTGCCCGATCCTGCCAGTTCGCGCAGCACATCGAGCTCGAGCCGCAGCTTGCCGTCGGCCGCGGGTGAGTCGGCTGCCGACGACGACGAGCCGGCGCCAATCAGCGAGTCGACCGACGGCGAGGTGGACAGCGAGAGCGAACCGGCAGAGGCTTCGAGGGCAGCGGCAGCGGCAGCAGCGGCTTGACGCGACTTGCGGATGGATTCAAGCACGTCAAAGACGGCCACGTCAAACAGGTAAATGCCGCCATTGATGAGGTCCGAGATAAAGAATTCGGGCTTTTCCACATAGTGCACGACCTCGGCCGTTCCGGGATCCGTCACCACGCACCCGTACCGCTGCGTGGTCTCGGCAGGCACGCGCGCCGTCAGGATGGTACACAGCGGCAAGGGCGTGGCGGGCCCCTGGGCGGCCGCGGCCGTTGTCTTTGCCAGGTGAAACTCGAGCATGGCTTGCAGGGGCGTGCCCGAGCAAATGTCCGAGTGCAGCACAAACACGTGGGACGGGTTGCCGCGCAGAATCTCGTCGCGGAAGTGGTAGATGCCGCCGGCCGTGCCGAGCGCCTGGTACTCGCGCAGGTAGCGCACATTGAGCGAGGGCAGGTCGGTCGACACGCGGTCCAGGAAAGGCGCAAAGACTTGGTCGTCGAAAAAGCCCACGATGAAGATGTCGCGCAGGCCAGGCACGTCGGCGAGTGCGGCGAGATGGTGGTACAGCAGCGGCTGGCCGGCGATCGGGAAGAGCGGTTTGGGGCAGTTGAGCGACAGCGGGCGGAAGCGGGTGCCGCGCGAGGGCCCGCCGACGAGGATGACGGCTTTGACAGAGTTTGGTGTGGTCATTTTAGGATGTGTTACTATGTCTGTCCATTGAGTTTGGCATCGATGTGACAGATTGGTCACTGTCACGGTGGGTGGCGAGATGGGCGACGCCCAGCTCAGGCTCAGCTTCGAAGTTGAGGTTGAAGTGGGCGTCAAGGTGGACGCGTTGAATCGGCGACCCGTACACGATTTTGCCGATCACATGCCATTCATCTGGCTGTGGATTGCCTTGGAATTCGGCACTCCGAGTCGTATGATAGTCGCGGGGAATCAGCTGTGTAGAAATGTTCGGTTTGCTTGCCGTGTGCAAATGCACAGAAAAGAAAAGTACGAAACCATTCGACCGCATTGTCGGATCGGTTGGCCATGGGTAGCTTGATCCGCACAGCCGGTTGACGACCAAAACCCACCGGCTAATGGCGAGAAGTTGGGCCTGGCGCTTTCAGACTCACATTGTCAGAATCCAATGTGCGCTACTAACTTAGTGGTCTGGATCAAAGGGACGGGACAGGAAGTCCAGGATTCCAACCCAACCGTGATCAGGACAAAGTGGAGCTAAAGGCTTGGCAACCGCCACCCAGAGACGCGATCAAAGTGTCTCACTCTCATGTTCGGCAACAAGAAGCGGAGCTTGATTGCAACGATACAAACGGCGTTTGCAGCACATACAGTACAGTGAAAATGAAAGCTAATTTGAACCTTCTATTCAAGAGGGGAAAGCAGGTCACTGGATAGGCCGATCAGTCGATGCGCTGCTTCGAGGCTGTACCTGTCGCGACGCTGGACTTGGAGTCTGAGGCGCTGGCTTTGGCTTTGGCTTTGGCTCAGGCCAAACGAGAATGGCAACGAAATCCAGGCAATCAAGAAACTGACGTCACAGAGCGATATGTACTCGATCACAGAAGTTCATGTGCTGGGCACGCCAGTCCGGCCACACCACGCTCTCTTATGTGTGGGTCACCCACCACCCACCCACTCCCACCGTGACGCTTGGGGATATTGGACACCCTCCCTCCACACCCACACAGCCTCAAAGTCGAAGTCGAGCTCGCTCCTTTCAGTTGTCTTTGCTCCATCCTCGCCTGGCCTTGCGTCGACTTGCTGTGTTTGCTCTTCTCTGCCCTCGTCAGTCAGTCTTCGAGTCTGGGCAATCATCATGTCGTCCCATTATCATCATCATCGTCCTCCGCATCCCCCTGTGCCGTATCCGCCGCCATTCCTTGCTCCTCGTGCAACGTTCACCGAAATGCATGGCCATCAAGAGGAACCGCAGTTCCCAGGTCAGCACGACGACTTTCCGCCCCCACGATCGTCTTCAATTGCCTGGCACACTCAAGCATCGGGGGCATCGGTGCACTACCCTCAAGAAAACAGCCATAACCAGTCGCAATCACACACACAATCGCCCTCACCTGCCCCAATCCCACCGCATCTTCTCATTCACCCGGGTGCCCCTGCCCATCTGTTTGGACATTCGCAACAACACAATTCCATGGCTCTGTTCAACCCGGTGCACGCCCAGTCTCTTGTCGATGGCGAGAATGCGGACGACGACAATCAGAGCGACGACTCGCTCGACGTGATGATGCCGGACGACGACGAATCTTCGGCCTCCGAGTCGTTCAACGACTACCAGCATGGGCCGGCGGCGGCAGATGGTACTTCGTCCTCACTCGCTGATCGGATCCGGGCACATGCGCACTTGCTTCAGCCGCCACAATCCGCTCCTGCTCTGTACTCGCCCGATCAACATCAGTATGCCGTGATGCCGCATCATCAACTGGAACATTCGTTCGATCGCAATGGAGCCGGCAACACGCGAACCAGCAGCAGGTGTATCTCGTCGCCGAGCGTCAGTGCCGAGTATCAATCCATGCTGGCATCCAATGGTGCTCATCAGCCGTATTCCCATGATCAACAGCAGTGGTTCCCCCAACCTGACATGACAGGGTGCGTTCGTTCTGTTCCGACTCCACCATCCCCCTTTTCCGTTTCCCATGGTGCACGCGCTGATCATATACTTGTCCAAACATCATTTACCTACCAACATCATCATGTTACTCTTCCCAGCTCACACAATGACTTAGGCTGCAAATCACCCCCCGCATCCTACTCGCACGAAACCCAACCCGATGACCTTTCCTCGGGCCTCAGCTCGGCGCCATCCTCGCCCACACCGCCCGGCACTGCCTTTGACGACGATGAGTTTGACCCCGATCTTGCTTCCAACAATGCCGACGATGACGACGACGAGTTTCAACCCCCGGGATCCCGCCAACGACGACGCCAACGGCAACGGCAACGGCAACGCCGGCGTCGCCGTCAGCAGCAGCCCTCGTTATTCAAGCGACAACGTCGAACAAGTCCTGTATCCCACCACGTTACCGCGTTAAACCAATCAGCTCCAGCTTCTGCGTCGTCATCATTGCCTCATCATGCACCTAGCCGCTCGTCTGGCTCGGCCACGTATGACCGCGTGTACTCGTCGCCGCCGTCGCTGATCCACGCTTCCGGGTCGGAAACGTCGGCCGCCGTGGCGCTCAGACGGTTGGCAACCGAACATCGACGGGAATCAACGAGCCGCGAGTCGATGCAAGGGGATTACAATGGGCTTGACCTGGGTAATCATCAACAGGAGCATGGAATGGCCGAGACTATTGGCGTTGGTCATCACGAGCACATCGACAATAATGCCAACAGTGATGACGACGACGGACCCATCATGATGCTCTCCCGATCCCCGTCCCCTGCAACCCCACCTCCGGCCACGATTGCACTCGCCTCATCAACAAGCGACGAGCTGCTCACGGACCCGCCGTCACTCACGTACCCGCGCGCGCTGTCGCCATCCGACACCAGACCGGTTGCGGCAGAAAATACCAGCGACGACCAAACACGTCCACTGTCGCCGCTCTTGCATCACGAGCGCACGTCCAGCACCCACCATGTGCCGCTATCGTCCGCGCCCATGACCGCCCCTCCAGCGGCTGCAACTGACTCGAATCGTTCGCCCACCCGCCCCGCGCACATTGCGGGCCAAGTCGAGTTTGACGCCCTGGACGACGACGATTTGGATGATCTGGATGACGTTGGCGAGGCTACCATCAATGCGCACGGCCCACCTCCGAAGCGAGCGACTGTGGCGCTGCATCATCCCGTGGTCGATGGGCACATTGCAATGGCAGACGTCGATGACACAGGGGTGACGGCGGACTTGTTGAGTTCGCCGCCGCAGCCGCAACGGCGCGCGTCAGCGGTTGTTGCGGCTGCTGCAGTAGCGGCGGCGGCGGCCGATTTGGGCAATGACGAAGACGACGACGGAGATATGGATGTGGACGAGTACCATCACGAGGGCGATGGCGACGAAGATGAAGAGGATGATGACGACGACGACGACGACGAGTACGGTCGCCGGCGTCCATCAGCCGCCTCAGCAGGTCACCCCGCCAGAGGCAACCCATCTGCATCCACGCAACCGCTTGCAGAGCCCGTAACACCCACCGTTCGCGCGAGCGGCAGGGGCGGCCGGCGCGGCGCGCGCGCACGCATCAACTCGACGGGCGGACACGGTGGCAACGCAACTGCCGATGACTGGACCGTCCAATTCACATCGCCGCTCACCTCGGTGACCGAGGGCTGGTCGCAAGCCGAATTCAACTCTGCCAAACGCCGACTCGTCCGGCTTTCCACGGCCATTGACTGGGACGCACGGATCATCAGCATTACCCCGCATGTGGTGCGCATGGCAGAGTACAATCCAAATGCGGGTACACCCGCGGGTCACGGCCCGCTTGTTTCGTGTATCTGGTGGGCCGAGCGCAACGGGTGGTTCATGACGAGCGTGGATTACATTCGCATGATGGAGGGCATGGTCAAGAAGCGGTTTTCCATTGACGAGAAGAATCGCATTCGCAGGAACATGGAAACGTTCCGGCCGGTCGCTGTGCACAAGCCCAGGAGCGAGAATGCGCAAGGGGCCAGGTTTTTCAGGACGGTGATGCAGTTTGGGGATCCAAAGCCCAGGAAGATCGAAAAGGATATCAAGGTGTTTCGCTGGAATGTGTTGGAGGACGGCATCATCAAGTTGGTGACCAAATGGGTGCGTCTTTGTCAAGATTTCCGTCGTCGTTTGGAAGGCAGTTGTATGTTACTGACCATGGACATGTGAATTCACACACAGAGCTTGCGCAAGTCGGACTTGCTCGATCCCAACGCCCAAGTCGAGGCACCCGCTGCTGAGGCTGCTGCTGCGGCTGCTGCCGCCGCCGACGCAGGTCCTGCTGCAGATCAAAACCCACGGCCGCCTACCCCGGCTGCCGGCGCCGCAGCTCGCAATAACTTTGACCGCGACAACTCGCCACTTTCGTCGCCACCTCCATCGGACCCACCCGCTTTCGCGGTCACGGCCAACAACTCGCCGCGCATTGGCGACAACCCGCATACGCAACTCCCGCCACCACTGGGCTCGGTTCCTGCTGCGGCAACACGCGCGCAACAACTCGCGCTCCAGCGCGTCAGTACGGCCATGGCCTTGGAATCCGCCACTGGCGGCCGGCAACGGACTGAGACGGGCGATACGTCATTGTCGACTGTTTACACGGCCAACTTGCTCTCATCCCCCGAAATGAGAGTGGGGAGGCGTCGGGCGAATACGAGCGGAAACGCAGCGGCGGCAGACAGAGGCACCGCGGGCTCAAGGGTGCGTGGCGTTGCCAGTTCACCGTTGGTCGGCGGTGGCAACCCCTCGGGAAGGCAAAGGACAATGACCAGCTACTCGCATCTGTCGGCCGTGAGCGAGCTCGATTCGATTTTAGGGTCGGCAGACCAGTTTTCAACGGGGCATCATCATCATAACCCGCGCCAACGTATCGTGTACGCGTCGTATTCGCAACCAATGTCACCGATCTTGAGTTCGTCGCAACCGAGGACCAGGGCAAGTACGATCGCATTGCCCACGAGTCCCTCGGTCGGCCGTGATCCAACGGCCGTGGCACTGGCTGAGGACCGTGCTTCGCTTGCGCATTTGCGGACAAGGGCTGAGACGGGCGAAACCGTCGTGTTACCAAGCCCCACGTTGCATTTGCCGCCGCCCGTGCGGTTGCCATCGAGCGAACAAATGGATGTGGCGCCGGTATTTGATGACAGTGTGCGGACGAGTCAACATCATCAGCGCATGTCGCGGCTCCGTAATCCGTCTCTGGTCGAGGCCGCCGCGTGGGACCCGCATTCGCAGGATTTTCAAATGCCCTTCTATCCAGCACCGACAACCTATGGCCCGAACGGACTTGGGCGCGATCACGGAGCCGCTGCAAGCCAACGCGACAACCAGGACTTGGCTGAACCCATGGCCATTTTCCCGCCGCCTCTCAACATGCAATTTCATGAGCACTACCTTCACCGCCCCCGGTCTGAATCTTCATCTGATGATCCCATGGACTTGGACCTGCTGCCGCCCTCGATCCTGCGTCAGCAACAACAGCAACTGCCAATGCCCGATCCGCGGTCCGAGCACGAGGACATCTTCAGCGATATTTATCCAAATGGCGGCGGCGCGGCGGCCGCAAGACCCGCCGACCTGGCACCACCCGCTCCATCGTTTGCCGAGAATCTCTTGGCCAGTGACGATGCGGCCTTGTTTTCGGACGACGCGTTTTTCGCCGAGTCCATTCTGCCGACAAGTGATGTGGGTGGCGGTGTGGATGAGTTGCCAGATCCGCTGGCCGTCTTATTGTCGCAGTCGCAATCTCAGTCGACCGCGGCGGCGTTTGGTGGGTCGCAGTTGGATGATGTGACCACAGGAACCACGGGCACAGCCTTCGGGTTGGGGATTTCGAGGTGCGGGTCCGAGGTGACGACAAGGACGGCGACCGCGGGTGAGGATCCGTTGATGGCGTACCTGGATTCGCAGCGGCAGTTGCACGAGCGTGCACGCGTCATGTCTGCGGGCAAAGAAGTAACCATGGGTGACGAAACGTTCAACGACGGTACTCTGGGTGGCGAGCTGTACGAAAGCAGCAACAAGAGCCAGTTTTCCATTCCCCCGCTGTCCATGACGGCTAGACGCTCGGCCGCGGCTCCACCGCCCCTCAACCTGCAATCTGGGACAGCAGCAACCTCGCCCGTACACTCGACCTTCTCGCCGCATCCAGTCAATCGCGATCTCCCTCTTACTCCCGCACGGACTCCAGCTCACCCGTACCTTCTCGCGCACGAAGCCCAGCACCGATCCGCAACATACTCGCACACGTCGCGCCCGACCGTTGCCGAGCTTGACCTCGTCATGGATCCGCACGGTAACGTGTTTGCCATTGCGCCCGTCAACAGTTCCGCCGTCGCCTCGCTGTCGGTGAATCCTGCAGGCATTGCTGCCGCCACGGCCGCCGTAGTCCCGCCTTCTGGCACGTGGATCCGCATGTCGCCGCCGCAGTCGGCAATGGTGGGCCAGTCGGCGTTTGGCGAGCGAGTGCATTCGTGGCCGGCCGTGACAAGGCCCATTGAGTCGCCTGCCGTGTATCGTGGATCCACATCGTCGCAGCAGCCAGAAGTGTTGACGCCCATGTCGCCGCAGTTTCCCACAGTGTACCAGCAGCCGATTTCGCCGTTGAATGTGCCGTATGTGAACGGCTTGTTGGATAATGGGTCACAAGCCGTGGCGGCATTCACGCCGCTGGCGAATGGGTTTGCCGCGACGGCTCCAGGGTCATTCGAGGGCAGCAGCGACGAGTCGCTGACACCAACCTTGATGTCGGGTCGATCCTCGTTCGCGGCCGCAGACATTCCAAACTTGTTGTGCCTGGGTGGAGGCGACGTTTCGGCGGCATTTGACGCGGTTGCAGCAACGGCTGCGGCCATGACGCACCAGCATCAAGGCGCAAGCGACGATATGAACATGTTTGGCAATGCAGTTGGTGGGTTTCCCGATTCGGGTCGCGGCCGGACGAGCGATTCGTACCAAGACGATTGATTCCACCATTGTCCACTCTTTTCTTTTTTCACTCTGAACATCATTCGATACCAATGTCTTTCTTGATTCTTCATTGAACACTCTCCTTCTCCCGCCTCGGCGCTTTTGGTCTCGACTGCTCCACACGCATTGCCCCCCATCGATGATCCGTCATTCATTGGTTGTGTCGGACACTACCAGGTTTTTGGATGTTTTGATCCCATTTCTCATGTCATTTGACCCACCGTATTGTTCTGTCGACTGGTCCAAGATTTATTGCCATATCCCCACCCCTCGTCATTCCTATCCCATTCCTCTCCGTCTCTTCTCTTGTTTGTACATAGGCCGCTCAAGAAACCCATTCATTTACACGCATCTCACTCATCGTCATCATTTACTTCTCACTCACTGTGTGGCCGCGAGTGTTTTTGTTTGTTCTCTCGCTTTGTCTTTTTGCGCATGGCACACGTGGCCATTGCTTGGAATCTTTTGCCGCAGCTTGCCTCTTGGATGTTCATGTCCTCTTTTCTTGTTTGTCCACCGAGGTTATCAAATATCAGGTTGATGAGACATCTCCAACAACGAGTCTCAAGTTCATGCTTGTAACCTATCGTTCCAAAAGACATCGCGTCCAACTTGTGCGAATGTTGGCCTGGCAGTGAGTCGGTTGGACACAGGCGATATGGCAACCCTAATACCCATCTTCCCGTGCCAAACCCGCCCAACCCGCCCAACGAATGAGCAAGTGACCTCCGGCAATCGTCACTCTGATACTGTGATGTGCCCGTCCAATCCGCTCCACAAACCAACAGATCTGGTCAGTCATCATCATGACGGACTGACGTTACCGCAACTCGTACATTTTGGCAGCCTCATGGGCTATCATTACCACCCCCACGTCTGCTCTTCGGACAGCGTGTGCGGGTCGGTCAATGTTTACGCGTCCTGTGAGCTGCCATGAGGAAGAAGTGAAGCCATGTCAATACTGTGATAGACTTTGCCTTAGTGCCCAAACCCGGTGTCATCCAGCAGTTGGTGGCTTTGCCTCAAGTCGCACCGTCCCTTCTTCTCTTTCATTCTCGTGGTATCTTGTTGGGAAAGTCGCCGTCATACTTGTGAGCTCAAGGACTTGAAGTTGAGTTCTCTGACTTGTGAAATTCACATTGATGCTCGCTAGAATTGTGTTTCTCGTGAATCTGAAGGGCACCATCCATCCAACGCAAGCAGCCCCAGCTCATTGCACTGCGGTTCCGGTCAGTGAAATGCCTACGGAGAAATATATGCTCACAAAATGGTAGACGAGCCAAGCTGGTTCTCTCGTGGATCTGCCGCTCACTTACTTTTTTTCCGACGGAGAATGTCATATGATTATTCTATCACACTGCATTTGTACCTTGGAACGCAACGCATTGCGTTTCGTTTAAGGCATGCGAGACAAGAACGAGACAAGCGCGTCAACTTCTGGTGGCCAATCAACAATGAGAATGAGAGAGAACAAGACCTTGAAATGTTAACGTTGCTGCATGCATGCAGCTGCTGCGCATGCGCAGGCCAAGGTGGACCCAGTCAATAAAACGTTCCATTCATCCAGTGCCGCCGCACGCTGCGCTTTTAGATGAAAGCGCTTGTCACGCGTAGTACACAGCAACAAATGCGCTGCAATAAGAACGTAGGTTGCTTCAGATCGCATATGCATTCGGCAGTGAATCAGGCACGAGAAGCGACTCACCCACCGCTGGCCCGACTTCTTGGCATCCTGTGCATGTGATGGTGCTGCGGACAGGCTGTGTCTGCCCAAGGGAGAAATCATTTCAACGGCGCCAATGACTATTCCGCCGTCGACCTTGGGCCATGGTTTTGGGAAACGGGCGCTCGTGCGGACGTGTGCCGGGCAACTTGAGTCTTCGCCTCGAGCCTCACGACTGGAGCCCTGGGTAGGGTCACATTGCTGCTTATGGGAGTCGATTATCCGCCTCGCAATATGTGTAACTGGGTCCAATGTCGTCACTGCGAGACATGTCCGTGCGATCCTGCAGAGACAACAATGCAGAATTCACTCTCACATTCACGAGCATGCAGAGCTTCATACACCGGCTGCCGCCGCACGGGTCCTCTCTCTGCTGCCACGAGGAGGACCCAGTCCCAGAATCCCCATGCAACATGTGTCGAAAGCGCTCCCGCGCTCGCAATCCCACGCTCGTACAGGACGCTAACTCGCCGCCATCTCCTCCAAGGTATAAAGCTCGCCGGTCTCCCGCCGGTCTCGTCCCTCTCGACAATGCTTTCCCCCCTCAGACAAGCAGTACCTTCGGCCGTCTTCCTTTCCTTAGACTTCACGCCCTAGACCCTTTCGATCCTTTCCTCACACCCCCACCACAAGCTCACGACCTTGTATCGACACCCTATCCATCATGCGCTCCGTCCTGCTTCTCCTCGTTGCCCTTGTTGCGACCCTGACCGCTGCGGTCCCGCTCTCCTCGGACCCGCCTGCAACGATCTCGTCCGATCTGGTCGCTCAAATCCAAGAACTTGCCCCGGACATGACCGAACGCGACATTCGCCTCGTGACTATGGGCATGTCCGACGCACAAGTCAAGGCCGGCATTGACGAGGCCAAGACCGAGCTCGCTGGAGGATTGTCGACCATGGCCGCCAAGACACCGCGCGACGTGCCGCAGCTGGGCACTTCTGAGTTGGACCAGCTCAAGAAATTTGCCCACTATGCGGGCGTCGTGTACTGTGGCGACCGCCAGTCGCTCATGAGCTGGACTTGTGGTGCGAGATGCCGCGAGTACGTGATCTCTGCCCAGTTTCATGATGTCTCGCGTATCGCTGCCGTTTCATTTGCACTGTACGCTGACACGAACCGTTATTGTCGCTTGTATTTCTGCTTCAGCCCGATCACCGCTGGTACCAAGACCCATGGTGTTTACGACGTTGCAGGTAATTTTGGCTTCATTGCCGAACGCCCATCGTCCAAGGAAATCTACGTCGTTTTCCGTGGGTCATCCGACATTCGTAACTGGCTCGATAACTTCCAATTGTGGCAGCGCGAATGGCCGTTCCCTATTGCCGTCAAGCCCGAGCGCAAAGTCCAGGTCCACAAAGGTTTCATTGACGCGTACGATCGCTTGCGCGGTGACGTGACCAAGACGCTGCGCGGCCTGCTCGCAGACCCAGCCAAGAAGGACTGGACTGTCGTCATTACTGGCCATTCGCTCGGTGCGGCCATGGCAACCATTGCGGCCGTTGATCTCGTCAGTGCCGGTATCGGCTTGGATCCCGCAAAGGTCACGTTGTCAGCCTTCCACTCGCCGCGTGTGGGCAACTCTGAGTTCTCGCGCATTGTGTCCAACCTGGGTCTCGCACAAGTCGAGCGCGTTGCACAAGACAACGACATTATTGTGCATGTTCCGTCCGACTGGCTCGGGTATGAGCACATTGCTGGCGAAAAGTACATCATGGGCGATCAAGTGTACGCTTGCCAGGGCACCGAGGATCGCAGGTGTTCCCGGTCGCGTGCGCCTGTGTTGAACTTGATTGTGCACATGCGCTTCATGAAGCGTGAGTTGTTCTTTGGAGGGTTGGGCGGATTCAAGGTGCCCTTGTTGTGCGATTGAAGCAACATTGAGGGAGGAGATAGAGATAGACGAGCCGCATGTGTCGTCGGTTGTGTTTGTGGTCCGTGAGTTGGCCATTTTTTGCTTTTTTCATTTGTTCCGCTCCTACGTGTGCTTGTGTCTGTCTATACCTCAGTATAAACATTGGATTGTATTAATATCATTCATTCATCATCCTGGTACCGTCAAGCGGATTCTTCGACCGGGATTCGGTCAAGAGGGCGAGTCAACCCAACTTGAACCACGTCATTGCGAAAATGGAGGTATATATCAGATGGCAGACGAGAACAGAAGGAATTGTATACACATTGAGACAGGTTGACGGAGTTGAACCGTATCCACTTGGTACTGCGGGTTGCTGTGCATTTCCCGGGCTATTGCAACGGCAGCAGGATCGGCCCGCGGCGCCCAGTCTGCCGCCAAACTTGCGCCTGCCAGAGCCGGCCGTATGGGGAGTGCCATGGTGGAATGCACGGCACGAATTGTCGCCGATGCGGCAGCCAGTGTTGTCCCGGCTGGAAACAAAAACGTGCGCAGAGTAACGGCAAGGCCAAGGACACTGGGTCCCACAGGAATTCAAGTTACACGCGAATCGCAGGCTTGATCCAGGGCCAGCCGCACACGTATCTCGCGTTTCTGTCTTGAGGAGCTCGTACTCAGGGTCGAAGATGTAGCGTAGCGTGTCCTAGTTGGAGAGGCGACGCATTTGCTGCTGCTTGTACGGCAGAGTGGTCATGCTACCCAGGGCTGCGGCCGGCAGCGACTCGAGAGCCTTGCGGAGTGCGTCACACACTTCCCAGTACTATACTGGTCGTGAGCCACTGCACTTGCCGCTCATGGGATGGTAGGCCAGGAGGGTCGTGATAGGAGCCAAGGCGTTGACGGAGTTGATGCCGCGCCGCTGCCGTAATGAAGGTTGATGAGGTCAGCGGGTGCAAATAAAGGGTACAACCAGGGCATAATGGCACGTTCACAGATGATGGCCCTCTCGATAAACGGCGTTTTGTCAGCAGCAGTCGAATACGCGGGAAACGCCGCCATGCGGATGGTCATCAGCGTACACATCGCCGCGGACAACTCCGTTGAGGCCTACGAGATTTCCCTGGATGGCGATACCACCGTCAATGTACGAGTCGCGAAGCTCGACTGCGTGTCGCGAGTTGCCTGACAACTGCATGTGGGCGATTTCCGCCACGAGCTCCGATTATGGTGTCCAGTTTGCTGTGTCGAGACGGCGTAAAGGGGGCATGCGACGGAGTTTCGGGACGAATGTCAACGTCGGTTGAGAAGCGAAAAACGGCTTCGTCGGGAGGCCAAGTGGCGGACCTTGCCAGCTTGATCAAGCTGGGGACGAGATGGAATGGGGCTAGTAAACCCCATGACAGCGCCGATGACTCTTCATATAATGTATAGATTGGCCGCAAGAACCGCCAGCGTAAATGCAGTCGTGATTGCGAAAGAGCTGGGCCTTTGTACATTCGCGGGGTGGCGGAACTTGACATCTGTCCAACAAACTGCCAAAATCCGGTCAAGCTGCACTCACTGCCGCAGTCACTGTTGCGAGCATTTCAGTCATTGATTCACAACTAACAACTTTCGAGCGGGTATCGACTTTCTCGGAGGGAACCCAGAGATGCGAAAGCCAAGCAAATTCAGACACTCGAGCAAAGCATGTCCCCTTGATCTTGCATGTAAACAAGTTCCCGCAAACACACAAAGAGCCAAGAAAAAACAAGCAAATTTTGCCGTCAAATTTAGATGAGGACAACGGCACCACCAGCAGCCTTGATCTTGGCCTCGGCGCGCTTGGAGACTTCGCGAGCCTTGACGATGAGGGGCTGGGCGGGGAGGACACCGTTACCGAGAACCTTACCGTAACCCTGAAGATATTTGAAAACAAATTCGAACGCAAACGCCATGTCAGTACTCCGATCTGAGAAAAAAAAGGCAAACTTGCATCCGTTTCGCTCCTGCTGAAATCCAAATCCCGCACTCGGAATATACGTACAGCGTTGAGGGTGTTGATGACGGGGGCAACATCGGTCTTGCCGGCGAACTCGGCGCGCACTTCCTCGCCAACAAGCGACCAAAGCTTGTTCACGTTGACGGTGGGCTTCCAGTACTTGTTCTTGTTGAGGTTGAAGTAACGCATACCAACCTTACCGAAGTAACCAGGATGGTACTTGTCCATGTTGATGCGGTGGTGGTGCTGGCCACCAGCGAGACCACGACCACCGGGATGCTTGCGGTGCTTGCCGACACGACCGTGACCGGCCGACACGTGGCCGCGGAGCTTGCGGGTCTTGGAGAAACGGGTAGGCTACGAGGGGAGAAAATGCGATTGTTGGGTCGTTCAGCATTCGTGAGTATGGGACCAAGTGCATAGAGCAGCAGCAGCAGCGATTCCGGGAAACGCCCAGTTTGCGTCAGTCTCGTTGAATGTTTGACAGGCCATAACGTGGTTGTGCATGGTTCGGTGCTGGATCTAGTTGAGGATGTAGGTTTGACGCAAAGAAAACTGGCAGGGGTTCCCCTATACGAAGGGTAAAGCTTGGAGCATGTTGAGGTTGACCGAGTAGGGGAAAGGTGGCCAGCGGTGGAAGGTTGTCGATTGCGACGGATTGGTTGCGACGGATTGATGGCACGACTGACGCAAATTGGGCGTTTCTGGACCGGTCAGAGTAGACATTGATGTATATACCATGGTGAAGGGCTAAGCCGGAAAAAACAGCTGTTTAGCAAGAGGGGGCGCTCTCATCCAACGATATGCGAGGCAGTAAGTGGATGGTTCATGGGTCGGATGGATCGGCGGGCCATTTCGCGAACGCCACTCGCCTACTCACTTGCAGATCCACCATGCATTTGCGAGCACGACATGGTTATTAACAATGATATGTGTAAAGATATTTACGAATGCCAGAGTCATCATAGAAGGGCAGAACAAGCATGACGTTACTGCGGCGGTACCACATCCGTCAACAGCACCACGTCAATGTTGTCATGCACCGGCGACAGCAGAATCTCAGCATCGAACTTAACCACCTTGCGCTTCTTGGCGGCCTTGAGCGTGCCGACGAGTCCCTCGAGCGTGTTGGCGATCAGGTCGTCCTTGGACAGGGCACCAAACTTGACCACGTATTGGCCCGGCGTCGAAGCGGAAGGGGTCCCGAGACGCTTGATTGACGTGACAAGGAACTCGATTTCTTGGGTGACGGTGCCAGTCATGTTGATGGCGTTGGTGGTCTGGCGGTGGATAGAAAAGTGGGCAGTGAGATTGGGATCATAGATTGCATTGCCCAGGGAGACAGACTCTTCATTACATTGAGGTGGAAATCAACTTGCGACGACAATACATATCCTCACGCCACCCCTCGACAGTGTTCATCAAGGACAGCATGCAGGACAGGACGCGTCCGGCGAAATTTCAAGTTTCAAGTCAAGATCTTCGAAAATACTTGGAGCTCTAAAAGAGCCATGCATCGCTTTCCCCCTTTGCTCAAACCACCCGGCGCACTCTTGCCTCTCCTCTCCCATCGACCCGCCCCCATCTTTCCCGGAACACTCCACGCAATCCGCCGGCTCTCGTCGTCACCCTCGACCCAACCGACTTGTGCCAACAAAGTTCCCAACCATCGCCGCCGCCGAAGCATGCTGACCGAACTCACCGAGCCCAAGCTCCACCCGCAAGTCCTGGGTTCAAAACCGGCCCCGCCCCTGCACTGGCTGGGCTTGTCGACCATCACGTACCGGATCCCAAGCGACGCTCCCACCAAGACGCGGTCATATGAGGCCGTGTACCGCACTCGGCACGGGCTCAAGCAGGCCGACGGGGAGACAGTAGGCAAGACACAGCGTGGCCGCCTGGACGGTACACATGTCACACACGAATCTATTTGAACCTCGGTTGTGCAAACGATAATCTTGACGCACTCTCTCCCTGCTCGCGCAGCCAACGACATTATCGCCATTACCAACTCGACGCTTCGTCCCGAGCTAAACAACCGCCTCGTCGTCGTCATGCAATATCGCCCAGCCGTCAATGCCTACACGCTCGAGTTTCCCGCTGGCTGCATTGATCCGCACGAAACCAATGCGCTCGCGTCTGGATTGCGCGAGCTTAGGGAGGAAACAGGCTTGACTGCAAAGCCCAACAGTGCTCGCGTTGCCTACCAATTTACGTACGAGCCTGGGATTTCCAGTTCGTTGGGGAATGCCATCACATGCGAAGTGGATCTGGATGCTCCAGAGAACAAGGACCCAAAGCCCGAGTTGGAGGATGACGAGTGGAGTTTGCAGTTGTATTTGTTGCCGCTCGAAGGGCTGCATCGTACACTGACTGGTATGTTATTTGCTCTGTTCGGCAAGGCACGCGAATCGTGTGTGTACAAAACAATGATGACGGTGCGTGTTGTGAATGCATCATGTAGAATTTGCGGCAAAGCACGAGCACGTCCTTGTGGATTCGAGGCTCGGCGCGTACGCACTCGGGTTGGAGCATGCGGCAAGACTGTTGCGCAAGTCGTAAACAGTTTGCAGAGGAGAATGAATAGTCAATATGCATGTGTATCGAAAGCCAGACCGAGTTGCAAAACGAAGTAAACAAACATCAATGCAAAAACCGCATGTACGCTGTCCAAAATGGGCCTACCGAGTCAGTTTCCGTGCATGACCCTTGCGCTTTGGCGACCACGAGCCCAAATCAACATACCCAACACCAACCCACCTGCCGCCGTCAATGTGCCCACCACATTGCGAATGATCTCATACTTGATACTCTCCAACTGGGTCCGAATGTTTGCAATCTCCGTCTCGATCCGTGCGTCCGCCTCCCTGATTTTGGTCTCTTGGATCGACGTTTCGTCGCGAATGCGGCCCTTTTCCAAGTTCATGTCGAGGCGCACACCGGCTTGCAGCCGGTTGGTCTCCTCACGCATGCGCTGCTTGAGCCGCTCGAGCTCGGCAGTCAGGCGCTCGGTTTCGGACCGAAGAATGGCAAAGTCGTTCTTTTCAAGCATTTTGATTTCGGATTTGAGTGCCGTGAAGTCGACCTTGTACATGTGGACATTCTGGGAGACGCAAAACACAAGTGAGTGTGGGAAAAAAAATGTGACAATGACCGATCCATATGCACCTTTTCCTGCTCGCCCTTGGTCACCATAGTCGACTTGAGGTTGACCATACTAGATGCTGCCCATGTCAGTCTCACCCCCCACCATCAAATCGTTGTCTGTACACCGGCATGCATGGAAACGCACACACCTCTCGCTAATCACTTCTAGAAACGACTCCATGATGGCCTCGGACTGCTCGCGAGAAAACCCCTGCTGCTCGAGCCGTTGCACAAACCGGTACGTGTCAAACGTGGGCGGATTCGAGCTGCCGCCGGCAGGGCCGCCACCCGTTGTGTAGGATCGGAGGGGGCCTCGATCCGTGCATGTGGACGGCGGTGCATGTCCCTGGGATCGGGCCGCAGAGTGGACCGCCAGGACTCCAGTCGACGCTGGTAGGAGGCCGAGGAAGGCGCGGGCCGTGGCGGGGGTGAATGATGAGGGGCGGATAGACATGTCTACGATGCTCAATGTGGGTCAACTAGCGGTTGCTGAAGGTTTGTGGGCTGGTCGTGTGGAACAGATATTCATTGATTTGCAATGGATCCAAGTAAAACATGTGGTGGTGTGAACCTCTGTGGCGCTGACCTGGTGCCGCCAACAGCGACTTGAGCCACGTGCACGCAACCACGGCCAGCGACAGCGTTCACCAACAGAAGACGAGTTCTAACGAGAGTGTAATGATAACCGGGATAAGACAACACAGAAAGACAATGTCGGCATGCAGTCGGCCCCTCAAACAAAACCAACGACAAAGGGGTTCAAACAGTCAAAAAGAAAGAAAGCACAAGACAATGAAGGTGCAACTCCTCGCTCCAACGACATGTGCACACATTTAATCGCGCTTTGCCTTCCGAGCCAAGGCAATGGTGGCACGTCCCGACTTGTGGTCGTCAAAGGACCGTCCCAGGCGCGACTGCGGGCCCATGTAATCCTTCATGATAAAGTCCCAAATGCACTTGATCCACGACGTGTGGTAGGCCAGCGAGTTGTAAAACTCGGGGGCAATGCGGCGGATTTCGGGCAGCTTGGACCAAGGGATCTTGGTAAAGTCGTGGTGCTCGTTGTGGAACCCAATGTTCATGAAGAGAAGGTTGCCCGAGCCGTAGTACGACATGGTTTCCTGCGAATGGGTTCAGATTGGGTGAGCAAGACCAGAAACCAAGAGAAAAGAGCGAGAAGAGAAAAAAAAGAAGAGACGAACCTGGCCGTCCTCAAAAGTGTAGTGCTCTTGAATAAAGTGCGCCGCGCCGGGATGAATACCATACCCAAACCACAAGCTCAAAAACATGTACATCAACCCGCGCGGGCCGCAGTACGTGTAAATGGCCAAATCCGTGCTGACGGTCCAAGCCCAGTTGACGAGCTCCCACTTTTGCGGCGTCTTCATCATGGCGGCACCACGGAACACGTAAAGGAAGGGGAAGCAAAACACCCACACAAACTTGAGAAACCGATTACCCTTGACCAACTTCCACTCGATATCGAGGGGCAAGTCTGGGTCCTTGCCGTGGACGCCCTGGAACGTGTGGTGCTCCAAATGGTACCTGCGGAACGAGGCCGAGATCGGGAACACAATGCCAATGTTTGCAATGAGGCCGAGAATGCGGTTCGGGAAGTTTGCCTTGAAGGCCAAGTTGTGCGACGCCTCGTGAATGACCACGCCAAACATGCCCGTGATGGTGGCGCCAATCAGGTACGACGCAAGCACCATCCAGGCCCAATGGGCATTGTAGAACCAGCCGTTGGTCGACCCGAAGGCGTACGCCGTGGCGACCTGAATCGAGACAAGCAGCACCGTGATGTACTTTGTCTTCCACTCGATCGAGTACAAGTCCTTGATTTCCGGGTGGGCGTCGAGAATGGCGTGCTTGCGCTTCAAGTGCGGCTCGTCCATGTCGTCAATGGCAATGTCCTCATGCACATTGGGCACAGACTTTTCCCAGGCGCCCAGGTAGGTTGGGTGGCGCACGTCGTAGATGGGAACGTCGTCCGTGGCCGACGACCGCGATGCAACATCGACGGCCTCGTCCGAGGCAGCGGCGTGGGCCGGGGCAGAGCCGGCGTCGGCAAACATGGCATGCGTGCGGGCCAGCGTATCGGGCTTCTTTGTCCGGACCATGGTGGCGAGATGGGAGGCGGGTAGGCAAGTGGGTTCTGGTTGGGTAAGTTGGAGCGGGTATGGGCCGATGGGTCTAAGAGGCTGTGGGAACAAGGAAAACATTCAAAGTGTCAGATGGAGCTGACTGATGGATGGAGTGATGGGAGCGGCAGGCGATCGATTGGCGATTGGCGGCAATGAACCAGTTCGCTTGGCTCTTTGGGCGGGGGGGGGGATGCATTGCGTGACGTACGTAGCGGGGTTTGGCGGCGGGAATGCGACAAGCACTTCACTTGACACTCTTCTCCTGGCAAAGACTGACCAAAGAAAGGAGGAGAGAACGGACAACAGGCAGACTAGGAGAACCGAGCAAGAGTCAAGAGTGGGCGGAGCAGTCCTTTTGAAAACTTTTTGAATCGGCGGTCAATTTAAGTGGAGCGTTGGACAAGCGCAGATCATGGCTGCTGCAAATCATCCAGCCAATGCTGACGTCTCGGCTGGTCGCCAGCTTCAAGTGAGCCGAAAGCGTGACGGCAACGCCCACCTCCAGCACCGGCCTTCGGCCTTGGCGTGCACCAATTTATCGATTACTAGTAGTACATAGTGCTGTTGCTATCGATCTGAGGTGAGTGCAGGCCAGCTTACAGTGACACTTTTTGCCCTGCCTATTGTCATGTTTTCCCGCCGCATTCAAGTTCCCACTCCAATTCTACATATCATCCTTTTCAACGTCGTTTTGGGGAAGAAACATTGTCGAATGCATAAATGCTTCAAGAACAATAAAAAGATGTGAGAAGGATGTAAATATGTACACACAAAAAAAGAGATTCAACACTCGCCACGGACAGCGACAGAACTTGCATCCTCTTATTAATATTTACCTCCTCCGAGTCGACCCAGTGCCGCGCCTGCGGTCTTCCCTCTCCTCCTCGTCCCTCTTCCTCTTCTCCTTGTCGGCCAACAAGACGGCCACCCTCACAAACACCTGAATCAAATCCAAATACAGCTCGACGGCATGGTCCATCTCCAAATGCTCTTTCGTCACCTCGTGCATCAAATCGGCCTGCATGGCGCGATGAATCATGACCTGCGTGTCCAACACAATGTACGCCGATGCAAACAGCAACCCGAAAAACAGCTCGGCCGTATACGACATGGTCACGCCAAACAACAGGCGCGCAAACAAGAGCACGAGCGACACGGCAGACAGACCACCAAGCACCCCGAGCGTGTACACAATGGACCTGCGCCGCGCATACATGGCGGCCAAGCTGAACGAGGCAAACAGTAAGAAGGTGCACATTGCGGCTTGCGGGACAATGGCCGGGCTGCTCACAATGCCGACCCAGGCAATCAGTGGCGCCAGGTGCGCGCCCTTGATGGCAGCAAAGGCAAACAACAGTGCACGGCGGGTGCCGAGGTATTCCTTTGTTCTTGGGACCAGTTGGAAGGCAAACAGAGTGGCGACCATGGCAATGGCACCGAGCCACGGAGACGCGGTGAGCCAGGGCATCAGGCGAGACCCAAACTGGAAGTAGATGGTGGCTGTGGTAGTGGCCATCATGAGCGCCAGAATTGAGTAGACGCGCGAGACATGGTGCTGTACTTGAGGCTGCAAGGGCAATGTCGAGACGAGCGACGAGAGCGGGAGTGAAAAGAAGGACGACGTCGGGTCGGTGCCAGCGTGCGACGTGTGGCGGCCGAATGAAAAGGTTGACATTGTTGATTGGTATTCCCGTTATCAAAGATTGCGTATGGTAAAGGTGATGTTATGGTGCATTCCATTGCTGATGCCAAAGGGAGCGAGGTCGCGGCGTTCATATTTATATCGTTGTCAATGGCTGTGACACGTCACAAACCCGACAGCGGCATTCGCGGAGGCAACTCGGTTAGAATTGAACTGCGACGGTCATCATCAACCGTATCGAGAGAGAAGCGTGTAGAATAACAAAGAATATCATAACCCACCCACCCGATAAACCATGAAGAGATTATTAAATACAAACAACCTTGACTGAATCCGATCCGGCGCCCATGCCCTACTTCCTAAACGTCACCTTGACCACCTCGTCCTTGCCCTCAAAGGGACTCGTTTCATGCAACTCGGTCTTTGCCCTTCCCGAACACACTTCATTGACATACTCGACAAACGCGATATCGCGCCCGGGTACCATCCTCACCTCGGACAAGCCCTCAAACCTTGGCGCTCCAAACACGGCGGCAATCTCTTGCTGTGTAATGCCCTTTGGCAGCCCTTGCACCACCAATGTCGGGTTGGGCGGGACAAGATCGTCGGGCACGGCGGCCATGGCGTGTGCGGCTGCAGCGGCACCTGATCCAGGCGCGCCAATGGGCGGCATGGGCATGGGCATGGACGGTGCGCCGGCTCCGGCTCCAGCTCCAGCTCCGGCCAGCGGTGGCGGCGGAGGAGCACCCAGGGGCATGCCGGGCGGCGGCGGCGGCATTCCGGGAAAGCCTGCGGGAGCGGGCAGGGGTGGGACAAAGCCCGGCGGGAGAACGGGCGGCACGCCTGTGGCACCTGCAGCAAGGGCGGCCATGGACGGTGGCGGAGGAGGCAAGGGCATGCCCAGTGGGCCCATGGGCATGGCAAGCGGTTGCATTGGGGCGACGGCGGGACGCGGGGCAGAGGCGGCCAGGGCGGCGCGTTTGGATTGACGTTCGGCGAGTTCCTTGACACGTTCCTCTGCAGAGTTTTTCCATTGGTGAGCGGCCAAGTGATTGGGACAGATGGTTGGAACAAGAAACGGCGTACCAGCGCGCTTGGCGTGCTTGTCGGCGTACTCTTCGAGCTGACCGAGCTCGCTCGCAACGACACGACTCGTCATTTTGGCGTATTGAACAATCTGCGGTATCGACGAAAAAAAAAAAAAAAAAAAAGAACGGTCAAAGACTGCGACAAAGAAGCAACATGCGAGTGCTGCTCGGACAACAGACCATGGGCTTGCCAAGAAACTGAGCATCTTGCATCTCCTTGTACGCAATCTGAGCATCCTCCAATCGCTTGAAAATGACCCAGGCTTGGCCACGCTTGAGAATGGCCTTGCTGCACCGGACTTGGACAATCTCGCCGAAATTTTCAAACTGGCGCATCAGGTGGCGGCGCAGGGTTGTGTGTCCCATCCTTTCGGGCAGGTTGCGACAGTAAAGGGTGCGCGAGGGCGGGTTGGTGTCAGGCTGGATGACAATTGGGCGGCCGTGTTTGCCAAACATGAGCTTGGCGCCAGCGCCTGGTTTGGAGGGTGCTGCTGGTGTTGCTGGTGCCTGTGGTGCAGCCGGAGGTGCGGCGGCAGCAGACGCCGTAGACGGATCAACTTGCATTTGATCCTGATCCATGGTGTTTGGTGTGGACAATTCAAAGAAAACGTGATGGAGAGCAGCCAGGCAATGTGTAATGTGTAGGCTGAAGGGTGTGTGCTTGGCAGTTGAGAGATGGATTGCCCAGAGTCAACGTCAATGCGTTGCAATCGTTTAGAATAGAAAAGGCATAGCATGTTATTTCGTGACGATTATTAATACTTGTTTCTTGGAGAATCCGAAGTTCATCAAGGACGGTCCGCCGATCTGATCCACAGGCAGACTGTGGTGTGGACAATGGACTGGTCCACCCAACTTGAAGAGCCAGTCCGACAGTCGACAGTCGACAGTCGAGACGCGTCAACAACGACTCAACAAGACACCCACGCCAACCACGGTATCCGCCCGATACATGCGCATCGTATAGCTATAGCCGTCGTCAATGAGCCGTCCTGCAATGATGGAATCGGTTCGAGGACACGACGCAACGACTTTACACACCTCCTCAGAAGCAGCCCACGTTCAATCATGATTCCTAATCGCCGCGGCAACCGCCACAAGCGCTCCAAATCCGCGTCGTGTGCCCCTTCGGCGGGGTCCCAGTCTGCGTCAAACGCACCACGCGACCCACACTCTTTTGTCTCGCCCACAAAGACGGGCACAGCCGCCCCCTCTGCTTCAAACTCCCCCTCGGGTACCTCCCAATCGGTCAGCACCGCCACCTCGTCCGCCCGTGCTCGCGCTCGCAGGCAACGCAACGCCACCTTCGAGTCGATCCCGTACCGCAAAGCCTCTCTCTCGGCCGCAACACTCGCTCCAAGCTCGTCATCACCCGTGCCAGATATTTCCATCTCCAGCGACGCTGACGCCGTGGTCCAAATTGATGCCAACCCGCAACGCAAGCAACCGTCACCGCCAGTCACGGGGCCTCCCATCCCACGCGACAAGCACCGCCGCACCGCGTCCTTCTCATCGGTGGCCATTGCCAATCGCTCGTCACCCGCACGCTCGCGCCAGCAAACAAATTCAATCACCATTGACGGAGTCACTCTCTCCAAGGACTCGCTCACACTCACGGGCGACAAGGCGCCATCCGCCGCATCATCCAACCACCCACCGCTCTCTGCCTCGGGCGTCATCCACCACCACCGCCTCAGCATTGACTCGATCGCGTCCGAGTCGCACAAGGATGGTCCCGAATCCTACGTCTACTACCCGACCTCCAAACCGCCTGCGAGCGACTGGTTTGCCGGAGGTAAACTGGTGCTTGATGGACCCACCATTCGCGACGCGTTTGGACGGACCGTCATGCTTCGTGGCGTGAATTTGTGTGGCAATTCAAAGCTGCCAACCACCCCGCACGCTGATAATCCGGAACATTCCGAGTTTTTTGACACCAAGAGCGTGTCGTTTGTCGGGCGGCCGTTCCCTTTGGAGGAGGCCGATGAACATTTTTCAAGGCTGGCGCATTGGGGATTGGTATGTCATCCCCTTCTCTTTCTAGAACGAGTCCTTTTTCTCGCTCGGACTGACTGGACATTGTCGTATGAACAATCAGACATTTGTGCGCCTTCTAGTACCCTGGGAAGCCCTTGAACACGCCGGCCCGGGCAAGTACGACGAGGAATACATCACCTACCTCATCAAGCTGTGTGAGCTCATGCCAAAGTACGGTATCCGGTGCTTTATCGACCCGCATCAGGACGTGTGGTCGCGATTCTCTGGCGGATCGGGTGCCCCTGGATGGACGTTTGAGGTTGTCGGCATGGACATTCGCAAGTTTAAGGCAACGGGTGCCGCGCACGTGCACAATGCGCACCTGGCCGGGTACTGTGATTGCACTGTGGACCCTGTCACGGGCGTATTCAAGCCCAGGCAGACCACTGGCGCCAAGGGCGACGCCCAAGAGGAGGCCAAACAACGTGGTATACCTCCTTCATTCACTCTCTACAGTGTGAATGACCTACCGGAATCGAGCTGACCCAGTGTACATTTTTTAGGTCCACACGGCGAATTGCCATATCAGCCCATGCTCTGGCCGTCGAATTACACAAAGCTTGCTTCGGCCACCATGTTCACGTTGTTCTTTGCCGGCGCGACGTTTGCCCCTAATCGTATGGTGGATGGCGAAAACATTCAGCATTATCTGCAGCGGCACTATCTCAACTGCTACAAGTACTTGGCTTCGCGGGTCAAGCACTTGGACGCCGTGATTGGCTTTGAAGGTAGCCTTCATTTTCATTCCCACTCTCTCACCATGGCTTTCGTTAACTATGTAACTGGTTGTGCTCGCTCGTAGTCATGAATGAGCCGCACCAAGGCTACATTGGGCTTCACGACATGACCCGTTTTGATCCAACCGAAGCGCTCCTCCTCGGCGACAACCCTTCGGCCCTGCAATCCTTCTTGCTTGGCGAAGGCATTGAACAAGACGTTGAAGTATGGGTGCGGTCGTGGCCCGTTCCCTCGCGCTACGACTCGACGCGCGTGGTCAATGCCGAGCGCGAACGCGTGTGGCTGCCGGGCTACTCGTGCCCATGGCTGGCCGAGGGCGTGTACGCTCTGGACCCGGAATCCCAAACGGGCGGTGTGTTGCTGAAACCAAGGCATTTCTCGCATCATCCGCGAACGGGCGTCAAGATCGATTTCAACCAGGATTTTTACTTGCCCTTTATTCAAATGTATGCCAATGCCGTGCATGCCGAGTTTCCCGCAGCCATGATCATGGCCGAGCCCATTCCTCAGGAACTGCCGCCCGTGTTCAACACGCAGATTCGCAACTTGGTGTATGCGCCGCACTGGTATGATGTCAAGAGCTTGTTTAGCAAGTCGTTTAATGGGTTGATTACCCATGATGTGCCCGCGTTGCGGCTGTCGAGGAATATCTTGGCGGCTACGTACTTTGGGTTGAGTGGGGCAAAGAGAAACTATACGCGGCAATTGGGGAGGTTGAAGGGCATTGGCGAGGAGAGGGTTGGCAGTGTTCCGTACGTCTATCACCTCGTTCTCGTAAATATAGTGGTTGGCGCTCACCCTGCGTGCGTGCGAACACGATTACAGGACAATTATTGGCGAGTGCGGCATTCCCATGGACCTCAACAAGCGCTCAGCGTTTGACTCGGGCAACTACACGCACCATAAAACTTTCTCGATGCCGTCATTTCGTCACTGGAAGCAAACCTATTGCACTTTACCTTGTGGACATACAATCCCGTACGCTGCTCTGAGCCACATTTTGTTCGTTTTTTCACAGTGATCCCCCTGACCATGTTCTTTCCCTCTCATTTGGTGCTTAGGGTAACGACAATACGCATGGCGACTACTGGAACGGCGAAGACTTTTCCATCTACTCGCCGCGCCAACACGTGCAATACCAGCTCAAGCCCGAGGAGCGACGCGCGCGCCGCAAATCCAAGCTGCTCAAGGCCAGCCTTGGCGTGCCAATTCCATCGTCCACAACAACCAAACTGTCTGCGGCATCCACGTCCAAGTCACGCATCGCCAAGCGCACTGCTGGCGCGAAAAAACCGGCCAAACTTCACTTGGGCGGCGGGTCGTCCTCGTCCAACTCGCTGGACAACAAGGATGACGATCATGAGCGACGGCCCTTGCTTGCTCACAACGACAACAAGTACGACGCCATGTCGAGCACCGCGTCGCTCGACACGTCACTGACTAGCCCCTGTCGCCGCACACACCGTTTGATATCACCGAGGTGTTTTTTAACGAGGACTTGCAGCATCATATGGGCGGCAGGGTGCTGGATTCCGTCATTCGCCCGTATGCTGCGCGGGTCGCGGGTACGCCGACAAGGTGGAGTTTGATGTCAAGACGCTCAAGTTTAGGTATATGATTGACTTGCACACATGTCCTCGTCATGGTTGGGTTAACATTTTGCATCCGGTCTGTTCATAGGCTCGAGTTCACAGCGCACCAAGTCAAACTGGCCAACGACCGGCTCACAGCGGCCTACTTCAAGTACCTGACGTCCGAGATTCCCGCGCAATGTTACGAGTCGGTGATTTACGTGCCAAAGTACCACTACGGGTACGAGTCGCTGGTCGTGACCGTGTCCGACGGCCACTGGGCTTACTTCAAGGGAGAACAAACGCTCGTGTGGCGCATTGATGAGATTGCGCCCGGGTCCACCCATTGGTTGCAAATGGAGGTCAAGTCGCGCATGGACGGCAAGCGCGGAGCCAACAGTAGGAGGTGTTGTGGCAATGTGCAGGCTTGGGTGAGGGACACGTGTAGTGTCATGTGAGCGTGGATGAGGGCGTCCGAGAGCAGTTTCGAGGAAGGAAAGGCGTTTGGGGTTTTTGCGTTGGTTGCGATGTTTCGCAACACTGTGCTTTTCTTGTTCAAGATGTTGGCCACCTCCGTCATATAAATACTACAATTCTTGGGCACACGCAAGTGAGAATTAAACATTACGGCGAAACAGGAACAGCTGAGTCCCAATTCCCAACGGTGGCCACACTGGTGGTGGCCGTGTATTCCATACTCAAAGCGGCTATCGCAATGAAAAGCAGAGAAAAGAACAAGAGAAGAACCAAACATTTTTGAGTAGGGTAGGGCACGACAAAAGAAAAAAAAGTACAGGACAAGTTGAAACGAGAGACAGAAAGAGAGACAAAGGTGCGGCGCGCTCTCGCAGGTCATGATGTAATGGGACCGATACGGCGGCGAGTTGAGAAGCAGAACGGACAGTCTCAATTCGCCACGCCACGCATGTATGTTTGCATGGTACATGGTGCATGACCTATAAAAAAAAGGGGGGGGGGCAGCGAAAACAACATTGTTCATGAAATGGCAGGTGAATACAAATGCAACAAGCGGGCAACGAGGCGGGAAAATGAGCGACACAACACACCTAGGTTGCGGCGCTACAAACATGCCCCTCTTCCTAACCCCCCGCGCCAACTCGGGCACTGAAACAAGCCGAAAACAAAAGGCATCCACGCGCGCAACTTTACAAGGCCGAAGCACCGGTAATGATATCCACCAGATCGTTGGTGATGGACGCCTGACGCTGACGGTTGTACAAGAGAGTCAACCGATCCACCATCTCGCCGGCGTTCTTGGTGGCATTGTCCATGGCGGACCGACGGGCCGCAAACTCGGCAGCGTGACCCTCGTTCATGGCCCAGTGAAGCGACGTGGCAAACATGAACTGGTGCAAGTTGGCCAAAATGTCACCCTCCATCTCGTAGGTGGCGAGCTTGGGCGCGGCCTTGAGGTCGGCGTACGAGATGGTGTGCATGTGGGTGGGCTCGTAAGCAATCACCGACAAGAACTTGTTGTAAACAACATTGATCTTTGGGTTGGCGGGCAAGTCCTTGATGGCGAGAATCTCGTCGGCAATGATGGACGCCTCGAGGAACGAGGGGACCGTCTTGCCGAGCTGCGAGTAGGTGAGCTTGATGGCCTCGCGGTACTCGCGAGCAAGCTGGTTGCGGCACTTGTCACCGAGAATCACCAGGGCAGCGTCACCCGTGTTGGAGGCCTTGATGGTGCGCTTGATGTTCTTGGTGATGGCAGAGTGCACACCACCGCAAAGACCACGGTCCGACGACACGGCAACAAACACGTTGGGGTTGTCGGTGGTTGCCTGCACGCCAATGTTCTTGACGAGGGCAGAGGTCGCTGCACCGTTGGCACGGGCAACGTCCATACCGCGTTGGGCACGGGCCATCTTGGTGGAGGCAATCATCTTCATCGACTTGGTGATCTTGCCAATGTTGGTGATGGACTTGAGGCGCATTTGGACTGGTGATACATGGGTCCAAAAGAAAATTAGATGGATGGACGTGAGTGGTTCGAGTTTGGAAACTATGTCACAGCGAAAAGGGGATCACAAGGGAGGAGGCCCACACTCGGCCAGGGAATGGTGGCGTTGACAGGCGGTGAACGGGGTACGCACTCTCCTTGAGGGTCGCCATGTTGGCCTGCTGATGAGCCTGTTGCACAACACTACATGACAATCACAGAATGTCCGTTGGTGAATACAACAATGAGGGCGGTAACCTGAGGGGTGGATCAAGGGCCACTGCGGATGGGCCGAGCGACAATTCCATGTGAATCAAACATGGTGTTCCGATTGTCGGGATGCCGCTGCCGGCGATGGTGGCTGGCTGGTACGACTGCAGTGTCGAGTTGGTACGCACGTGCGGGAGGCCGAGGCGGCGGCGGGGCGGACGGCGGACAGCATGGTATCGTTAGGTGAGCTGGTGACAAAGGACGTGGGTGCGCAGTGCGTGGGCAGGGCGGTCAAGGCGGGCTGGCGTCGTCAAGTCAATGTGTGACAACTGTCCGGCGATGAGGGATGAGGCAATGCCCGATGATGATTTTGATGATGGCAATGTTGGCCAACACACACTCACACATGGGATCGGCGGCCCTTGGCTGATCTCTGCACTGTGATCACTGCACTGCTATGATCATCGCCCACCGATCCCACAGAAGTCAATGGCCAATCATATATTGCAATCCCGACCTTATCCGATGACTCGCAATACTTGATTTACCATGTATTCCTTGATTCACAAAGCACTTGCATTTGCCGCAAAGACATCGGCCTCAACGGCCGCCGTTGCCACCCGGTCTGCACGGGCCTCCATCGCCCCGCAAGTCGCGCCCCGTGCCGCCTTCACTTCACCGTCTCCAGCCAGCTGGTACTTGCAGCTGACACGCCCGCAACAGCTGCAACCGCAGCTTGTCCCTTGTCCCGTCCACGTACCGTCACGCACCTCGCCATTCCGCCGCAACTACGCTTCAGAATCGGCCCCGGACGACCAGCAGCAGAAACTCGCTGAGCTCGCCGTGAAACTCCAGCAATCGCCGGGTACGTGACGACTTTTCATTTCGACATGGCATTGCGCCATCGGCTATCGGCTATCGGCTATCGGCTATCGGATACATTCCAAATACATTGGTACAGCAGCTCATTTCCGGCATTGACAAAAACGTGTGCCCCTCCAGAGTTCCTCCAAGCCGTCAACGACCTCAACTCCGCTTTGCTTGCCAAGGGGTTGCAGCCCAACGAGCTCAGTAAACCTTCACTCAAGCTCTTTTCCGCTCTCATGGACAAGGATGTCAAAGCCAAGGTGGAGGCCATTGCCGTGGCCTTGAAAAAATCGGGCATCACCGACGAGGAGATCAAGAATGCCGCATCCCTGTTTGCCGGAGGCGGCTTGTTTGGCGGTGGTGGTGATGCTTCAGGCAGCAAAGGTGGTAAGTAATTCTTGTGTCGCGTGGTTGGTTCGCAACGCGGACTGGAATGGGAATGCCGAGTGGATATTTGTAACATTGTGCACATACATATACTACTTCTTTCTTGATTTGGCTCTTGGCGTGCACTGAGCTCCTTGTCGAAAACGAGCCTCAATATTGCTGCCGAGAACTGAGAGTGACACAGGACGTGAATCAACGACGAAGTAAGTAAGTCACAACAGCCCATGTTGAGGATTGGCGCTGGTCACGTCTGCCTCATCCACCAGACAGACACAAGCGTCCACCAGCCATGGCTGCCAGCCACTGGGTTTGAGCATCCTGATCGTCGTTCAGAGCTCGCAGTCATTGCTCCCGCCACCGCCCACGAAGAAAAGCCCCCCGTCGGTCGGCCAACACACACACACCGTCGCTGTTGGGTCCTGTTCCTCGTGGTCTGGCGCTTGATGGTCCCATTCCACGACAAGCCTCGACACCCTCATTTTCCTCGCCCTTTCCTCCTCTCTCGCTCAATCTTGACGCCAAAGAGACTCCTGGCAAGTCAGGCCGACGCAATCCCATTCAAGTCGGCCACTCCCCCGCCCCCCACTCGCTCAGCATTTGTGATTCTCCTTCCCTCTGCAGCGACAGCTCCATCATTATCACGCCGTTCATTCAAGTTCAAGTACAACAACTCAACACAACATACCTTCGGATACCAGATACAGTCGCCGCCGCCGTAATCAAAGTCCCACTACCTCGCCATGTCGACCGTCATCCTCAAGTCGGGCTACCTGTACGTGCAGGACGGCTTCATGTCCTTCATGTGGTCCAAGCGCTGGGTCGTCCTCCGCGAGCAAACGCTGGCCTTGTACAAGTCCGAGTCGTCAAAGGACGCCAACACGCTCATCTTCCTGACTTCGGTCACAGGCGTGTCGCGGACCGAGGGCCCAAAGCCCTTCTGCTTCGAGGTGGCCACCAAGGAAAAGAACCTGCTCTTTTCGTGCAAGGCCGACCAGGAGGTGTACGACTGGATTGACGCCATTTACAACAAGTCGCCGCTCACGGGCGTTTCGGGCCCCACAAACTTTCAGCACAACATGCACGTTGGCTTTGACCCCGTGTCGGGCGGTTTCACGGGCTTGCCGCCACAGTGGAAGGCGCTCTTGTCCAACTCAAAGATTTCCGCCGAGGAAATGGCCAAGAACCCGCAGGCCGTGCTCGAGGTCCTCGAGTTTTACACGGGCTCGAAGCGCGACGCCGCCGGCGCGGACGATGGCATGGGTGCTGGTATGTACACTGGGATGGGTGCAGGCATGGGTCTTGGTGGTGGCAGCAACGGGATGGAGCGGTCAGACTCCAAGTTTTCGCTTCACTTGGGCAACGAGTCACTCTCGCCATCCGTCTCCCCGCGCCCGCCACGCCCCATCAACCCAGCAGCAGCAGCCAACAATGGCCGCCAAGTGCCTCCACCACGCGACCCGCGCGATACATGGATGCGCGAGCCTACAAGCCCGCGTGCCGACGTTCGGTTCCCCGAGCGTGACCTCAACTCGTCTTCGACCGTTGACCGCATTCCGCCACCCAACCGCCCGCCCATTGTGCCACGCCCACCAGAGACGATGCGGCCAAAGCAGCCCGGCGGTGTCCAACCCGCGAGTCTCAAGCTCAACACACCTCCTCCGTCACCACACCGCCGCCCATCTGCCGATACTTCGCCTGGACGTGCTCCAGGGTCGTCGAGGTTGAACCAGCAAAGCAGCATGATTTCGGCATCGTCCTCCAGTCACCACCATCATGCACCGTCGTCCTCTTCGTCCTCGTCCAAGCCGTCGTCGTCAAACAACCCGCTCCCGCACCGCCCGCCGCCACCTGCACCCGCCATGGGCCTGCCCAAACCGCCCGCACACGCCCCACCGCCCGCCGACAAGCCAGCAGCCGTGATGCCACTTCCTGCTCCCGGCCAAATGGTCAAGAAGCCTTCGTCCAAACCCAAACCCGTGCGGCTCACCACGGCCCAAGTCCTCGAGCGGTTGCGCGCCGTTGTCTCTGGCGAAGACCCTTCCGTGTACATCAAACAAAAGAAGATTGGCCAAGGTGCCTCTGGGTCCGTGTACCTGGCGCGCCACGCAGTCACGTCGCAAACCGTGGCCATCAAGCAGATGGATTTGACCACGCAGCCAAGGCCAGAGTCGATTGTCAACGAAATTATCGTCATGAAGGAGAGTCGGCACGAGAACATTGTCAACTACCTCGACTCGTTCTTGGTGAACAAGGAGTTGTGGGTCGTCATGGAGTTGATGGAGGGCGGTCCCTTGAACGAGATTATCGACAACAATCCGGGCATGACCGAGCCGCAGATTGCCAGGATTACATACGAGTCGCTCAAGGGGTTGTACCATTTGCACAACTTGCGCATCATTCATCGGGTATGCTGTTTTTTTTTTGTTCATTCCTCGACTCGTTCTGCGCCGTTTCTAATCTCTATCCCTCTTTTTTCTTACTGTAGGATATCAAATCCGACAATGTGCTCATGGACATGAACGGCGCCATCAAGCTCTCTGACTTTGGTTTCTCGGCCAAGCTCGGCGACGAGCGGTCCAAGCGCGCCACCATGGTCGGCACGCCCTATTGGATGGCGCCCGAGGTGGTCAAGCAAAAGGAGTACTCGTACAAGATTGACGTGTGGTCGCTCGGCATCATGGCCATTGAGATGGTCGAGGGTGAGCCGCCTTACCTGGACGAGGAGCCGCTTCGTGCCCTGTACTTGATTGCCACCAATGGCACGCCCACACTCAAAAAGCCTGACCGCCTGTCCATGGTGTTCAAGGACTTTTTGGCCGTGTGCTTGAACGTGGATGTGAACCAGCGCGCGTCGAGTGCAGAGCTCATGGAGCATCCTTTCATGCGCATGAGTTGCTCGGCATCCGAGTTGATTCCGTTGGTCAAGAACATGAAGCGGTAAGCACCATTTGGCTTGCGTTTTGCTTTTTCGGGTTCTGGGGCGTGTTACCCATTGTTGCGTGTCGTTTCGCTTCTTGTCTTTTGTTCCTCTTCTTCTTTCCCATTCCCGTTTTGTTTTGTTGTTTGTTGATGTCACTACCTGCCGTTACACCTTGTCGTTTTCGCTTTATTGGTTCCCTAGCGCCCTCCTCACCCCTCATCTGTTTTATCTGGTTTTGCTCCAATTGTGGTCTACCCTTTCTCGCCCACCGCCATCCTGTTGTTTCTTTCACTCTTGTCATTTTCTCAACACCAAGTCTCCCCATTCTACACACTTTATTACTATCACCTCAACTCTTGCACCTTTGTCTCGTCCTTGTTTGCGGTCTACATAGTTTTCTCCCAAATTATGATTACATACAGTCAAGGTTATATGATTTGCCGTCTTCACTTTTTGCAGACTTGTCGAAGTGAAAATGTGATCCTTGTGGTATTTGTTATCACACTCGTGGAATACAATAACATTGGCTTCTCGGCCTCCAAAGCCTTGTACAAACTTACGACAAGTATGCACATCCATACTCGGTGCCTGTTGTGACCAACCTTGCCCCCGTCAGGCACACCCTTAGTACCTGCACCTCTTGCTCTTTCTTACTCCTCAGGCACTTTCCTCTCCGCAAACTCCCTGCCCAAATCCCTCACCTTGTCCACCGGCGCCACCACCACCCCCGCGACCAACGTGGCTGTCGGCTCGATGGGCGCGCCAGGGTGTGGACGCGTGGGAACCAGGTTTTTCGCGCCAGCAAATTTGGCACCCAGCTCAATCATCTTGTCGTCGCCAAGCTTGGCACGCAGCATGGGCAGGTCGCGGTGTTCTTCCTCGTAGGCGTGTGCGCGGAGCTCTTGCATGATGCGTTCGACAAGTACGGCGTGGCCAGTGTCGGAGACGCTCATGGCATCGAGTTGGGCGAGTTGGTCGCGAACCTAAATGAAGGAATGGGCGGGCCATGGCGGCGACGGCAGAGTGAGTGGTGTGGAGACATGGAGACGAGCGGATTAAGACAGAGAGGACCTTGAGGTGATCTTGACGCATGTCGTCGGCGACTTCTTTGCCCTCCTGCTCTTCAATCACCGTGTACAAGACCTTCAGATGTAGCACAGCCCCAAGGTCAGTCCACCCGTTTCCACATTGTCGGCAAGGCAGCTGCACGTACGATATCCTCTGCGACCGAGTGCACCGAAACCTCGCGGATGATCTCTATGGCAATCGCCTGCTGAGCATATGGGTCGGCGCCAGAGTTGCGGAACCGGTCGTGGAGGTCCCAGAACGACTGGTGGTCGAGCTGGATCAGGTGGTCGATCCCACGTGCTGCCGAGAGGGTCGAGAATGCTTGCATTTTGGAGAGCACTGGCGTGGGAATGGGGATGGCAAGTTGCAGGTTGACGGCTTGTCGAATACTGACGAGAGTGGATCCTCGTTGTTTTGCGATGGTGTGCATTGAAGAAACGGGCGGTCTGTGAAAACTTGTCGTGGCAGTACACGGTCAAGACAGTGGTGAAGTGGCGGGCCGCGGCGGCCTTTTGACCTTTGCGGTTCCACTTGGGGAGGGGCCGATTACGACTGAATCTGAATCTGAATCTGAGTCTGAGTCTGAGTCTGAGTCTGAGTCTGAGTCTGAGTCTGAGTCTGAGTCTGAGTCTGAGTCTGAGTCTGAGTCTGAGTCTGAGTCTGAGTCTGAGTCTGAGTCTGAGTCTTGAGCGTGAGACCAAATGGCCATACAGTTCACAACCATCGGTCTGTTCAACTACCCTGCCTGTTCGAGTCGAACCAAGACGGCCCAAGTGAGACAAAAGACATTTATTATTGCATACGACGACGATATCTTTGAACGCCTCTACCTTTGGGCAGCCGATTTCAATGAGCATCTGATTTCGCCTCCTGTCCGTCGCCGTAAGTATAAACGCGTCTGGGTAACTGGGTGCTGGGCAGATCATCATTTGACGATGTAAATATATTTTCAATGTTAATGGAACACTATCTCTTCCTGAGTTCGAAGATCTTTTTGCAAATAACATGCCGAATTCCAGAATTCCATGTAATAGAATCGAGTGCACCACTTCTCAAACATACATCGTCAACCGGTGACAAGTCGCCACAAGTAGTCATCGTCATCACGTCACGGTCATCAGGGCAGAATGATGAGTGTGCGCATCGGACCAACACAAGATGCTTCGGGCCGGGTTGCATCGGCAACCCTGAGCCCAATTTCTCCGGCAAGCAGCGGCGGTACCGTCGTTGGCGTACAGTCACCACCGTCTGCACCAAAAGCACACATTCCAAAGAAGAAGCGCAACCGTGCCAAGAAAAGCAAGCAAAGGGGTTCGTACACTCCTCCCAATGCAGACGCCATCGCCCTCAAGGATCGTACGGCTGGCGCCGACAAAGGAAGCAGCGCAACACTGGACGGCAAGAATCAAGGCATTGTCACCAAACTCATCAAAGCCGTCAGGGATGTCATTGGGCTCAAGGACGAGGTGCAAGACCAGTGGGAAAGAGCAGCAGAAGACGCCGAACCAGCACTTGACGTGGCCGCAGCTGTTACGGGCATTCCAGAGATTGCCGAGTTTTTCCCAGCAGCGGCGCAAATCATTACGGGTTTCCTGGACGCGATCGCGTCCAGTGTTCCTGGCGCACAGCCTTTTGTCATGTGTGCCAAGGTGCGGACATCGGCCATGGCTCCCACGGTGATACGTCTCGCCTTCAAGTACTCAGAGCGTGATGCATTCAATCATATTCCATGTAGCTCTTGCTCAAGTATGGCGAGGCGTATTGCAAGCACGACAATGCTGCCGGTGAACTGTGCCGACGTGTCGTCTTTGTTCTTCAGGCAACAGCCAACTTGTACCAAAAGGACTGGCAAGTGGACTCGCGCGCGGTCGAGTGGGTCTTGACCAATCTCAACAGCGTTATCGAGCAGTGCTGCGTGTTCTTCAAGGCGAACGACACAAGGGGCAAGGTGGCCCAGGTATGGTTATGAACTTTGCGTACGTAAGTCGTTTGACTGTATGTTGACCAGGCGGCTCGGTAATAGTTCTTTTACGCAAAGCAAACTCTGGCAAAGATTGAAGCCGCCGACAAGCGCCTGGCGCACGCCATGGAGGATCTCAAGTTCATTTTGCTTATTGACTCGCGGCAGCAGAGCATCAAGCGCGCGGAAGCACTCGCCCACCATTTCAAGAACCGATGCAAAGAACAGCAGTATCGGCTTTCGGAAGCAGAGGTCAGTATTCAGTGTGCAATTGAGACCAAGGGTGGCGTGGACGCTGTCCAACAACGGCCCGATTTGCTGGCGAAAATCGCAGAGGGCATTCCGGGCGTCGAATGTGTCACGGAGCGCGACTTGCAACAGCTCAAGATCAGCTTCGACGACTGCTGCGCCGACGTCAAGCGTGCCATGACCACGGTCCTGGACAAGCTCGATAAACAAAGTCTCAGCATCAGCCAGATTGATTCCCAAATCAAAGAGCTCGCCGAGCGTGGCTCTGTCTTCAAGCAAATCAAATGCCATACCATCCGTGCGTTGTGGGTCAAGTCTGGGTGGGGCGCGCGGGTGAAAGTTGCCGAATTCATGGATGTCATTATGGAGGAGATGCGATTCGAGGTGGAGACCGAGCTCGGCCACTTGACTTGGCATGGGGCAGACAAGGTGGCAAGAGTGGGGCACGTTCGGGGCGATGAAACAGCGCCAAGAAGGAGCGACGTGCAGACAGAGCTGAGTCGTCGGTTCCAGTATTTCAGCAGGGTATTGAGGTTCATGGATGCTGACGGGGTGCGTGCTGGCGGAAAAAGGCATTACCCGAGCAGCTCATCTAATTTTTTGTCATTTTTCCTTGTTTTTTGTTTAGTCGGGTACTTTTTCGCCGTCAGAGGTCAACGATTTCTTCATCATTCCTGAATGGTCACTCTTGGACTACTTTCGGCTCGTCGCGCTCTACATTCCCAAGTACGAGTATGAACAGTACGTCTATTCGTTTCACTGTGTCCTCAATGGGATTTTCTTCTTCTTCAGCCTACGGAGGTTAAGCTAACATGGTCACCACTGATGAATCAGATTTCATGAAGCAGAAACCTGTATCACGTACCTGTGTGAAGAGATAGACGCAAGCAACACTTGCCGGCTGCCGTGTCGGCGAGGAAGCTGCTGTTGGAGGTGCAGTCTCAATCCCGGACTGATCGCATGGCACTCAAGTGGACCAACTTTCTTGCGATTACGCCGCCTTTGCTGGAATCGACAACGGACTCATTCAAAGGTCGTCTTCCATCCTGGGAAACACACACGCTCCCGCAGCACACGTTACCCACCATGCGGCACCTGCATCACCGACTGGTCAAGTCACTTGCAACGATTTTTGCAGCTGTGACGAACCGAGAGGCGGATTGCCAAGACAAGACCATGCGCTGGAATCAGCACTTGTGCCCAGCATTTTGGGAGCTCCTCACCGCCATTCACGTTTGGGCTCCTGGGCAAGCGTCGGCATTGTTTCATTTGATGAGTTCGGCCAACGTGTGGTACACGTGCAAGGGACCTCTGTTTCCCCATGCCTCAATTCAAGAAGCAAGGCAAGCTATGTCTCCACAACAGTGTATGCGAGCTCTAGTTGTCTCAACTGACCCAACTTTTCCCCTTGTACCGAATTAACCAATCGTCGACTGTTGCTTTCCGTAGTAACTTGCCTGCCGTCCACACCAATTCATCCCGTGTTGGGCACAGCGTGGTTCCCACAGGACCTATTCCCATTATTACAACCTTCAAATGCCCTTCTTGGCGGCCATGTGCGTGGGACCCCGGCGTACGTCACCCGCTGCAACGTCATGATGCAGAGTGGAGAATGGCTGTTGGCGTGTGGATATGCAACCTGCGACGCACCAAATTCAAATTCGTCAAGAGCTTCGGGCCGCGGCACCTCCAACATCATGGTGTCTGCTGCGACGGTGGTAGAGCCTTGTCAAGCCGATAGCTCGTTCTCTTGGCTGGTCCATGTACGCTGACAGATTGTTCAGATCTTCTTTGTCTAACTTTGTACTCAAGCTTTTGCTTCAAACTGTCTCACACGATGCTCCTCCAGGAAGAACATACGGACTCGTCACCGCCTCGCTATGCATGGGTGTACTTCAATCTTTGCCGTGATCTTCCTCCTCCATATGCTGCCATAGTACGTTTATTTGCATGCTTGACAGGACGCGAATATCGTTTGTTTTCACTCACGACAAGGAGCCTATTTCCGCCTTGATCCGCAGCTTGGTCATGGTGAGAAAACGCACACTGTTTGGATTGGCCGCGTCTTGATCGAGTCAAACTTATTCAATTACGAAGAACCGTCAAGAACATCGCGCTCGACACCATTGTCGACTCTTGAGCGCACCCATCAGGCTCTTGGCGAAGCGGATGAGCTACCGGGCTCCGTTTTTGCACTCAATTCGGGAAGCGATCTCGACTTTTTGACCAGTCGCGCAGAGATTGATGGAAGCATCACTATTATTTCAACCATGGGTAAAGCGGAAATCCTTGGAGCGTTTGGCCAGCAGGAGAATTATTCCACGCGATACGTCACCATTCCGAGGGACAAGCTACGTGTGAAGCTTCTCGTGGCTGACACGGGGATCGAGCAGAGCCACTTGTACTCGGAGTCGTGCTATGCTTGGCACCCAATTCGCATGGCCTCGCAATTCCTTGGCTGGGGCAACCGGACACCCATTATTGCCTGTGGTACACCCAATGTCCCCGGATATCTGGCTTGGTGCTTGGGCGGTGGCAGTATGTTTGTCGGCATGTGCTTTCCGTCCGTGTCTCGCACGACCGCCTACTTTGCGCCCAACCCGCGCGAACCTTATGTGTTTTATGCAACAACTCGGTTTTCGGTCTTCATGTCCAATTCTAAGCTCGGCACGACATCATTGAATGAGCCCGCTCCGAACCTGTTTTGGCTCCCAAGTCCCGACTTGTCGGGCAGGGAGTATCTCAAAGGCATCTTGCAGTTGGTCACTGTGAGCTCGGGTCAAAGCCAGGATGCCACGCCAATCGTTAGGCAGCAACTCAATGTCGCGGTTCCTCCCCTCTCGGGTACGCGACAGCTCTTCTCTTCCACACGTCTCGATGTTATCTCGATGACTCGTTGATTCTCCCTCGATATACACAAAGGGTTGGGAACGGGTGCATATTTCATCCACAGTGCGCCACCGCTTGGTTCAAGTGCTACTGGTTCTCAAGACGCACATGCCAAGGCCGTGTTGCGCACCGAGTACCTTTACATTGCCATCAACCCAAACATGCACTGCACCCTTGCGCGACAGCAGAATTTCCACACGGCTGTGACACCACGGCCCAGCTATCCTGTCGCGCCGGATCAGGCGCCAAGCACAGAATACTACGCCAAATGTGCACAGGACTCGGACGACGACATGTTCGCGAAAAGAAGAACTCGGCCGCAGCAAGTTCAATGCGATCCATTGCCTGGTCCGACGCGGGCCAGTTCAGAGTCGATTCAGTCGTTTTCACCATGCGTTTCCTCCCCGATTGGCGAGATTGAGAGCAACATGCAAGTGTCTCAAGTCGCAAGTTCGTGTCACAGCATCAACAGCTCGGCTCAAGTTGCTCAAGTGTCGTCACAGCAAAGCGCTTCATTGTCTCGCCCGTGGCAGGAGAGCAACGAGGCGGTTCAAGCTTTGTCTTACACTGCTTCCGCCTCGGTTGCGGAGACCAAGTGCAGCACGACTCCATCCGTCCAACTGGCCAGCGTAGAGAGCGTGTGCCCTATGGCTCAGAGTAGCTCCATCCCGATTGACGACGCCCAAGACGATCTCGGTGAGACACGTCTCAGCCGGATCGAGGTGGTAAACTGTGGAACTCAAACGCAGGATATTTCATATGCGACTCCGGAGGCCAGAGCTGCCGCCTGGACAACCGAAGGCAACGGTTCGCTGATTTCGAGAGAATCCCGCACCGAGATTGTCCAGTCAAGCCACGGGTGTCGGTGCTCTCAAGCGACGCAGTGTGACATGGGCTTGGCAGCGCCAGCTGTGCAAGACGATGGTATGATGTTTACAGACATTCGAAATCAAGCCGAGATACCTCAGATGCTGCGCTGTGCGAGTCAGGATTCCGAGCAGTTCCAAGAGAACACTCTTCCAGTCTTGGTGTCAGCGGATGCGTCTCCTGTGCTTGTGCGTATGGAATCGTCGCCGTGTTACGAGCGACCCATGCACATGGCCGAATCGGCCGTGCGCATTTTGACACCGACCGTGACATCGAGTTCCCACAATTTGGTCCCGACGGTTCCCTCTGTTGTCGATGATGAAGTAGGGTTGGAGTGAATGGTTGTTTCCAATCCGTCGCTGTTGACGACTGCTGACCCTAATATCATGTATCGATAAGAATGAAAGGAGAGTACAGATACGGCCCCCGTTGTCTCATTTAGACGATAAGAAGACATTTATATGTCAACAAATGAAGGGAGGGGATTCAGAAACCGCACAGCGAAACAGACGAGGGTATCAGTGCGTCACACACGAGTCATGGAACCTGGCGGTAAGTGAGTGTAATCAGCGACGAGACGACTGAGGACGCTTGACCTGTTGTTGCTGCTGCTTGGCAGGTTGTTGCTGCTGCTTCGAGGCCTGCTGCTGCGATGTTCCATGGACCTTCAGCACGTGGCAGCCGTTAACATGCAAAGCAAAGCCAGGCAAAAAGACAGGCGAGGAGAATGGCTTTTCATTAGAGCTGCGGAAATAATCATGAAGCGGTGAAGAGGAAAGGGTATAAATCAAACAACACGCGGCAACTCACCCGTCACCAGCAGAAAACACGTTGCTTGTGAAGAATCAACGACGAGGCGACTGAGGACGCTTTGCAGGTTGTTGTTGCTTCGCGGCCTGCTGCTGCGGCTGCTGTTGCTTCTGAGTCTGGGCCTGCTTGTACACGGGCAATTGCGACGACAACCATTGAGGAGCGACGGATGCATCAAACAACCAGGCGCCCGAGTAGAAGGCATCGTCGGGCGAAGCATTCTTAGCCTTGACGGATCCCGCCTTGATGACCGAGGCGTTGGCATTGGCATTCGCCTTTTGCTGCGTCGGCGCAAGGTGCTGCTGCTGTTGCTGCTTGGCCGACGCGGATCCGGATTGAGGACGCTGCTGCGCGAGCTGTTGGTTTGACTTGAGCTGGTGCTGCTGTTGAGTCGACGAGTGCGACGGCGCCGATTGCTTGGGAAGCTGAGCCGACATCCATTGTGGGACGCGAGACGTGTCAAACAACCACGCGCCAGACAAGAAGGCATCATCGGGATGTTCCTTGACGGGCGTCGGGCGGTACACTTGGGCATTTTGGCGTTGCTGATGCTGCTGTTGCTGTTGCTGCTGCTGCTTGGATTGAGCAGGTGCAGCGGATTGTACACGCTGTTGCTGCGACTGTTGAAGAGCAGGCTTCTTGGTCGCGATCGATTGCTGTTGCTGAGCGGATTGGGGTCGGGCCTGGTTGGTCATCAAGGTCTGGGTCGGTTGCATGTTGCGAGGGTAGAATGGTTGGGCATTCGTCGACAACTTGTTGTTGTTGTTTGACGATTGAGGGCGAGCCTGGGATTGCTGCTGCAGCTGCTGCTTTGGCACTTGCTTCTGAACGGACTGTTGAGGCGATTGAGCACGCTGCTGGAGTTGCTGCTGCTGAGGTTTCGCCTGACCAGACTGGGGACGAGCGACAGCTTGGTGCTGTTGTTGGTTGGCCTGCTTTGTCTTGGCCGATTGCAGCTGCTGTTGCTGCTGAGCGACTTGGTGCTTGGCAGATTGAACTTGAGTGCGACCCATGGTGGATGTGCTTTTGCTCGTCGAGTAAGTAGAGAGTATGGTGAGTTGCTGTGGAGACTGCTTGATGATGCTCAGACGAATGGGAAGAAATGGACGGGTTGCCGGCCGGTTTTATCGTTAAAAGTGGAGCCAAGGTGACCCTCCAAGATCCCCTCATGCAAAGCAAGGTAATTGATCGGTCGTTTATTCATAGGTTTCGGTTGGTTGGTTGGTTGGTCTTGTTCGCACTGTTTGCGATTCAGTTCAGGAGGTTGGTCAAACTTGATCGGTGAACAGTTTCCCGTCGATTGCCAGCTCAAGGCGTGCAATGCTTGCACTACGCATGCACACTGCGGCTGCGGAACTTGCACTGGTTGCAGGATGATCCAGCACAGGAGCACCCTTCATGGCCCAATCTTGCGAAACTCAATCGATGCAAGAAATCACGAACACGACGTGTATAGCGATCAAGCGCAACAAACCACTGGCCTTATCTTTGTCGCCCTCGGCCGCGACCTCGATGTACACTTTTTCCATGCCCGCGCGTCTGTGCGTGACCGGACACGCCAGCGTACGACGGCTGTTCCAATGGCTGATGCGCATACCAGTGCTGCTGCGGTGGTTGCTGATAGTAGAGCACGTGTACATGTGACGCTGGCGGCGGCGGCGGTGGTGGTAGTGGGAGCTGTGCATGGACAGGCGCATGTAAAGCGTGTCCGTGCTGCGAATGAGTGGGGTGATTCACAGGATGGTTTGGATAGGCCGGTGGAGGGGCAGGAAGGGGAAGGTGTGAGCTACGAGGCAGCGCGACATTTGGTAGTGGCAGCCGAGGTGGTGGTGGTGGTGGGAGCGTAAAGTTGCGGCGACCTGTGGCCGAGCCGCTATCAGTCACGAGTGTCTGGGACGATTTCGAGGGGCGTGCGTATTCAACGCGGATGTATGCCGCATTGATGGTGAGCCCTTGCAAGTGCATGATGGCAGTGCGCGCTGCATTCAGGTCGGTAAAGTGAATGTATGCCATGCTAATCACCTTATGCGTTGTTGAGTCTGTAAACCAAAGCCCACTCCTATTGAACGAGGAACATACCCACGATCTCCCAAGTAATCACACCTTTCGACCTCGCCAAACAAGTGAAAAATTCCAACCAAATCTTCCTCAGTCACATCCCATACATTGGCCAAGAACAAGGACGCCGTTGGTCGTTCCATGTGCTGGACCTCCTCGCGCCGCATGGTTATGGTGATTGGGTGCCCCTTGACGACCACCTTACCGAGCGCCGACTGCTCACAGATCTTGCTGGCCGCGTCGGCGGTTGCAAACTTGACGTATGCGTATCCCGCGTGTTGCGGCTCATTGCGGTTCAGTTTGGGTAGGCGTAGATCGTCGATTTTGCCGAAGCGACGCAGAGACCGGCGCAAATCGAATTCGTCCATGTCATGTGGAAGATTGATGGCATACACGTGCAAAAGGCGGATCAGCTTGGAGATGGGGAGGCCGGAGAGGGTGGCGGAAGGAAGCGAAATGGCATGATGATGGCCGTCATGGGCTGCATCTGACGACTCCATGTGCGGATCAAGGTCATGGTCTGAGCCAGACACTGGCGCTGGAGCCTCAAAAGGCTGAACAGCAACTGGTTCTGGTGCGGCTGCTGGCAGGGGTACAGCAGAGCGCGAAGGGCCAGGGTAGGGCGCTGATGATGTTATACCGGTTGACGAGAGAGACGAGCGAGAGGGTCGCTGAGAGCGGGGAAACGGAAACGATTCCAATGGGGAAGAAGAATGTGGCAGCGCGCTGGCAGGCATTCTGGAAACGGGCGTGACAGCTTGTGCTGGCGAGTTTGGCAGCTGAGATTCATCGTCTTGGTCGCTCACGATGGTTGCCTCATTTTGCCAAGCAAGGTCAGAGGGTGGTGGACTCGGGCTGGGTGAGTAGACGTCGTGGCAAGGAACAAGGCGGTCCTGCTGTTCTTGAGAGTTGGAGTGAGAGTGGTTGCGATCTTGACCGCTGCTGGCCTCGGCCGGTTGCGGAGGAAGTGGAGGAGGACTTGGTTGGAAGGGCTGGCGAAATGCGATTGCGACCGACACGGGCGACTCTTGTGGGCGCAGTGACGTTGGTTTCCGGGCAGAGTTGGACCAATCCTCAACGAGGTCGAGTGCAGCGAGAAGAGTGGGAACTTGAAGCTGGGGGTTGGAGTTGATGCGATTGCAAAGAAACCGAATGAGAGGAACCGCACAAGTCGGGTCGTGAAGAATGGCGCCCGACAGCCGACTGAGCAAGCGCTCATGATGATGTTGGAGTTCCTGATGGCTCATGGTGCTCATGGGCGTTGACGTTGGCGGCTCAGTGCCTGATTCCGATTCCGAGTCAAAAGGCAGGCTCGGACTGCCTGGCCCGCACCGATGCTGGTGTTGCGCCTGTGGGGGATCTTGCGGCTGAGGGGAAATGCTGCGAGTTCCTGATGCAACTGCCTTTGAATTCATCATATCATTTCATGGCGGTGTGCTTCACTTTGCAGTGATGTCGGCCTCGTTAAAACGTTGACGTCTCGACAGAAATCAGAAATCACGTCGCCGTCAACGTTTCTCATCTGTCTGTCTCTCAGCTGTCTCTCAGCTGTCTCTCATCGACACTTGACGTCTCCGTGTCACATCATCATGCATCTCAACTAAACCATAAACCATGGCTGCCCAAGCACAAGGACAAGCACAAGACATCTCGGCCGAGATTGCCGCCATCCACGCCGCCATTGCGTCGCTCGACTCGCGCCTGCACCGCCTCTCGGCCACACTCGGCGTCTCGGTTCCAAACGTACACCCCGACCACGCCTGCTCGGCCGACCTCCAATCCACTGGTGCTGTCATTGGTGAAGGCGCCGAACACGTTATCGGTCGACTGGCATCTTCCTCCTCGTCCTCCTCGTCCTCATCTCGCACCGCCTCGCCCTCTGGCGGCCGCAAACGCGTCTCGCCCGCCCGCCCGTCCCTAGTCGACCGCATCCGCTCGCTTGTGCGCACCTACACGTCCGTCTCGTACTGGCAATCGCTGCTCCTGCGTGCTGGATGGAAAGTCGTGTGGGCCCACATTGTCGATGTGGCCAAGTTTGTCTACCTGTGGCGTGTGCGCCGGTATTTGGCGGGCATGGTACTGTGGGCCACCGTCAACTCAAGCAATTGGCGCAAGCAAGCGCTGGCGTTTAGCGCAAAGGATGCCAACCGGTTGGTCGGGCATGCGCGCCGGGCAGTGGCCAGGTGGGTGTATTGGGTGCTTAGGTTGGCTGCGCATGTGGTTGCCCCGACGGCCGAGTATTACTTGTGATGTCTTGATTTTGCCTCCTGAATCTGAGTCGAAAGGGAACCTTGCGTGGATAGGTATTCCTATATCTTACATGTAACTACATATCCTCGGACCGCCATTTGTACTTTGCCTCTTCGTCTGCTGCCCGTTCGTTTTGACGCATGAGCAACTTGCGTTCAAACCCATTGGACCGATCTAACCATACACAAACATGAGTTAGTTCAAGTTCAAGTTGAGGATGAGATCCACAGTGTGCAGCAGCCGTACCAATCCCATCCCACCGGAACCCAGGCGGAATCATGAACCGATTGGGCGCCCACCCGCCCTCATACTGTGGCCGATCTGGATCTCGCATCTTGGCCTTTTGCTTCTCCACCAACCCCAACATTGCACCAGGGTCACCCCATCGCATCCGATCCTTGAGCGGATCGACCGATGCTGCTGCTGCGCTGCCACTGCTTTCCCCCGGCCCAGCCTCTCTGCCCTCGAGCAACTGTCTCCGCTTTTCGCGCATCTGCTCCAACTGAACCCTCCCCATCATAAACAACTTGTCCTTGTTCATCTTATCCACCTGCGCCTGCTCGGCAGCCGCCGCCTCTTGCCTGAGATCCGCAACAGCGACTTTTCGGCCGCGCGCGTCACGGTGCACGGTCGTGCCACCAGGTGCTTGTGACTGCTGCGCGGGGTCGTCACGCGGTGGCCGGTCGCCACGGCCGCCGCGGTCGTCGTCGGAATCGGAATCATACCGCATGCGCCGACGCGGCGGGCCATCATCATCGTCCGCGTCCGAATCCGAATCGTGCCGCGCACGCGGGCGCGCGAGTTTGGGAATCACGACTGTGTTGACGCCATGGTTGATGGGTCCGTCGTCCGTGTTGTTGACGGGGTCGATTGTCGGGAGCGGAATCGGGTCGTGAGGAGCGTGTGCACCTGAGGAGGAGAAGGAGGAGGAGGAGGCCGTGCGAATGGTGACTTGCGGGTCGATGGAGCGGGCCGCTGGCGGCGGGGCAATCATGATCGAGTCATCTTGGTCAATGACGAGCGAGGATGATTTAGACGATTTCTTCTTTTTCTTTTTCGGGTCGTCCGACAGATACTTTGCGAGGTAGTCTGCTTTGGATTTGCTCGTCATTTCTTTTCTTTGGGTGTGCTACTTACTTCGGGTTCATGTACATGTGCACTCATTGACTCAACGTTAGGAAATCGGTGAAAAGGCAAACTACACACAGCAACACAGCAGAAGCAAGTGGGCGGTGACGCGACAGCATGCGCTCACGTGATTTCCGAATGCATAGCCTTGCTCGCCAATCCATCGTTTGCAGTTTGCACTCAGTAAGCGAGCGAGAGAGACACACAGCCAGCAGGCACGGCCGACCCATCCATACTGATACTTTTTATTTGTTGCTACGGACGCACGCTACGTAAACGCCACGCACAACGCACTACGCACCGTCGCATTCGCCATCGCCATCAGTTGCCGGCCCATACCGTAGCTTTCGCCCATACGTCAAATCACCATGGTTTCGCACATCCTCTACGAAACCGCCTCGGGCTACGCCCTTTTCGAGCGCATCGAGTCGGACGAGATTGGCCAAGAGACGGAGGCGTTCCAGGCTTCGCTCCAGGACCTTGCCAAGTTTGGCAAGACGCTCAAGCTCAAGTCGTTTGCGCCCTTCAAGTCGGCTGCGGATGCCCTCGAGAACGCCAACGATGTGTCTGAAGGTTTGTGATTTTCTCTGCGCTCAACTCCTATACCGCATTGCCCACTTCTCTGTGCATCGGCTCACCAAGCTGTAACCAAATCAATCCAAAACCAAAAACAGGTGTTGTCAGCGATGCCCTCAAGGCCTTTTTGGAAATGAACCTTCCCAAAAAGAAGGCTGTTCTCGGAGTGACTGAAAAGAACCTTGCCGGCGCCATCAAGGCCGAGCTCGGCGTCGAGTGTGTGTCGACTGAATTGGTGCACGAACTGGGCCGCGCCATCCGTACGCACGCCGCCAAGGTGCTCAAGCCCCTCAAGGACAATGACCTTGAGCGTGCCCAGCTCGGTTTGGGCCATTCGTACTCGCGCGCCAAGCTGAAGTTCAACGTGCACCGGTCCGACAACATGATCATTCAAGCCATTGGCATTCTGGACCAGCTCGACAAGGATATCAACACGTTTGCCATGCGCGTGCGCGAGTGGTACTCGTGGCACTTCCCCGAGCTCGTCAAGATTGTCAACGACAATGAAAAGTATGCGCGCATGGTCAAGCTCATTGGCAACAAGGCCACCATCACGGACGACATGGCAAACACGTTTGCCGATGTGATTGGCGACTTGGACAAGGCCGAGCAAGTGATTGCTGCGTCGCGTGCGTCCATGGGTACCGAGATCTCGGAGGTGGATTTGGCCAACATTGAGAGCTTTGCCGACCGCGTCATTGCCCTCATGGACTACCGCCGCAACTTGCACGCTTACTTGACGTCCAAGATGAACATTGTGGCGCCCAACTTGGCCGCCCTCATTGGCGAAATCGTCGGTGCGCGCCTCATTTCCCACGCCGGCTCCTTGTCCAACTTGTCAAAGTACCCGGCATCCACCGTGCAGATTCTCGGTGCCGAAAAGGCCCTCTTCCGCGCACTCAAGACCAAGGGCAACACCCCCAAGTACGGTCTCATCTACCACTCGTCCTTCATTGGCAAGGCGGCGCAAAAAAACAAGGGACGCATTTCGCGTTTCCTGGCCAACAAGTGCTCGATTGCCTCGCGTATCGATTGCTATACGGACGCGGCCACGTCGGCGTTTGGTGAGGCCATGCGCGGCCAAGTCGAGGAGCGCCTCAAGTTTTACGAGTCTGGCGATGTCCCACAAAAGAACACGGCCGTCATGGCACAGGCCGCCAAGGTGGCTGCCGAGCAAGCGGCCGAGGCCGAGCAAGCCGCACCGGCTGGCGCACCTGTGGCCGAGTCGCCCAAGAAGCGCAAGGCGTCGGACGCCATGGATGTGGACCAGCCAGAGGACGATGCCATGGACGTGGACGAGCCGTCGTCGCCAAAGAAGAGCAAGAAGAGTAAGAAGAGCAAGGGCGGTGAGGCAAAGGAGCCCAAGGCATCCAAGAAGAGCAAGAAGTCAAAGAAGGACTGAGCTCTTTCCCGTTCTTTTTTTTTGAGTTTGTGGGTGTTGTGTGCCGACGGGACGTGTGTATTTTGATGTCCATGTATTGATTGCCACCCTCCTTTCCTTGTCCATTTCCCTCCTTCCTGTTCTGTTTGTCTTTTTTTTTGTATACTTTTCAAGTAAGTTAACTACAAGTATCATACGTAATGACTCTGCTTTGATTTGTCATGGATGAGTGCATATATTGAACAGAGCACCCAGGAATGGTCCCCGCGCCGTGGAAAAACGTTGATGGATATGTACATAAACAAAAACAGCGGCACAAATACACACCCGACCCGACCACCTTGGCTATTTACAACCCATTATCCATGTCTGCCTCGCGCCGGTTCCGATACTTGCCTCCCGCCCACTTGTACGAGTATTCGCCGCTTGCGCGATGCTGCTCGCTCTGGTGCATCGACCAGGTCTTTGCCGCCGAAAACACTTGATCCATAAACCCACGTGCGCCTTGATTCCCAACTTGACTGTATGCATACTCACCCACCGGCTGGGAAGATGACGCCGGATACGTTTGCGAGCCCCCGGCGGCCGAGTTATACACATTCCACACCACGGCCAACAATACCCCGGCAACCACCAACTTGACTGCCATTCCAACAAGCACGCGCATGATCCTGTGCACTGCCCACACGGCCTGCCACGCCACCCACACGAGTACCAGGGCCATGACAATGGCGGCAATGGTGGCCATATGGTCACGCACATAGTCAAAGTCGAGCCACAGCATGAGCCGGTCCGGGTCCGTCAGCACAGACACGAGCGTGCCAACGAACGCGGCGATTGCGGGTAGGGCGTGTGTGATGGTGAACGCGAACAAGTCAGAGAGGGTCTGGAGGACAGTGGCTGGGTCGGCGGAGGTGGCGGGCGACGAGGATCGGAAGACGGAGAGGAGGTAGGTGTGGAGGGCGTGGTATGCGTTGGTCATTGTTGTTGCTCGGGAGGTGTGCTTCAAGTAGACTGCGGTTGATCAAGAAGAGTGAAGTTGGGTGCGAGACGCCAGTGTGTTGAGTGTGTTGTCGGGTGACTGTGAGTGGCGATGTGTGGGACGGGGCTCAGAGCCAGATGAGTTGGTGGCGGTAGCAGGAGCGTTTTAGCTTGCGCGATTGCCTAGGGTGGAGCATGCCTTGTCGCCGCAACGTGTCCATGGCCAATGGCAACGTGAATGCATCGTGTATGCCACGTCAGTCACCTGCATTCGTCGTGTGTGTGTGGGAATCTGAGATGTGGCAACTGTTCACGTGATCTCAGACCTTCCCAAAACGCATTTCGACTCGCGTCCATCGTCTTGTGTGTCTCGTGTCGGAATGTGAATTGTCGACCCAGACCCAAGTTCAACGACTCGCATCCATATTGTGCATGATACCAACGAATCCCGCCAAAAGTACTGACCCCACCATGCACATCCTCGTCGGCACCGAAGGGGGCCAACTCAAGTCCATCCCCTACGGGGCCGGCACCTCCACGGCCATTGCACGCCAACAATCGCTTGTCCCGATCCAACCTGGCGCGCGGTCTGCCGCCGAATTTGCAGCCAAGGCCGCCAACTCCCAAGTCACAACCTATGGCAATCTCGACAAGGCCGCAGGCATCACGCACTTGGCCTCGGTACACATGTGTGGGCGCGACCTGGTTCTGATTGCACGCAAGAATGGAACGGTGGATGTGTGGGATCATGCATTGACGGGCAATCCAGAGTTGACGCCGCTGCTTGTGAGCGTGGCTGTGTACGAAGAGTCGGAAATGGAGGGAAAGACAAAGGATGAGATGGAAAAGATGAAGGAGGTCGTTGGGTTAGAGGCCCTTTCAGAGTACGCATCTCTTTGCCCGTTCATTTAATCTCGATTATTTGTTGCTTACCCTGCACCTCATTCCATGTGCACAGCGACACATTCTATGCCGTCACCCGCACTGGCACACTGTCCGCCTTCACTTTATCGCTCTATGTCGCCACATCCGAAGACGAAACCGACACCATGGACGTGGTGTCGACCACGCGCATCTCACTCGGCGGCGCCAACCTCGACCGTGTCCGGTCGTGCCCAGGCCACCCGCATTTGCTTGCCCTGGGCGGCAAGGACCGCGACTTGAGCATCTTGGACCTCAACTTGGCCCTCGACAAGGCTGCGCCAAAGAAGGGCGATGTGCGGTTCAATGGACTGGGTGTTGAGCCGACGAAATGGAACGGCGAGCTGAATCCCACGTTTGTGTGGTTTGCGAAAAATTTGCCCAACGATATGCTGGATTTGGCCATTCCCATTTGGATCACCGACTTGCGGTTTGTGAATGCCGAGGGAAGCAAGCTTGCCACGTGTACCATGTACCACGAGGTATGTCCGTGTTATTGACCATTGTCCGTCCTTTTTGCACTCGCTCACACACATTCATTCACCTTAGGTAAAATTCTACAACACGGCAACTAACCGCCGCCCACTAGCTGTCGTTTACACTGGCGACTACCCACTCCGCTCGCTGTCCACGATTCCCTCGCGCCCAACCGAAGTGCTCGCTTCGGACGCCAAGGGCGCCATCCACCACATTTCGCTGACCAAGGCCGTGACCGAGTTTGCGAAAATCAAACAAACAAAGACTAATCCAGACAACCCGCGCAACCGCAACTGGAACGTACGCCAAGGCAAGCCCGTCGTTACGCGCCAAGCGCTGATTGGCGGATTTGCCGGTGCACAGGGTGCCGTGCGTCACGTGGTTACAGACGGCAAGATGGTGATTGGGGTTGGGTTGGACAGGTTTGTCCGGTTTTGGGATTTGGAGTCGCATCAGCCTCGAGTCAAGTTTTTTGCTAAGCAGCGGTTGGAGGCGTGTGCCGTGTGGACGGCTGGGTTGGTGGCGCCAGATGCCATCTCTGGGGCTGCGGCGCCAGTTGGGAAGGCGGTCGGGGGTGGTGACGAGGATGAGGACGAAGATGCGGTTGCGGATCCGTATGCGGGCATGATGGGCGACGACGAGGTTGGGGATGAGGTGTGGGACGAGTTGGAGGCACTGGCGGCAAAGCAGGCGCAGGAGGACGTGAATGTTGATGGAAAGGAGGAGCAAGAGGGAGAGGAAACGGCCATTAAGAAGGGCAAATCCGGCAAGCGGAAGGCATCTGATAATGATGATGAGCTGGCCAACGAGTCGGGAAACGGGGAGCTGTTGGCTGAGGGTAAGCCGAGCGAACCGTCGTCAAGCGGAGGCAAGAAGCGGCGGAAGCGGTCCAAATCAAAGTCGAGCGCAACCAGCAGTTGAGTGGGTTGGATCGTGTGCAAAAACAGGGCAATACATGCATAGTTATCACTGCTAAATACAAGTCGTACATACTAGGAGGTAGAATCCCGCCCGCCCAATTTCACTTTGTCCGCTTGACGTACTTGAGGTTGAGGTTCTCGTCCACCGACACCTCAATCTTTTCGCCCTTGACGCAGAAATCGGGCACTTCAACGCGGAGCCCACCAGCGAGCGTCGCCACCTTGTATCCGATGCCTTTGGCCGTCGGATTGGCAGCGGCCTTGACATTGTCGGGTGTGTCCTCGATCTCAAACACAAATGAGCTGGGCAGTTTGGCCGTGATGGCGGCACCGTCGAGGAACGAGACGGTGATTGGCGTGGATTCTGCGACACACAAAATAATAATCAGGTAACCTTCACACATGAAGTGCAATCCGAGGCAGCCTGAAGTACCCTGCAAAAACGCCAGCGCCTTCTCGCCGCCCTGCATTGTCTCAATAGGCACGGCGTGCTGCTCAAACGTCTCATTGTCCAGCACGTGCACGGCCTCGTCGTCATGGTACAAGTACTGCAAGGGCTTTGAGCTGATGTGCACGCCCTCGACGGAATCGCTCGTCTTGTACCGTTCCGTGAACCGGTTGCCCGACACGACATCCTTCAAGTCGAGCTTGACGTGGGCGCTGCCGCGGCCCATGACAGAGTGCGTGGCCTTGGTCACAACGTGCGGACGCCCACGGTACTCAATGACGGCGCCGATGCGCACGTTGTTGATGGTGAGCTTATAGGCCCGGGCACCGTAACCCTGGGCGATAGGGGCCGATTTGATTTGCGGATGTGGTCAGAGATGGATCCATGCAGACAGTTGGCGCTTTGTGGTGAAATGGGGAGGCAAGACGGACCAGCGAGTGCAGGCGGGTCGCGGGGAGGGTTGCGGAGAGTCGGGAGGCGAGGCGGTACATGGTGGGTGCATGGAGCTGGTGCGTATTGATGAGTACTTATAGTTTGTTGACTGCGCTTCAACGGATTTGGAATTTCCGATCTGCTCACACACGGCGACTCCGCCGATCGCAGAAATGCTGCCCAAACAAAAAGGAGAAAACAAACTTCGGCATCTTTTCGGCGTTCGGAGGCATGCATGGGGAGCCCTGAAAGCTAGCTGGAGTCCTGGCGGAATCAAAGTCCTCGCCAATGACTGGTGTTGCACACCTCGATGCATCTGCGTCCGCGGCCGACAAGCACTGCCAGCGGACGCGTTCCTTTCGCATTGACATTTCCCACAATCCCTCACAACGTACCAACCGATTTCAATGCATTACCCGAATGCAGACGACGGCTCATAACCCAAAGCATCTGACTCTCATCAAAAACACCATGATCACTCAATCCATGTCGCCGCACCAGGCTGTCGCCGAGGCAAAGTCCAAGGTCGCCCCGGTTTCTCCTTCCAAAGCACTTTCTTTGGTCACCCACCTCCTCACCAACCTCAACATCCTGTTTACTTACATGCACAGAAACCAGCATTGACTGTGGACGAAATCCACACAATGCAACTCGAAAACGAGCGGTACCTGCGCGCGCACCCGGAAGTGACGCAAATGACGAGCTATTTCATGAAGCGGTGCTTGTTGGAGAATCCCAGAAACCTGGCACAGTTTGCTTCTGGTATCATGTTTCCACAAACCCATCTGCCAAGCCTTGAATTGGATGGAATGATGTTCTTTGACCTCACTGAACTTGGCCTTGGGTGTTTTTCCGTAGATGTGTTTTCGGATCCGGGGCTCAAGGAGAAGGTGGCCATGAGCTTGCCGGCCAAACAGCCACAATAGCTCGAACAGTGTGACGTAGTTGCTGTTGGTCGAGCATGCAAGTACAGAAGCCAAATGAAGTCATCACATTCTGGGGGGGGGGGGGCAGATAATGTATCGAGTGTTGAGGACAATAACGGTGAGGCTAACAAGCTAAGGCATAGTATGGTCACATTCAGCGAAAAAAAAAGTGCAAGAAGGAAAAACGAAAGGTAGGCGAAAAAAGAAAAGCAAAGTACACAAAAAGTGAGTTACCGACTCTTCTGCTTCTGGCTAGCCTCGACTCGCTTGCGTCTCGGTACCATCTTGAGCGCATACTTGACGAGCACATAGCGCGTAAAGAAAGTAAGCGCACAGCAAAACAAGTACATGACGAGGCGGTACAGCTCGGCGAAAAGCTCGAGGGGTCCAAGCGGGGGTTCGAGCATGTAGTTGAGGTTGTTGCCCGTGCGCAGGGCGACAGCGGACAGAACAAGCGAGTGGTAGAGCGCCTTGAAGAGGAACGAGGCCATGGCAAGGTCGAATGAAGGAGGGAAGATGGCCAGGCGGTTGGACCAGGCAACGATTAGGGGTGTGATAAGCAAGGCCCAGTGTTCTGTGCGATTCGGATCGGTAAAGTTTATTAGCAAGACGAGTGAGAATTGTCCGCCGACAGGTCAGATTGAGATCAACGCTCGATGTACGAACCAAACCAAAAGTTATCCCGCTCGAGAAATTGCTTGGCATCACGGAGGTCAGGTGAGAGGATGGCGAGGAGGGTGCCCCAAACAGTGTGCAAGTAAATGTTGAAGATGACCTGCAGATTGTCGAGCGAATCGGTCCACAAAAAAGCTTGGTCAACAACCCCCGCGAAAGCACACGATCAAGCGGCATAATGCAAGTCATGGGGTACGTACATGAGGTACACTGGACCGCTGATCCCACAGGAGCATGACAATGAGTGTGACCATGGACACATGGCACGGCTGCAGCAAGAAGTTGAGGTTGCCCGAGTTGTACTTGTGGAAGGTGACCAGCGAGAGCGAGGCGGTCAAGACAAGCGCCATGAGGACGTCGAGGCGGGATCGTGTTGGGAGGGCGGCGCGCTTTGCAGCTTGGATAGCATGGTCGATGGGTGTGCCGCGCTTGAGGGATTTGGCGAGAAAGTGGCGAAAGGCCCAGACAAAGAACAGGTTGAAGAGGACAAACTCAACGCCGTGCTGGGTCGGGCTGAGGTACCACGACCCGTAGATGGACGAGGTGCGGTCGAGGTCGTAGGGGAGGTCGGCACTCCAGGATTTGACAAAGTCGCCGAGTAGTTGCATGGCGGGCCGAATGTCGAAGCAAAGCAACGATGGTTGGTGGCGAGGCCAGGGGGCGGTCTGGCACGTTGCAGTTTATAGCGTGGTGAGAGGTGAGCCACGGCAGGTTGGCGGCAAGCAAGCAATGCGCAAGTGATCTTTTCAACTTCTTTGATAGTTGCAGTACATGTCCATTGCGGTCCGTCCTGGCCGGAGAAGTATGGGCGTCGTCGCCAACCACTGCCCCTCGCCCCTCCACGCCCCCTCCAACCCTGATCAAAGTGATCGATATCGGACGAGACCATCCTTATCCCCATATCCGTGACTCACTCGTCAACCTCTGCTTCTCTGCACATGAATTATTCTTCCATGCTTCCGTGATTCATGCATCTCTCACGAGCGATTGGCTAAGAAAACGCCGAAAACTCTGTGCAATCGCTCCAAAACGCCCACATTCCTCGGCTTCGGTGACGCCCGCCCGCCATTCCATCGATCGCCCGAGGCTGCGGCCCGCTTCTCTCACGCTTGGCGACAAGTTCAATTTGGCGGATGATTGGCCAACATACTACACCATGTCGCAACAACAGTCGCTTTCACAGTCGCAGTCGCAGTCTCGGTTCAAAACCTCATTCGAGTTTGAAGATACCACGGATCCAGCGACCCACACCGGCACCGCCAGCAACACCTACCAAAAAAGCGCAAGGCGTCTCAAGTCTCTCAGCAGGCTGCATCGGTATCATCCACCCGCACAAGAAGAAAGCTATCCCTCCGCGGCTGCCCGATCCTCCAGCATCAACGGATACGCTATGGATCGACGAGTTTGCGCCGAAAACATCCGACCAGCTCGTCATCCACTCGGGCAAAGTCAAGCAAGTCCGCGAATGGCTCACGACGACGTTCAAATCAAAACCGTTTCTTGCCGTCACGGGCCCACCTGGCACTGGAAAGCTCTCGACTGTTCTTGCTATCGCCGCCGACCTCAATTTGCGCGTCCTCGAATGGGTCAATCCATTGTTTGCTGGCACCAGTGCCATAGTTCAGATGGATGATGATGGCCAAAGCATCTCCACTGCCCCATCCATCATCCAATCCTTTCTCGATTTTCTCTCACGGGGCACCCGCTACTCCCAACCATCGGACCTGCTCCTCTTCCGTGACTTTCCCATCTTTTCCAAATCCGGTCTCGATCGCACCCATGCCGTCCTTACCTCGCTCTTGCGCACCCGGTCGCGAATACCCCGCATTGTCTTTATTTTCACCGATTTTAACATTCCCGACTCGGATTTTGGCCACAGCGGCAGTCGCGCCTCATCCAACCTCGAATGTCCAAGTACCCGCGACCTCTTCCCCAGCTCTTGCCTGCACGCCGTACACATATCGCATTCAATCCCGTCGCACCCACACTCATGAAAAAAGCCCTCAAGCGCATCCTCGCGGACCGCAGGCTCGCATCCACGGCGCATCTTGAATCCATCATCCAGTCCACCACGGCGATCTCCGCGCAGCCATCAACACACTGCAATTCGCGCACCTGTCGCGCACCACTGCATCATCCACGTTGGAATGCACGTCAGACCGGTCGCGGTCGCTGTTTCGCGCCGTCGGCCGGTGCATGTACGCCCAACGCGTTCCGCCGCCCTCGGGCCACACACCCGTCCCACTCCCACCTCACCTCGCCGCGCGCTGGTCGCGTGCACATCCGCTCGAGGTCGACCCATCGGCCATTCTCACCAACTTGGCCGTGTCGAGCGACTTGTTTGCCATGTACCTGCACGCAAACTACCCAGAGTACATCCGACCGCTTGCCGCACATGTGTTTGTTGCCGATGCATTTGTTGATGCCGACATGTTGCAGCGCGCCGGGCGGCGGGCGACGCCGCGGATTTGGTCCGTGTGCACGCGTTGGCGCTGGCGAGGGGGTTGGGTGAGGATGAGCTGGATCGGGATTTGCGGGAGATGGTTGCCGGAGAGGCTAAGGGGATTGATTGGGATGATTTTGACAACATGGATGAGGATTAGAGGACGGCAACCAAGTGCAGGCCAGTCAAGAGGTGGTGGATGTGTTGGTCTCGGGCGTCGATTGGGACGAGTTTGATAGCCATCCCAACGATGCCACGGCGGGCTTGCCCACGCCCGAGTCGGATGTGTCGCAATCCCAGCCGCAGCATGAGGTTGTGTACTTGGATTGCTCGCCAGAGCCGCCGGATTCGTCGTCATCGTCGTCGTCGTCTCAGACGGCTCAACAACAGGCCACCGCATTTTCGTCAACGCCTCCCACAAGCCAACGTACGTCTCATCCAGCTCCTCCACAAAACCCAACCCTGCCTCCACCTGTACCGCCGCTTGCGCCTGCGACCAATCCCATCTCGACATGTGCGCCATCATCCTCGAGCAACCGATTCCAAGCACTCATCAGCTCGGACCACTGGACCGCCCGTCGCGCCTACATGGACCGCAGCGCGGCCCTAGCGCGCCTCGGCATACGCCCCGAAGAGGCGCCGTTTGCGCCCGTGTTCAGCTACCCGAGCAGGCGGGTTGCTGGGAAGCGATTGACCGAATCGGCAGCGGCAGGTGCGGGAGAGGATGCTAAGGAGGAGGCACAGGCGCCTCGATTAATGCCGCCGATGCCCGAGGACAAGAGCAAGAGGTGGTATTTGTGCGCTGCAAGGAAGGGAGGGGTGCCACCATGGGTGAATACGGGCATGGGTGGGGTCTCGGGTGGGATGGCTGGTGAGGGCGCTGACGAGGAAGAAGAGGAGGATGAAATTATTGATGTATAGTTCCACAGTGTGTGTTTTTGGATGCATTTCTGTCACGACTTAAAAATGATGTATATGGTGACGCGTCCAGTCAGTAAATGTCAACGATGATAACCAAGGTCATACAAATGTTCACGATTCGTATCTCTGTATTTGTGCATTCACGCCCCAAACTGATAGGCAAAGCATTTGCCCTAGTATATCCCCAACTTCCCGCATCAGTCAAGTCATTCACTCGAAACGCCATACTTTCTTGCAATGATCCCTGACCCTCTTACGCCCTCCTCACCAACCCGCAGACCGCCATCGACCCGCCGCTCTTCTCCTGCACACGCAGGCTCGACCGCACATATACCTCCTGTCAGCCCACACAATAATCGCTCAGGCTCACGATCCGCAGAGAGCATCAGCCGTTCCAGGTCCCACTCTTTGTCTGAATCGACGTCCCCGCATGCTATTGACGACAGAATCCGGCATTATCTCGACGACCAAGCTAGACTCGTACATCAAATGCAGCGGACAAACACGGTGGATTCGACGGCAAGCCATCGCGATCGTTCGCCTGGATCGTCAAAGACGGGATTTGTGGAGGCATTGTCAAGAATGGGGTCTGGCGTTGCGTCACCCACAGGAAAAGGTATCCAGGGGGTTCATAATGGCAAAATGGAGGGTGTAACATACCAGGGACTCGGAGAGGGCGAGTCGCTAACGTCAACACATGTCGGGCTGCCAGTCACAACCGTTTTCGCAAGTGAAGCTGAGTCGCCACAATCGTCTCGAAGCGGAAGAGCACATGAACGACTAAGCAAGACGAGCCTGAGCGATGGCGAGCGGGATCAAACTCCGTTTCAGCTCGATCCTACCCACTCTGCCAGTGCCAACGGGCACAGCGTGTCGCCATCAAACAACATGCTCTCGTGCCCATTTACCTCGGGTCCATCTGGTCAACTGGATCCCGCGACACATTTGTTTTCATCAGCATCTGGTGTGTCCGTTGCCATGAGCTTCCAAACAGCGATCGCGCCGAGTGACAAGGCAAGCTCACCACCGCCACCAGGGCGCCCCAAGAACAAACGTGGAAGCAAGGAGGAAGCCGTGAAACGCATCAACGAGGTCATTGACCATATCTCAGAAAGCCTCGAGCAGCTCAACGGATCGTCGCCAAACCTGGAGCTGGCGGCAAAGCAGACAATGATGGTGATCACATCGCCAACGGTCTCGTCGCTGCCAAGAGTGGGCAACACCAATGCGAGTCCATTTGGCGACGCCGTCGCCGAGCAGTTCCAGTTGGGAACCATCCAACGCCAACAGCTCCAATCCGAGCCGCTTGCACCATCTGTCGCGGCGGCGGCAACACGCTTCAGGTTCCATCGCATTTGAGCGAGGCCACGCCGCCCAACAGTAAACATGCGGCAAGCGCCAGCACGCTGGATCGGCGTTCGCGCGGCGGGCGGCTACAGACACATCCGCCCAACGGTGCTTTGGAACATCAGCATGCATCCATGTCGTGGAATGTGAGGTTGATCGTGTGGTTGCTGTGTGTGGCGGCCGTGGTCGGCACGTCAGCGTATGCGTCATGGAATGCAGGGTCGATTGCCAACCGGAATCCGGTCATGAGCATACCCATGGATTTGTAGGTTTGTGGAACGGATTAATGTTGACTTTTGCATTTATGTATTGAACTGTATATCAAGCGCTCATGCGCAAGTTGTCTTCATCCTTGTCGTGGAAATGACGTATGCTCTGAGGGCTTGGCGAATGGCCACTGCACCCGCGTCATTATCTGCGGACACTGTAACTGGCGAACCAACAAACCAACCAACCAAAAACCAACCAACCAACCAGTCGACCAACCAATCGAGCAAGTCGATCCAGCAACACCTTCCGAATCGCTTCAAAGGTAAGCTTGGCTCACCTTTCACTGTCCCCAGAGCCATAAAGGCAGCCAACCCGTCCGTTTCTTCCCATTCGTTTGAGCATCATCAAGCAATCAACGAAGCAACCCACTACACTCTTCCCACACTCGAAAAAGCAACGTATCCACCATGGGTCGCACTCAAGTCCAATCTGCCAAGCACCAAGTTGCTCAGCAGCAACAGCAGCTGCAATCGGCCAAGACCAAGCAAGCCAACCAGCAACAGCACCAAGCTGTCGCTCGTCCCCAGTCTGGTCAGGCGAAACCTCAGCAGCAGCAACTCCAGCAGCGTGCTCAATCGCTCAACAGTCCGTTCAGAAGCAAGTGCCAAAGCAGCAGCTGCAGCAGCAATCCCAGGCTCGCCTCAATCGCCAAACAACAACAACAACAAGTTGTCGACGAATGCCCAACCATTCTACCCTCGCAACATGCAACCGACCCAGACCTTGACGACCAACCAGTCTCAGGCTCGCCCGCAATCCGCTCAGCAGCAGCAATCGATCGCGTCCAAGAAGCCTGCTCTTCAACAGTCGCAGCAACAGCGTGTACAATCCGCTACACCTGCTCAATCCAAGCAACAGCAACAGCACAGCAGCATCAGCAACGCCAAAATGCCCAAGTGTACCGCCCGACGCCCGTCAAGGACACCCGGACGATGCCTTCTTGTCTGGCGCGTGGTTGTTTGACTCGTCTCGCGTCCCACAATGGATGCCGGCTCAGCTTCCCAAGCAGTCGGCGTCGTCGCACTCGTCGACTCAACAGCAGCACCAGCTCAAGTCAAACCAACAGCTCGCGCAGCAGCGCCCTCAATCCGATCCGCGCGGCCAAGCAGCAACAACAGCAGCACCTTGCGCCGACGCAGCAAAAGGCCAATGCCAATGCCAATGCCTCGGTCATCAAGGCGGGATCCGTCAAGGCCAAGAATGCTTCGCCCGACGATGCTTCTACTCGGGCGCCTGGTTGTTTGATGCTCCGTCGCTCCTCAATGGTTGTCGTCGCAGTTGCCGGTGTACAAGCAGCCCAGATCAGAAGCAACAGCAGCCGCAGCAGCAGGCCGCGAAGCAGCAACAACCTGCCAAGCGCCCCAAGCGTCCCAGTCCCTCGTCGTTGATTCTTCGCAAGCATTTCTTCCTGGTGGATGATGTGAGTGTATTACCACGTGTGCTGTGAGATACCCTGTCGTGTTTCGCTTGATTGTTCCTCGCTCTAATAAAAACCATTCTCTCACCTGTTTTTCCCCTGGCTTTCTTTGCATGCAACCCAGCTGCCAGTCTCGCTGAACGGATCCATGGTACATCGGGTATATTTTGATGAAGCATTTTGCGGCTCTCTGAATCAAGCCCGGATCGGCCATGGGTATAAAAGGCACAGAAAACTAGTTCAACCAAGAAGACACCTTGGCGGAGTGGTTATCGCGTTTGACTACTAATCAAATACCCTAGTGGTGCGCAGGTTCGAATCCTGCAGGTGTCGGTCTTGTTTTTTCGTGCATCCGCACCAGGGCGAAATGTGAGCCTGCACTGACACTTCGTTTGCTGTCAAGAGAAGTCAAGTGACGCGATCTGATTATTGTAGGCCAGAGGAGGGATTTTTCACCTTACTTTCTCGATTGAAGGACTCTTTCCTTGATAACGGATCACCTGTACATTTGCCTACAGGATTGCGGCCAGCGTCACCGGCCACATGTATGGACCAAGACCTACCCTTGTCGGCCACCGAGACGTCTTATGGGCTTGGCTGCAATAGATGACCTCGCGGTGATCGGCGGGGTATATATGACCCAAAAAAATCGCTTCCCCACAACATGACAGCGTGCCCGAGCGGTTAAGGGGATTGACTCGAAATCAATTAGGCTCTGCCTGCACAGGTTCGAATCCTGTCGCTGTCGAACTGTACTTTTCTTTTCCGCCTACCTTCGTCTTGTTGCCGTCGCCAGATTTACGACTTTCTTGACCCTTTCCATTCTTCAACCGATGACTGACTTGTCGGCAAACGATGGTTTTGTATTCGCAAAGCCATTTGACACACGCAGACATCCGTTCAATCGGCAAAAATGTGAAACTCACACGCCCCTACTCCTCAACATCCACTGGCCCTTCATTCTTTCTTGCATCATCAACCTGTCCCTGCGTTCGGCGCCAGATCGATCCGCAATATGTACCACCTTGACCTCGACCGCATACGTCGCCACGCCACCCACCCCACCACCGACGACCTCGTCCGTCTCCTCACCCAGCACCACCGCTGCCAAACTTCCTCTCCTCCTCCTTCTCCGAATAGGCACCTTGACCTCGACCTCGACCCGTTCCAGCCCAATCTCCAGCGGTCGCAGCCCTGCTCGCTCTCCGGGCCGGCTGCCCAAATACATGACCCGCGTGCGCTCGCCCTGGGTCACCTCTTGCACCACTATCGGATCCACGGCCAACGGGTCCGCGCTGACCTTCACCAAATCCAAAAACCCAGCCACGGGACCCTCCATACGGGCATCGTAGAACAGGTCGACGCATGCGTGAGCGCCCGATGCGTGCCACAGGACGTCGCGCAACGTGCCGTATTCGCACGCACAGCATTGACACGCGCACGCGGAGGTCTCACTTTTGGATTTGCGTTGGCCGCCGTGGGATTGGCGCACAAACTCTGGCCCGCGGCACGGCGGCGCAGACGTGCTGAGATCGGCGACCAACACGAGGCCGTCAGCGAGGAGCGCGGGCGAGGCGCGCAGGAAGGCGGCCAGGTCCAGGGTTTGTGAAAAGCGGGTGGATGCTGTTTCTGTATAGTGTGCTTGGTCCGAGGCGGGCGAGCCGAGCGAGAGACGACGGACAGCGTGGTTGAGTGGGCGGGTCGAGGACTGCAGGCGGGTAAGGATCAGTGGGAGCGAGCCGCCGTGCGGGAGGAGGAGACGGAGGAACAGAAAAGACGTTGGGTGGTTGCTGTGAAAGGACACGTACGGTGGCATGGTGAGTTTGGGCAACGAGGCAGATGCAGGGGAGCAAGCAGATATCGGGCGTACGCGAGGAGGGTTTCCGTTGTGCGAAATGAAGTGATTTGGTGCTCGAGGATTGGGAACTCGCAAAAGACGAGCAAGTCCTCATCTGTGCATGTTACGGACCAAGTCAGCGCGCACCAAGCCTTGGAAAGGATACAGAAGAATAAATTCGTACGATAGACCGTCGTGACCCCTCGTGCCTGCATCGCCTCCACGGCCGCGGCCGCCACGCCTCGAGGGCATTGACCAACACAACCACGTTGACCGTGGCCAGCATCTGCGACACTGCATCGGCAATGTCGACCCCTCTGGGCAATTGCTCAAAATTGATGGTCGCCACCGACAAGTGATACTGAGCCGACAGGCGCCTTGGCCCAACCGACGGCACCGCCCGTCTGATGTGTGGTTGCTGTGCCGCCGCAAGGACACCCCGAAACACGAAATGGGCCGGCCACGGTTCGTCGCCAGGAAAGCTGATGCCGGCCCACCTGCATGGTGGCGGTAGCAGTGGAGCTCCTGCACCCACATGGTTTTGCTCGCGGATTTCGAACACGACTTGCGATCCGGGAACCGAGACGGCCGTGAACAAATTGACGTTGTCGGTGCCAAATGTGACATCGGTGCGCGATGTGGATATGAGCGAATAGTCGGCGAGCAGCAGCGTGAGCGAGGGTTCGTGGCCGTAGACCTTGATGGCGGCCTTGAAGGCGCCCATGAGCGGGTTGGAGAAGAAGCAGGCAATGTAGAAGACTGCCTCGGGATGGGGATGCTGGGATTGGGGCCGGGACTGGGTGGGGAGGGCCAGGCGGTACACATAGGACCCCGTCGTTCCCGTGACCTCGTTGTTGCGGTTGCAGGTGCAGTGCGAGGCCGACGAGAAGGCGTGGATGGTGGGCTTGGGCAGCTGGGACGACCAGCGGCCAGACTCGAGGTTGGCAAGGACGAGGGTGATTGGGTGGCGGGTCAGGTTCATGACCTTGTGGTTGAGGTGGCGGGACTTTGTGTCGAGCTCGGGGCAGATGCCGCCAGCGCCCGAGGTGGGTGCCGCCGGGAAGAGCAGGGCCGAGCTGAACATTCTATGTATCGGTGGATGACGGAACGGGCCGGGCGGGTACGTTCAAGGAAGGGTAGACAGCGTGGCGGATGCAGTGCGGCGGGTATCGTATCGATGCTATTGACTCGCTAAAGCATGACTTCACAGTACATACGTTGTCGGTATGTATTATGTTATATATGTAGAATCGCCACCATGAATCATGGTGGCGAAACGGGGCCGACCGGCTCTTCTTTCGATAGGCACGCTGCCACAGCCGGCAGACGGCATGCCTGACTGGGATGAAGTCAACGCACATCAGTATTGCTCCCCACTGCTTGATGGAGCGGAGCGTGAGATGGCCATACTTCTGGTTGCGGAATACCTACTGGATGGCGAGCGTACTTCCTGTGTTTCGTCCATGTTGACTTGGACGCTACAGAGTTCCATGTCTCACATCCATCTCGGAACTGTTGAGACGAGCAACCATCCCATCCACAGGGCATTGGGCCAATCAATCGATGCAATGAAAGGTATAAATGGAACAACATGCCTGTCATACAGGAGTAACATACAAAACTATTGGATGGTTGGTTGTGAATAATGTACAAAATGAGACAACATGTGATACGGTCTAACGAGGATGACGACCCCTGCTTGGATGCCTCAGCCCCAGCTCGCTCTGCAATGCCCATGCCCATGCCGTTCAGTGATGGGGTCAGAGATGGAGGTCATGGTGCGGCGGGCCGAGGACAACGATGAGTTTGGGTTATTGGCCGCCTTGGGCCTTCGCGGACGAAATGGCAGCCAGCCTTGGCGGATGGCGTCAAGTGAGAGGTGCGTTTCGACCACTATGTACATATGAACCGTCGATAATGTGAATCATATGTTCATGCAACGAGATGGGGGTCAAAACAAACCAAAACGATATGTAGCGATCGTGGGATGGCGGGAGATCGCCACCTCGATTTGTTGATTGGACGCATCAGCCCGTGCTCCACCACTGTCATCCTTGGCTGCAAAATCTTCAGGCCCGACCTGCGCACCAAGAAGTCTCTTGCGGCCGTGGATTGCCGACAACGGGTATGCACAATGGCGGCGTGGATCTTGCGCGGCATGGCCGCTTTCGCGTCGTCGTAATGGGTTTCAAAGCGCGAACAGCTGCCAATACTGTCGTTGCGTTGGCGTTGGCATTGGCGTCGGTAATGGGTGGGAGCGACAGCGGCATCCCATACACTTGCCATTGCGGCACGACGACGGTCCGACTTGGGAACGAGCTCGACAACTTGAAGACACAAGGGGAGTGCATCTGGACGCGTTTGAGCGCGGGCGAGAGACGCAAGTCGCTCGTATTGAAAACCTCGACCGAGTTCGGGCGAGCCCGATCCAGGTGCTCCAGGTAAAAGACACAGTCGGTAGGGGAGGGTCGGCATGGCCAAAGACGGATATGAGAAGGGTACATGGGTAGATGGGTATGGGTATGGGTATGGGTATGGATACGCGGGGATGGCCGGCCTAGCCGAGCTTTATTCCAAGGAGTGAGGGCCGAGGACACACGGTCGGCGGCGCCAGAGTTTGGGAAATGCTGAATGGAACGCGACGCGCTGGATCGGTGACCTCCCATGGATCGGCATGGACCCGTTTGCCGCCACTCATCAATATCAATCAATCACAGCTATGTAGCGTTGCCATTGTATTCATTCTTTGGACAGTGAATCGATGAAATCATATTGGAAGCAAAGCAATCTCGCGACGCAAGTTACACAAGACAGCAGCAATGGAACTACGCCTTCAACTCCCGCGCATCCTGCTCATGGGTCTGCGCCGCTCGGGCAAGACGTCCATCCAGAAAGTCGTCTTCCACAAGATGGCCCCCAACGAGACCATCTTTCTCGAGTCCACCACCAAGATGGGCGTCGAGCGCGTCCACTCCTTTATCCAGTTCACCATTGCCGATTTCCCGGGCCAAATCGACTTTACCGACCCGTCCACATTCGACCTCGAGTCCATCTTTGGCGCAGAAACCGCCACGGACGTGTCGTCCGCAGCATCGGGTGCAATCATCTTTGTCATTGATGCTCAGGACGACTATTACGATGCCTTGCAGCGGCTCTATGTCACTGTCGCCACGGCGCATCGGTACAACCCAAACTTGTACTTTGAGGTGTTCATCCACAAGGTCGATGGGTTGAGTGATGATACAAAGATTGGTTCGTTCTTGACATTGATTGCAATGATGCCTCAATCCGCCAGCTCATTGTGATGTTGCCCTTTTCGCTGCAGAAACCCAGCGCGACATTCACCAGCGCGTCACGGACGAGCTGCTCGACATGGACCTGCTGGAAAAGATTCAGCTGTCCTTTTACCTCACATCGATTTACGACCACTCGATTTACGAAGCATTCAGCAAAGTCGTCCAAAAGCTAATTCCTCAGCTGCCAACGCTCGAAAACTTGCTCAACACGCTGTGCTCGGTACGTACGAGTGTTCACATTCTATGCCGCACCTGCCACAAAACCCGAATTGATTTCTCATAATCCTTCATGTCCCATCACACAATAGAGCTCAAGCATCGAAAAAGCCTTCCTCTTTGACTCATTCACCAAAATCTACCTTGCAACCGACTCAAGCCCCGTCGATGTGCAATCCTACGAGCTATGCAGCGACATGATTGACGTGATGATGGACCTCGAGGCCATTTACAACCAGCCGGGTATCCAGCCACCGGCACCCACAGACTCGGCTGCCGCGGCACATGCGCTACCACCCATCCCGCAACGCGCCAGCACGCCGCCCAACCGACACGCCCTCAACGGGTCGGACCCACACTCGCCACACGTGCACGCTCACCCGTCAACGCCGCCGTCACTGCACGCATCCACGGCGTCGCCCGCACGCACGCCTGCGTCCACCTCTGGTGCACTTGCGCCGCTTTCGGGGCCGACACCGGCAGCGCCCAGAACACTTGCGGCAGCTGCACTCGCAGCACTTGCGGCCGATCGTAAGCAAGGCACCACGATTCGGCTGTCGACGGGCATTGTGCTAACTATGGTGCAAATGGACAAGTTATCGCTGGTGTGCTTGCTGCGTGCCGAGAATTACGACGGAAAGGCCGGATTGTTGGATTTCAACTTTTCAAAATTCAAGGAGGCCATTTGGGCCGTGTTTATGGTTGGGTATGGCGGCGGCGCGGCGCAGATTGTGGGTGGGGTCCCAGGTGGACATTAGCGTCGGATGTTGAGATGGCACTGTAAGTCGGTGGGTTGCTCAACCTGCAACCGAGGTTCGAGTCGAGTTGGAAACAAATAGATTCCATGTTTGATTTCTTTTATTGACTTATTTACTCCGTTTTTTTCGCTTCTTAACATGCACCACGAACACATCTGGGCAACACACAATCAACAGCTTACTCTGCAACAACCCGCCCGACCTTTGGATACTTCTTTTCATAGAATTTCACCCAATCATCCAACACCTTGATCTCTTCCTCAGGCAAATCCTGCCAGTCTGCGCGAATGTGCTTTTCGTCAAGCGACGATTTAGCCAGTGCGCGCGACGCATCCTTGCCCGCAAACAGCCCATAGCTCTGGCCACAAGGGTACATTTCGCGGTTGCTCGACACATCGTAGATGATGCCCTTGATGGCCACGTACACGGGCAGCGAGGCATCGGCGTTGTTGAATTGAGCGAGTTGCGCTGGGGTTAGCGTCAGTTGGGTGGCGGGCGGGTCGTTGGATGTGGTCATGTTGGGAGGGCTGACAACAGTTACACACGAGCATTGGTGAGCAAGTGAGGGTGAGCATGTGAAAGCGACACGAGCGAGCATGGGACAGATTGCGGGCAGGCTGGGTGTTGACAGAGTGTTGCGGTTGAACATGTCGTGCGTCGGCAAGTCGGCGCAACATGTTACTTTGGCAGGTGTAAGGGCCATCCGGAACTTGGGCCTCCGGCCAGGGCATAGGCCCGGTAACTGTTGCTTGCGAGACGCAGTGCTCGCGCGCTGGGGTCCCGGTGCGAGCGTGTACTCTTTGCGAGGCCGATAGAGCTGCCGAAAGGTATTGCATGAAGGGCGAGTCGTCGTACCTTGCTTGCTCTTGGCGGGTTGGGTGGCGGAAGTGGCGGAAGGGCAGGGTTCGGTGAAGACGATGAGCGTGAGCGTGAGCGCAAAAAGAAGAGGGCCGAAATGGATCCAAAGAAGACGGCGAGAAGCAGCGGCAGTGGAATGTCGGGAAAGAGAGGCGTCACGGCAGCCATTGCTTTGGATACGGTTGGAGATGAATGATTGTTGGGGCCACGTCGATGAGCAGTCGGTGAGGTGGTGGCGGCACAGGGTCTGCGGTATCCGATCGGATCGGCGACGGTACTTTGTGACTTGTGTGTGTTGATTGTCGTAACTTTCGGCTGCAACTGCGATTGACTGAATGGACAGCAATTTCATGGGGCAGACCAGCAATTAATGCAATGAGAGACAAACAGCTGCAGATGGCCTGCATCGAACGTTGTTTCCATCTGATGGTCTGATCGTTGACAAAATTGAATGCCCTCAAACTATCCAACTGCTCACTGCCACTGCTCACCCATCCGCTCGTACACATCGACCTTCAAGTAAGTAACACATTCGCAAGCTCTCATCACCTCCTCCCCGCCCCCTTCCTCAACCGCACAAACAAGGCATGCTTACTCTGCTCACCCTCCTCTGGATAATACTTGTCGTAAAACCCAACAATAAACTCCTCTGGCTTAAACCCCATCTTCTGATACATGATCATTGCCGGGTTGTTTGCGCTCACATGCAACGTGACATCCCTGCCCACGCGCACCGCAACCCAATACACCATGAACTGGCCCACCCTGCGCCTTGCCATCCGGGCAACACGGCCACATACGCCAGGTATCCGTCGGGTGTGGCCAGTGCACACCCAATGACGAGCTGGCCGTACGTGGCAACCACGGTCACTTCTGGATATGACAAGTATTCGCCACATCGATGCCGTCCCAGAAGGTGGCGGCGAGCAGGTGGTTGACTTGGGGCACGTGGCGCGGGTGAGTGGCGAGTACGAGATTGGGTACGGCCGTCGGCCGGTCACGGCCGCCAGCAGCCGCATGTGTGGTGAGGTGGATGTGCGGTCGTGCCAGATGTAAGGTTTGAGTGTGCGGCCAGTGAGTGGCGAGAGGATGGGCGTGGTGGTGCGGGGCGCCCGTAGATGGATTCGTGAAAGGGCAGGCGGGCAAGTGCAGATGGAGGAAGTGGAGGGCAGAGGTAGGGGATAGTTGGGTATGGGGTTGGTTCGATGGTTACGTGAGGGATCGGGTTGGCGGGTGGGGGTGAGAGAAGCGAGTCGAGAGTGACGCACGGTGGGAGGCGTAGCTGGCGTTTGCGGTCTTGCAGTTTGCGCAGGCGTGCAAGTCGGTTTTGCGCCGAAATGTACGGTGGCGGAAGCGGATCAGGCACGGGCTCGCCGTGGGAAGATGGTTCGGGCAGCGGCAGCGGGTCCGGCTTAAAGGTGGGTTCCGTGCTGATGTGCCTGATGTGGACGCCGAACTCGACAATGGCGATTCAGAAGATGATTCTTGCTTGATCTGCAAGGAGGTTCCTTCTTCACGCCACCAGACGCAGTTGGTGTTGCTACATTGGGCCAGTGGCAAGCAAATCAGTGCAATCAAACAGAATTGGAAGGTTGCTAAGGCACGGATGCGCACCAGATCCCGCCGGTGAAGTCGCTCCACTTGCGCCCCCAAATTGCGCCATGAGCGCCATGAATTTGGCAACAAATGCCTCGGGGTTGACCCCAGGCGGCGGCGGCGGAATCGCAAATGGGAGCGCCCGAGGTGCCTGTGTCGGCGGCGGTGGTGGAGGAGGAGCGGCCGGTTCCGGAGGCGGCGGGGGAATTGGCGGGGTGTGATCAATCAGCGCAAATGCGTCCGTCATTGGATCCCGCAAAAACATGGGCGGCTCATGGCTCATGGAAAGGGTAGTCGCAAGCGAGTCGCGCCATGATGGAGGAAGAGGCTGCTTGGGAGAAAAGTGGGGCCAGTTGCGTTCGACAAAGGGCAAGATCGCAGTCGAGAGGGAGACGTAGCGTGGGATCGTAAGCGGAAGGTCGTTGGCGAGGTCGGTGCGGTGTGCGGCTTCGGCGAGGTGGTAGACGAGAGTTGGGCAAGTTGGAGCCAAGACATGGGCAGGCGGCGAAAGTCGTCCTTGTCGGGCTTTGAGGAGCACGACCGGCACAGGTACGAGTAAAAGAGGTCGCCAAAAATTTCCTCAACGATACGCGAGCTTGGCACGCAAGCTGCAATTCGATTCGGTGGGATGATGAGTCTGAGGTATTCATGAATGGAATGCAGAATGAGCAAGTCAAAGTGCATACACTGATGGAATGCAGTCAAGCATTTGGCGCATTGGAACCTGGGCTCGGTCTCGAGGCTGCCGTGAAGACGCAACGCCAACGGAGGCAGACGTGAGCCAAGGATATGTCTGATCAATGAGGGCGGCCACAGTTGTTGGGCTAAGCATACATGGGCGAGTCGCAGTAGCAGGACATGGTGGCAACAGTGATTTCATTGAGTGTTGATTGAGGTACGGGGGGCATTAGCTTCTTTGCATTTACTTCAAGGGTCTTGGTGGTTAGCGAAATACGTGCCTGATTTTGTACTTGGGGTGTTCTATGAGTGTTCCAGCGGGGTTCCAGTAGCTTGTTCTCGATTGTCGCGATTCGGATCGCGAACATTGTGGATCGCCATTCACATGGTCGCGGCTGGATTGGAAGAAAGCGCTGACCAAGTGCCGACAAACCCGAGCCATCGCCACTCACAGATCGTGGATTCCCGATCGGGCAAAGGCCTTGGCGGCAGCGGCCGCAATGGCAGTGGCAGGTTATGGCCGGGCCAAGGAGGGTGGGCATTTTTCAGTCGGCGGCAGGCACGTTACGATGATAGCACGACTCAGCGAGCCGTGATGCCATGCCCTGGGTTTCCCTCATCCCTCATTCGAGCTTGCAAACGAAAGCTTGCAATTGCACTCGTCAAGCATGAGTGACATGAATGAAATCGTCCATGGTCTATTCCACTGACTGCACCCACGGCATTTGAATCCTGTCCATCGCCTCCGTCGCCCATTCCCACCTTGCATGTCTTGGGTCCCATCTTCGTTCGGCTCCCTTGACTCCATTCGTCACTCTCGTTGTCTGTCACACATCCACAAGTTCAGAAAACCTTGATTCGCAATCATCGGCAACATGGTCACACCCACCGCCACACAGCCCAAGCGGGTCGCCATCATTGGCTCGGGTCTCGCAGGTATCACCATGGCCTACCTGCTCACCCACCCAGATACGACAGCTGCCGCAAACACCTACTTTGATGTCACCATTTACGAAGCCGCACCGACCGTCGGCATGGATTCCCACGGCATGGATGTCCCCTGCGGTTGCGACCAGTGTGCTGCAGAGCGCTCGCGCTCGCCGTCTCCGGTTTCCTCGCCGACGATGACCAGTCCCCAAGGGTCCGGTCAAGTCGGCCACGTGCAACAGCGGATGGACTCGCCTTTCAGGATGTTTATCGACACCTACTACGGCACGCTGGTGTCCATGTACAAGCACTTGGGAATCCCATTCGCCCGCGCCAACCTCGATGTGTGCTTTGCGCGCCTTGCTCCATCGTCCACACTTGGCGGCAACTTGCAACCTGCCGAGGTCATCTTCTCGGACAAGTTTTACTCGCTCGGATCCCGCATTTTGCGCATTCCTTCGGTCCTTCTCCGGCCCTGGACGCAATGGTCCACGTTCCGGCTGTACCTGGACCGCAAACGATTCATTTCCACTGCACGTCGCCTGCGCACGGCCCGCCAACTGCCCTCCATCCAATGCACCCTGGGCGAATACCTGACACGTGAGGGCTACTCTGACCTGTTCATCTACGACCACCTTGTCCCTGTTCTCTCTGTGTACATGTCTGCCAAGCACGACCGGATCCTGGCCATGCCCGCCGCCACCATCCTCGACGTGTACGGCCGCCCAGAGTCGCACGTCGGATGGTGCACCGTGACCGATGGCATTGCCACCGTGTGCCGCGAGCTGCTCAAGTACCTGCCCAAGAGCAAGCAGCGCTGGGGCACCAAAATTGTCCCATCGAGCGCACGCCCGAAAACACCTATCTGGTGTACCCGGAATCGCAGCAACATCCCGATACTTACGACCTTGTGATTCTTGCCACGCCCGCGTCCGTGTCGATGCGCCTCATCTCACGGCCGCCTCGACCGTCCCACACGCCACGGACCTCGTCAAGCATCTGGCGCACTTTACGTACGAGCCCGTGTCAGTCGTTGTCCACTCGGACACATCCATTCTCGTTCCGGGCCACTCGCGCGGACTCACCATGCTTATACACGCGACGACACCGAAGCCACCACCTCGGTCAACCACTTGCGCACACTTCCCGCGCACTGCCCGCCACTCTTGCAAACAACCAACCCCCTCAGTGCCATTGACCCGGCCAAAATCCAGGGCAAGTTTGATTTCCCGCGCGCGCGCCTCACGCTTGACACGGAACGCGCACTCGATGCCGTGTACAAGTTGCAAGGCATGGGCAATCTCTTCATCATTGGCGCGCCCATGTTTCCTGGCGTGCCGCTGCTCGAAGGATGCGTGGCGAGCGCCGTGGATGTTGCGGGCAGGTTGGGCGTGCAGCGCCCGTGGAAGGTGAGTGATGGCGAGTACATTGGGTATCAAGAGGGAAGGCAAGGCGGGTCGATTGTGGAAGCGTTTTTGCGCGGCGAACTCACGTACTGTGACCCGGCCGGGTCGAGGTATGCCACGGGCGAGCAGCGTGGGCCGCGTGGGTGGACAAAGTGGGGCGCGGTGGCGGCCGTCCTTGTAGGGGTTGTTGGTGCGGTTGCGTACAAGGTGATTGAGGTGTGAGATGCGCATGTTTTGTCACTTGCTCGAGTTTGCGTTTTTTGCAGTATTCTTTCCCTTCCCGTTTGCTCCATTCCCGCGCTCTCTCTGCTTGCGTGAGCAGCCCGCAGCAGTTTGTATTCAAAGTACAACATGGCGCAAAATTTACATTTGATTGAAGAACACACACAACCTCCACTTTCGCTCGAACGAAAGCAACCCTAAAATGACAGAACCGACACAAGGAATATCACAAGCCAAAAGAAACGCCAAAGAAAAAAAATGGAGAAAGAGTACGGCTAGTCAAGAATGATGAATACAACACAACTTAATGAGCAAGGGATACCCGAACGCACTATCCCGTCATCCAAAAATCGGGCGGCATCTGCATCTGCGACCACAGCGCGTGATCCGAGACCTGCGACGGCTGTGTGGCCATGACGCCATCAAACATGAATCCAACTACAGGCGTTGGCCCACAATGATGCCCTTGTCCTTGCCCTGCCCTGGCGCTTGGTGCACACCCGATGCATTTGCTTGCGGGTGTTGTTGTGCCAGTCCGGCTTGCTGCTGCTGCTGCGTATGGTGCTGATGGGCCACGGCAGCGGCAGCGGCGGCCGCGGCCATGGCGCTTGCCACGTCGTTGACAGTGGCATTGTTGGTTGACGATTGGGCGGTCGAGCTGCCCGACGCGGATGCCAAGGCAAGGCCCGCGGCGGCCGCGGTCGCCATGGTTGGCGATTGCAGGGCAGAAGGGGGTTGGATGCGGTCATGGGGGGAGTGCCTGCTGCGCTTTGTGTACCCGTCGCAGATGAGGATTGCTGCAAGTGGGGTGGGAGCGTTTGGATTGGAGATTGAGGGTTGGTCGCCGGATTATTAGAGAAGGGAGACGAGGACGTTGCCGAGGTAAACAGTTGCACATTGGATAGAGATGTGTTGGTTGGCGTGCCTAGGCTTGATCCATTGGACTGAACAATGTATTGTTGCTGCTGCTGCGTCTGTTGCTGGTACTGCGTTGGGGTGGGCGGATTGTGCACATGCATTGGCTGTTGTGTGCTGAAGATGAATCGGCGGCGGGTGATGCTGCTGTTGCTGATGCGGTTGCGGCGGCAAATGCACAACGATTGGCTGTGGTTGCGAAGTTCCACTGACGCCTTGACTGTGGCCCAAAGACGACGACAACTGCGACCACGCTTGCGACGGCGGTGGCGGTAACTGTGGAGGCGTTCGGCGCGTACTGCGCCTGCACTTGCCCGCTGCCCGATAACAACTGACCAAATGCCGCATGTGACAGAATCGTGTTGGGCGAACCCAGGTCATGCTGCTGCCCTGGATGTGCCAGCGCCGCCAGATTCACGGCCGTTGCCCCATGCATCAGTCCCATGCCACCCATTCCGCCATTCAACCCAAACCCGCCAGCTGCTGCAGCCGCAACTGCCGGGTAGTCCACGGCGGCAACGGCTCAGCCCTCACCTTTTCCAAGGCTGCCCGACACAGCGGCGTGTACTGGGCAATGAGTGGCCACGAAAACTCGAGCTCGGTCATGTACTCGATGGTTTGCGCAAGGTACTCGCACATCTCGTGATGCGCCGTGAGCACGGTGCGCCCGTTGCGCCACACGAGGTACACGGCAGAGACCATCACGTTGAGCGCATGGACAATGGTGAATGTGAGGCCCGTAGCACGCCGCGCTCGCGCGCAGACCGCAGGATCAGCAGCAGGGCCTTGACAGTCGTCATGCACACGGTGGTGACTTGCGAGAGTGGTGGCGAGCCCGCGGTGCCATCTGGGTGCGTGGCGAGCAACGAAAGGAATGGGCGATACAAGAGAGGACCGTGTAGTAGTAGTTGGCGTTGACGAGCAACGTAAAGGGCGAATGCTCGGCAGGTGGGCCTTGGAACTTGAATCGGAGATGTCCAGGGAGTGCCGCCAACCATCCTTCCAACAAGGTCGACAGGGCCTGCAACTCTCCCGGCCGTGGAAACGCCCGTACGCGATTGATACTCGAGCTAATGCGTCCCTGAATATGCGCCAATCGAATCAAGACGGAATAATCCTTTGCATGCCTGGGCGCAGAGTACGCCGGATCGGCATCGGCAATGGCACCGCACAATCCTCCTCGCGAATCGCCACGGGCCTGCCGAGCGCCATGGCCAACATGCGATCAACCACGTAGCAGCACCACCACACCACATGTGCACGGCGCACTTGCTCGCCCTTGAACTGCTCGTGAATCGGCAACCTGCCCAGATCCACATGCAGACCCACGTCTTGCGCGACGCGAATGGCGGCGCCCGCGAGCGACCATGACGAGCCTGCGCCGTCGCCTGCGAGGGCCATGGCCAGCATGAGCAGGCCGCATGACCGCGACAGCGACGGCGACACGGTGAACACGCGCGGTAAAAGCAACTTGGCTTTTTCAATGTGTATGGACGGGTGGATAAAGTCGGCGGTACGTGGGCGGCCCATGCGTACGTACCAGAGCGAGCACATGCCAAAGAATGCTTGCACTTCAAAGTAAAAGTTACGTTCGGCGCATTTTGCGAGGTATAGAGTGACCTGGCCCTCCTCGAGAACCGGGAAGAGTCTGGGAACACGTGCGCACAGGAAATGGTGATTGGGCGGATGTAAGCATGATCACTCGAGCGAGCAGTAGTAGGTGCGTACGGTCGAAGGTATTCAAAGTAAAAGTTGATGAGCAACTCTTGCTGCGGTTGTGGTGGGAGCTCCTCGGGATTTAAGTTGTTGAAGCCCGTCGTCGGCACCGGCATGGAGCACAGTGGCACATTTTCGGGTTTGTCAGCGATGAGCGAGCCGAATCGATAAAAGTCTGGAAAGTCGTCGCGAAGAAAGTGGGCGCCATTCCTGACAGCAATACTAGCTTGAGTACAGGGAAATGTCGCAACATGAAAAGGAAACGTCAAGAGTAGACGCACGATCGGCCCAAGTTGCGCAAGTGCATCAAGTCGCCCGTCACAGGATCCAGGTAAATGCGATGCAAGATGGTCTGTGTGGCAGCATCCATCTCTTGGTCCGTCGGCACTCGGAACGGATCCGTCGGGGTGCCAAACCCGAGCGCCTCGGGCGTTGGTGCCGCGGCCATGGCATTGACGTGCGCGTGCATGCCGGCCATGGTTGTTGGTGCAATGGCTGCCGCAGGCACGCCGTTGACAGTCGTCATTCCAGCTGTCAACACGATCGTCAGAATACAAGTGTCAAGCGCTGGTGACAGACGAGAATGACGTACCATCCTCGGCAGGATCAATCACGGGCATCTTTCGCGGCGGCCCGCGCCGTTTGGGCGGTGTGTATGAGCACGGAAAGTTGGATTCGACGCAGTATGAGCACGCAGGTCGTTGGCCATCGCACTTGATCTGCCGGACAGGTATGCCACAGCGGCCGTAAGCACTTTTGTGCGCAACCTGTGATGTAAAAACAACGGAATGCATACCTTCTTCTTGCGGCATACGGAACACGCCTGTGCAATCCTGCTTCTGGACGCTTGCTGACTTGTGCGTGCGCGCTTCGAGGCCGGCGGCTGCGACCCATCATTGGGCTCGTCGTCAAGGTCGTCATTGTCGTCGGCGTCGTGCTGGTTGTGATGTTGCAAGAAAGATGCACTGTCGGAATGGTTGCTGGCTGCGGCTGCGTGAGCGGCCAGGGCAGCAAGCGGGTCACCGAGGGCCGGCGGATGAGCAGAGGCAGCCGAGGATGGGTGCGGTTGCAGAGGTTGCAATTGGTCGATTGGTTGTGTCATTGCGCGCGGAAAACGATTAACGGAAACCGATTCGAGAGACAGATTAGCGATTGATGTGAGGTGGAGCTGCAAGGAACGCATGTCAGTGTAAAGGTTAGTTGGTTGATGGATACAATACGGCCAGCCATCCACCTGTTTGTCTCGCATCGATATTGATGTGGATAGTGTGGCATAACGGTGACCCAGTTGAGCACGGAAAAATAGAAGAGCCTATTGATCCGTTGGTCCTTGGGTCAAGTTGGGTGCACAACACTGAGGGATTGAGCAGCGACATTGCCGATAAGACCCACCCTGGACTCCGGACTCTGGACGCGAGCTACGGCCGTCACCCAGATCCAATTAAGCACGCCCGGAGTGGAGTGCGAGGATGCGAGCGAAAGGCAATACACGAGAAACCGTGAAATGGACCGGCGGGCGGTGCAGGGCGGGTCCAGGGTGGCGGCGGTGACGGTCGTCGAGGCAGGGTGGTGGGCGTGTGGTGACGGGATCTGGACGTGACGAATGGACATACATTGAAATCACAAATATAGAGCGTTCGGTTCGGGAATCGCTACATAATGCCCGTCATTTCCTCATCACATGAGAGAGCTAAGAAACCGGGTCGGCAACCTCGGGGGTTCTCAAGGGTATAAGGGCAAGGGCAGCCCCGTTAATGAGCGGGTAAAGATCCGCTGCTTCCGACCCCTCGGCCGATCCTGCGGTGCAAAATCACCTGGCTATGACGCAACCGAGCGGTTTGACTTGGTTTGACCGCTTTATCGGCTGACTTATGGGGCTGGGCGGACCCGCTGATTGGCCCGGGCCATCAGCAGTGCACAGCCGCTCTCGATTGCGCCGGATCCTTCAGACACCACCATGTGGTGGCAGCGGCTATATTTTGACCTGATGGGCCAAGACATCAAGCCCCGTCACGGAACACGCCAACGCCAGCCCGAAAGATCGAACCAGGACTTGGAACGCGAGGCGGAGCCACCCAGACGACAGGAGCAATTGGCGGCAGCCGGTGGCCCACGGTAGCAATGCGTGCATTGGCATGGTATGTACGTAGTCAGCAGGAGGGTCATCGAGACAAAGAAGAAAATGTAATTGTAATGCAAGTTTGACGAGCAACGCAGGGGTAGGGGACTTCTCATTTCTTGACAAGAACACGCAAAGAATCGAATTGTGAAAGGGAACAAGTGCCAAAACGGACACGGTATGACATGCCACGAGACGGTGGCGAAGGGAAGGAGGAAAGCGCAACGGTAAAGAGAAGAGATGGCAACGGCATCTGCCGCGTCCCAAGGTAGCGGGAGGGCGAAGCGAATCTGCGTGATCGTGTATAGGGAGGGGGTGTCAGATGATGGAAATGGAGAGCTAGTAGGTTGAGGAAAACTGAGCAAGTGAAGGAGAGAACGGTCGTGCAAGATGGCGAGGAAAAGAAAGGGCGGAAAAGATGAGTATTGTACAAATGAAGCGGAAAAAAAATGCACTGTGACTCACAAACTCCCGCCGGAAAGTGACGACTTTCGTGGCGGAGCAGACACGGTGCGCGGCGGCGGTGGCCCGTTGACATCCAACACAACCCCACTCATGATCGATAAACTGCTGCCCACGTCGGATCCGCCTGCATTGGTACTCGTGGAGCTCGCGCCAGCCTCTTCGGCCGCGCCGCTCAAAAGCCGATCCAGAGTATCCTTGCCCATAACGACATTCACCTCCATGGGATCGCCCACGGCCTCGGCACCCAGCAACATCCTTTCGAGGGTATCCTGGGACTTTGTGGACCGAATCGACGACCGATGCACCAGCCCACTACCCCATTCCTCGAGCTGGTACTCGGCTTGACCATGCGCTCGAGTGTGTCCGATGACATGAGCGCCGACCTCGGTGCGCCGGGAAAGTATGGCACATAGCCCAACCCATCGGCATCCTCGGTGCCCTCGTGCGCCTCTTGCGCCTGCAGCTGCGAGTTGTGCTCATTCATGAGCCGCTCGAGCGTGTCGCGGCCAATCATGGCCGCACCGCTCACTGTGTTGAGCTCCCACACTTGGTCCATGGTGAGCGTAGAGCCCGAGGCCGACGCGTCTTGGAGCATGCGTTCGAGCGTGGCCCGGCCTGCTTGCACTTCCGACAAGGAAATGCCGCCCGATTCGCCCATGGTGATGTCGCCCGACCCGGATCCCGACATGGGGTCGTCGCGGTCGAGTGAAAAGTGGTCAAAGTTGTTGAGCGCCGCGTAGTCATCGTTGGGCATGCCGTTGACATAGGTTTGCGCTTGCGCGGTGGAGGGTGCATGGGCAGCCATGTTTGACGGCGACGGGATGGAAATCAGCTGGAAGGCGTCGACCAGGGCATTTGTGTTGGGCGACACGGCCAGTGGGAGTTGGGGCGGCAGCACAGAGGGAAGAGGCTGAACGCTGGGCGAAACTGACGACTGCGCGTATGCCATGGTCGGGTTGAGGTACGGCGACGTGGACCCACCCGTGGCGCCACCTGCAGACACGTTGGTGCCCGGAATCGTGCCCGTGAATGGCGCCATGGCCGACGGCGACACTTGCAAGCCCATGGCTGCGGCCTTGACGGGGTCAAAGCTGGGCGAGACGGCTTGCGTGGCAGGGTCAAGGCCGTTGCCGCGATAGTATACCTCGCAGTCTGGGTCGGACCGCACGTGCCGCTGGAGAGCATCGTGGCGGCAGAACCGGTGCCCGCAGCGCAGGCAACGGAAGGGCTTGTTGTTGTCGTGAATGGCCATCATGTGGCGCTTGAGGTCGTGGGCGCGCGAAAAGGCCTTGTCGCACTTGTCACAGGGGAAGGGCCGTTCGCCATTGTGCGTGCGCTGCAAGTTCAAGAGTGGCGTTTGTGAGCCGTCAAATCCGCAAGAGAGAGTGGGACACCAGAGTCACAAACGTACAATGTGTTGCCTCAAATTGAACGGCCTATCAAATGCCTTGCCACACCCGGGGTGGTCACAGACATACTTTTTCTCGAGCGGCTTTGCCTTGCGTGCGCCAGTCGACGTGGCCGACCCACGCCTTAGACCAGCACCAGTGGCCTGCCCATGTGCCGCAGCATCCATGTTGGGCGACACTGGCCCATATCCGGGTGATACTGGCGCGTACATTGGGCTGACGGGCCCATAGCTTGGAGAAACGGCCGCGGCGCCAAACATGGGCGACACGGCACCAAAGTTGGGCGATGTGGCGGCAAATGCAGGCGACACGGAGCCTGCGGCAGCGGCCATGACGGCACTGGGCGACGTGGGGCGGGCGTACGGGGACGTTTGCGCGCGCGCAGCGCCCGTCACGGATTGGGCAGACCCGCGGCGAGAACGCGAGGCGCCCGTGGTTGGTGGCGCCGCGACGCCAATGGAAGTCGACCGGAGCGGCAGTTCGTTGAGATTATCGGAAGGAATGGTTGGCACGGCAATGGACAGCGGACCGGCATTGGCTGCAGCGGCTGCGTTGCGAAAGTGAACGGCGGCGAGGGTGGCTTGATGCATGCCGAGGTGGTCGGCCGACGGGGCCACGGGCGGAGCCATGCCCATGGACACTTGCTGCTGCAGAGGGAGGACCTGGGCGGCGAGCTGGTCGAGCTCGGCCATGTGGCGGTCAAGCGACGGATGCGTAATGTTGATATCGGGCGCGGGCGGCAGCAGCGAATTGCTGGCAAAGGCGCCGCCGGGGGCGGTGGATGAGGGCGGGTACATGCCCGTTGCCGTTGACTGCATGGTGGAATGACAGAGTCCGGGGCGATGTGCGATGGCTGTGGAATGCGAAAGCGAGGGACGGCCGCGGAAGAGGAAGACGTGTGCGCCTTGGCGTTACGGCGGAGCTGGTGTGTAAGGACTGAACGGACGTCAGCGGAGCGTCAGGGTCGGGGGGAGATGGAGCGGTGGACCGTGCTCGGTTAACGTTGGGTTTAAATTTGCAGCTGCAGAGTAACGATGCAGTGTGTCAGTGCGTTCACTTTCATGTGTTATGTTAACACTTTCTTCAATGAGGGAGAGGACGGGGGTGGGCGGCGCTCATCCACAAATTGGTGTGATGACCGTGAACCATGTTCAAAATCGAGCGGCGCAGCGGTGGAACATCATCCAATGCTCGCGTGCCGACGACATCTCAACCTCGCCTCTTCCTCTTGCCCAGGCTCTCTGTGTAGCTGGGTATGTATGTACGATTGAGAAGAAAAATGACTGCAATAAATGCGTACCGTTGGAAAGTTGGAAAGGTGCGGGATGGTTTGGGAAACTCCTTGTGATTTCAATCGGGACCAGCTACGGTATGCATCTGAAGAGTGGGGTTCGGTGCATCTATGTCTTCCCATGTGAGATTCGTGAAGAACGCTTGACTCGGCTCGCACAGTCCTGAGGACGAGACTGCACTTGATGGTGGGACTGTGGGTGAGCCGGTTGAGCTAGGTTTGGTTGGCGAATTTGTCGTCAAGCGCCGGTCAGCCCTGATGGTTGTAGGTAAGCAATCTTGGAGCTTGCCTGAACCCAAGGGACTCGCGAGCGACCTGAGAGATTTTATGTTTATGAAAGGTGCATGCATGCTTGTGGGAATCACTGTCCCATCCAAGGTGTTGGTGAAAACCTCCGCGCCCGGCGGCCGTTTTCTGACACACAAACTCGTCCTACCAACCTGTTGTCATGTGCGTATGAACAACACGATCACATTCCAAGACAGGCTTCTCATTTCCGAGCCTGAATGAATCACTGGGCAACTGGTGTGTCGGACTGGTGGTGCACTTGTCAGCGGCCGTTGCGTGCTGGAACCTGGTGCTGGCTCTTGCTCACAAAAGAACGCGAGACGCGTCGCCGGCCGCAGCAGGCCATGCGTGGCTTGCGGTGCTGCGGACTTCAAGGAGGTCGCCTGTCGTACCGAAATGGACAGAGGTGGTGAGTTCTTGGTACATACTATTACCCACTTTACAATGCAGTCTTCAACTCCAGCGAGCGAGGATGTTGCGCTGTTGCTTGCATCAAGGCCAAGTTTGCTGAGCGACACTGTTGTTCCTTGCCGAAGCCGAAGCTGAGGGTGAGGGAGCAAGAGAAGCATCATGCGCCAAAAAGTGTTGATATTGGTAAATTCTATGCGAAGGAAACGACAAAATCATGGATGAAGCCAAACGGCGGGAAACATGTACATCGTCAAAAAGATCAGGCTAGCAGCAGGCAAAGAGAGGACGATTGGGAAAGGAACTGGCCAAGGAAGATGGACACGAAAACAAGAATTGAATGGACAGCGGATTGTAGGAGGAATCTGCTTGCACGAAGGAGGTAGCCATGAGAGACACAAGGAAGGACAAAAAAAAGAGTCGGATTTCGGTCAGATACGGTCAAGGACGTCATCGAGGTCCTCTTCAACCTAAAGTCAGCCCAAAATATTAGAGTCAGCAGCATATTCAAAATAGGACGAGAGAGCGACCCGTGAAAGGCGTACCGGCAACTGGAACCCAGGCCCCAACGAAATTGGTCGCTCCAAAACGGGCTTGCCATGCAAAATGTTGCGGAACTCTTCAGTCGTCGCCTTGCGCTCCATGGATGCAAACCGCAGCACACTGCCGTGCTTGACAAGCTCGCCCGGTGCCGGCACCTGCTGCTGGTCGTTGGACGACCCGGGCACACTTTGGGACACGGCCGTCCCGCCCGTCAACCCGCTGGCCATTGGACTCGCACCCACACCCGTCAACACGGCCAACAGCGCCTCCAAGTCCACATCCCCAAATGACCGCAAGTCATCTGTGATGCCGCGCACCTGGTCCAGTCTTGGGACCATACCGCGCACCGCAACCACGGCAGCAGCCGCTGTATGCTCTGGGACACCGGCATGCCCCGCAACCGCCATCCTGATGAGCCTGGCCACCTCGACGGGCTGCCTGGCCCAATGTCTCTTGACGGCCTCGTCGCCCACCACAGCTGCCCTGGGTGCCAAGGCCGCCAACGTGCCCGCATGCATTGTGACGCCGACCTTGCCAACCAACTCGACCACCTTGGCCTTGACCTCTGCACTCGCCTCATCTGCCCGATCCAGCACGGGGAACAAGGTTTCAATCATATCAAGCGTCACTTCAGCACGCACCTTGTCCTCGTCCAACACGTCCACCATGCACGCCAACTGCGACGGTTGCGTGAGCCTTGGGACCATGGTCGCCAGGGCGTCGCGGACCGCCGCAGGCGCAAATGCGCGCGTGATCCAGGCAATGCATGCGAGCGCACCCGTGGCGTGCTCGGCTGCACATTTGGCCACCGTGTCCACCACATCCGTGAGTGAAATGGCCAAGCATGGTGTGCCGAGCTTGAGTTTCGGTAGCACGCAAAGCAGTTTGGACCGCCACTTGAACGCGGGCGACGTGAGCCGGCTAAGAACCTGAGCCAGCAGTACGGTTTGCATGGGTGTCGACGACACGGTCACCACGGCGCGCACAACAAGTGTGGCCCAGTCGGCCTCGTTCCATTTGCCTTTCGAGTCCAGGTAGGCAAACACGGGCAGGACAACGTGGGCAATGGCAGACGCGGTGGCTGAGCGGGCCAATTTTTGCAGGGCCTTGAGGGCGACCATGGACAGCTCGTCGTCGTTGATGAGATCGTCAAAGATGGACAGCCGGCGTTGCCGCGAAAAGGAGGCGTAGGCGGCGTCGTCGGTGCGTGCGGCCTGGTCGGCGGCCAGGGAAGTGCGTGACTGGTGGGCAGATGGTTGCTGAGGGCCGGGCGGTGAAGCGCTGGTGGGGTCGGCAGAAGTTGGCGAGGTTGTGGAGGCAGAGGGAGAGTTTGGGGTCCGAACTTTGATGTTGGCGAGGATAGGGGGAATGATTTTAGCAACGTATTTTTCGGATTTGGCCGAGGTGAAGATGAAGGGCGAGAAGGCAATCGCCTTCATGGCTTCGAGGCCCGACAAGTTTGTCCTGTTGGAATCGCTCACGTGGTCAGATCGCTCCTGAAAAACTTCAAGAATTGTGACGGATGCGTACTCGTGGGATTCGTGCAACTCGGCCGTCTTTCCCGCGCTCCCTGGCTCGGCAAACACACAAAAGCGGTCAATCAAGGCCATAAAGAGCGGGGCAAACACTGGGTCCGAGTCCAAGCTGGCATCGTAATGCGAGCAAAATTTAATGAAAGTGGCTGTGATGTGCGTCAGCAAGTGCGAATCGCCAATGTCGGCCATGTCGGCCAGGATCATGATGGCGTTGCGAGCAAAGTAGGCCAGCTGTGTTGGACACCCGTCAATCAGGGCGTTGAGAATGTCGAGCGTGACCTTGTGGAAGGCGCGGCGGTCCTTTGCGGCGTCCCAAGTGTAGCGCTTGTGCAGGTAGCGGCCAACCTTTGCGAGCTTTTCGGGGCGGTGCTGGGCGTAAAAGACGAGGTAGGCCAGGTCCGAGGCGCGCGGACCCTCCTCGCCCGGCTGCGTCGGGTACACCTTGTTGACGAGCGAGGCGTGCTTGACAAAGCCCGAGAAGCAGTACACCTTGACGTCGTCCATGGTGGTGGAGCGGCCCGACGTGGAGCTGCTGCCGGGCATTGCGATTTGGTCCGAGTGTTGGCTGCTTGGTGGATCAAGGTGAGAGTGCAATTGCAATGAATTCTTGCACTGTGAGCCCGAGCTGAGAAGCGCAATTGCATGGAGAATAGAGAGAGGATGCTCCTTCATTAGCCAGAGACTGATAGTTACGGCAAAATCGCTCTCCACCGGCTGCAGCTGTGGCATGGCCCCGCCGTCAGCCCTTGGCCGTGCAACAGGAATGGCGACACAGTTGCGGTGGCGGAAACGTGTCCATCTAGTCCAGGGAGGTCGAGGCTCCTTCTATGGCAATTCTGCAATCCTTCGTTCGCTGATGTGGGATCAGTTCCCATCAAGTCAAAATACAGATGAATATTCATACTCGCTGTCAACAGAACATTTCCCACACTCCATTTCGTGCGGTCTGCTGACTCGGCTGAACTCGGAGTCTACGCCACTCCCCGCAACCTACATTCTTGCACTAAACTTCTCGCGACTTCGTCTCCTCCCACTCGTCTTGGCCGCTCTTCCCCCTCACCCTGAAAGTGACTCTGTCCGTGTCTTGGTCCGTTTAGAATGGCACCACTCGGCGTACGGTACGCTCATCTCGGACCTCGAACTGGTGCTCACCACGGAATCCCAACCTCGCTCGCGAATCCTGACGTCCTCTGTCGCGTGCATTTCCCACCACCCGCCCTTCACCTTTTGCTGATCGCCAACCACAGCGCCATCTGCCCCCATCGCATCTTGTCCATCACATTTTCCGACACTTTACGAAGCGCCTAAGCCGCGCTGGCACCCGGCTTGCCGTTCTTCACGACCACGCCCGCCGTCGCTTCTGTACTCTGGGTTCCCTCCGACCCTTCTGTTCCAACGTGCGAAAGCGCTCTGTGATACCAACCGGTTCGTCTTGCAATTCATTCAACCCTCCATCTTCTTCTTGATCGCTGGACACACGGCTGCATCATACCGCGCTGAAACAGACTTGCTATCGTGGTGTATTTGCCGCCCCAGCTTCAACCATCACTGCGTCACTGCGTCATGCCATCTCAGTCTCAAGTCGCCATCGTGTCCCATATTTCTACACTGTTTCCACTCTTGGCGGCGCAAGGACTACATTCGCCGGCAAGCACCTAAACGCCAGCTGCTGACCAGCCCGAGCGTGGCCTGCATCCTTTGTCTCCGAGCACATTTTGCTTCCGTCAAGTCCTTCGACGGCACCACCAACCACCAACGTCCTTGAGCTCGAGCAGAAGCGCTGGATCACAAGGCTTGGTATGAGGACAGAGGGTGCTGCATCAAAATGGTGAGCCAAGGGGCCGAGAGGCGCTTGGTGACCATGAATTCAGTGACGCGTACTTTTCTTCTTTCTGGCCGCTGGTTGTGGATGAGTCGGTTCACAGGCCCTGCCAGTAGTCGAAACTGATCGTGTCATGGTCGAGCTTGGGCCGCCCCAGCAGGCTCATCTGGCTCACCTTCGATCCTGAAGCATGGTGAATGGCAGCCTGAACGGTTGCAAGGGTGAAGGCAAGGGCGAAGAAGGAAGCTGCGACCCGTTAACCCAGAAGAATGTGCGAGGCACCATGGGCCGCTGCCGGCTGTAGGCTTACAGCACGCTGGGAAGAAGGGTCACGGCCAAAGGATCAAGAGACAATGGGTGCGTACTGGCAAGTATACCGGGCAGTGCATCAGGTCCAGAGTCCCCGTTCTACAGAGCGGGATGCGGTGGGTGGGGCGGCCCACATTGGTCCAGCGACCAGCTCGGAGAGAAAGACATGCGTACGCAAGTGCAAAAATGGAGGCATCGGCTGGCGGACGCGGGCCTCCGATCTAACTCGACGAAAGGGCGATCTTTCGAGTCAAAAAAGTCGACACTTTGGCCAAGATTGTATGCATATAAATAAAAAAAATATTCAGTGCGTATACAGACGACAGACTCGACCCAGAAGGCCCAAAGACAAAGAGACTCACTGCAACGGCCTTCCGCTCCCCAAAAGAACAGACTCGCTCCGCCAAAGTCACTCTGATCTTGTCCTCCTGGACTCGGCCCGCCCCTACTGTTCGCGACTGCACCAAAGACCACACAGCCTGACCGCCATGACCAACACGGCCACGGGCTTCGGCCACGCAACCGCGCAAGCGCAGGGCCAAGACGACCTGCCACCCACCCTCTCCTCGGCAGATATCCTCAAGCTCCAGCTGCAGCACTTTATCCCGCTGCCCACCCCGCATGCCTCCGTCCCTCCCTCCGGCTCCTTTGACGACTTTGCGGCCAAGTACGACTACAACCAGGCCGCCCTCGCCCTGCCCGCCACCGACCCAGACATTGCCACCGTCGGAGCCCTACGCGAGTCCATCTTTCTCCAGGAACGCCGCGAGCAGCTGCGCAAGATCACGTCGCAGGCCGTCAAGGCTGTTGCGGCTGTTGCTTCTGCGGCCGCCGCGGCCGACTCGTCGACCGGCTGCAGCGAACAACAAGCGTCACCAAAGGATAAAAAGTCGTCCAAGAAGACGCTCCAATCGGCCCTTGCCGACAAATCCACCACCAACGGCACCTCGTCTTCGTCGTCGGCCGACCGTGAACGCGAACGCGATCCGATCTTCCCCGAATGGGTCTCTGAATCTGCCCTCAAGACCGGCATCGCCGAAGGCAAGTACATTGTGGGACCTCTGCGCATCAACAAGCGCTCCACGCTCGATGCCTACGTGTCTGTCGGCGCGGGCGACTCGGAAGACGAGCGTGACATTCTCATTTACGGCCGCATTGCACGCAACCGCGCACTCGACGGCGATCATGTCGCCATCGAGCTCGTGCCTGCGGCGGCCGTGCTGGCTGAGCGCCTCAAGGTCCATGAGCGGCGCGATGCTGATCGCAAATCCCGCAGATCCAAGACGCCCGACACGTCCGCTCAACAAGCAGGAGGTACCGGATCCGACGACACGCCGGCCGCCGCCGACAGTGGTGACGAGGCCGCGGCAAAACCTGTGGCCGCCCGCGAAATCGACCCGACACAACCCTGTGGCCGCGTCGTGCGTGTGGTCCGCCGGTCGCTCATGGGCAAAATCATTGGTGCGCTCGCCACGTCCCGGCCATCGGTTGGGACTCAGCAGCGCGTGTTCAACACAATTGGCGACTTTGCCTGGCTCAAGCCCATTGACCCGCGCCACCCGCTGCTGCGCATTCCACGCGATTGCTTACCCGCCGAGTATCTTGTCCGGCCCCAGGATTTCAACGAGTTTTTGTGGTCGGCCAGCTTCACGTCGTGGGATCGCACTGAAGAGTACCCAGAGGGCACGATCGAGAAGCAGTTGGGCCCCATCGGCGATATTGAGGTGTATCGGGCGGCCATTTACGAGGCAAATTCGGTCATGACGGATCCGTTCAGCGACGAGTGTTTGTCGTGCTTGCCGCCCGTCCCGTGGGAGATTTCGGATGAGGAGAGGGCAAAGAGGGTCGATTTCACGGGCGAGTGTGTGGTCAGTGTGGATCCGCGGGTACGCCTTGAGGTAGTCTTGTTTGCTTTCACGTAATGTTGCTAAGTTGCCCTTCGGTGATTGTGCATGTGTAGACTGCTCGCGATTTGGACGATGCATGCCATGTGCGCCACCTCGGCGACGACACGTATCAACTCGGTGTGCACATTGCCGACGTGAGCCATTTCATTCCCGCCGGGTCGGCGCTCGACGAACGCGCCATGGATGTCGCCACGACCGTGTACTTGGTCGACGACGTACGGTTTTTTCTTTTCGACATTGTCGGCCGAGCTTTTGGTTGCTTATTCCATTCATTATTCAGGTCGTGCCCATGCTCCCACGGTTACTTTGCGAAGATTTGTGCTCCCTCAACCCGGATGTCGAACGGTGCGTTCCCGCTCAACACCTTTCTGAATCCCCTGACCTAAATGCACGTGCTGACGTTGAGATCTCGCCCATCCAACAGCCTCGCCTTCTCGGTCGTATGGACCATCCGCTTTGACCAACTCAGCAACTCGATCGAGTTTCTCGATACACAGTTTTGCAAGTCCATTATCCGGTCACGGGCCAAGCTGGCCTACGAGCAAGCACAAGAAATCATTGACGGCAAGCCGCTCGACATTGAAGTCGACTGCGCCGAGCAAATCGAGCAATCAATCCGGTTGCTGTACTCGATTTCGGCGTGCTTGCGGTCCAAGCGGTTTGAGAATGGCGCCGTGTCCATGAATTCACGTACATACGTTCATGTGCCCTCGCTGTTCATCATTATTTCTTGCCTTTTTTCGACTCACTACCACATGAACGTGCTCATCGTTTTAATAGCCAAGCTCTCATTCTTGCTCGACGACTCATCCACACCCATTGCCTGCCAGCCCTACGTGATCCGCGACTCCAATCGCATGATTGAAGAGTTTATGCTGTTGGCCAACGAATCGGTCGCGAAAAAGATCTACTCGCACTTTCCACACTTGGCCCTTCTCCGCCGACACCAACCGCCCTCGTTCCATCCAATCAAGGACCTCAAGCACCGTCTCACAGGGTGTGGCGTCGACCTGGACGCCTCGTCCTCATACAACCTGCAACAATCGCTCAATGCGATCCAAGACCCGACTGTGCGGTCGCTCGTGCGGTCACTGTGTGTGCGCGCAATGAAGCGCGCAGAGTACGTGTGTGTGGATGAGATGAAAGAAGAGGCGCTCAGGCACTATGCGCTTGCCATGGACCACTACACACACTTTACGTCGCCCATTCGCCGCGCAGCCGACATTGTGGTGCACCGGCTCTTGTTTGCGGCCATTGAGGGAACGGCCCCGCCGTCCACTTTGGACACGATGCGCGTCAAGTCCATTGCGGCCACATGCAATGGCAAGAAACAATTGTCGCGCGTGGCACAGGAGGCATCGGGCCTGCTCTTCTTGTGCTTGTTTCTCGAGCATCGTGTGCCCAAAGATCAAGTGTTTGTTGCATACATCACGGCAGTCAAGGAGCAGCTCATTGAGCTGCATGTGCCGTGTTTTGGCATGGATAACAGGATCTTTTACGAGTCGTTCACGGCGCGCACGAGCTTTGATGCAAAGAGTATGCGCGTGTCATTCCGATGGCCTGTGTCGGGCAAGCAGACAGAGTGGACCGTGTTTCAGCAGATTCAGGTCACGTTGCGGCCGGATTTGAGCAAGGCGATCCCAGAGATTGTTGTTTTGCCGGTTGAGGAGGACAACGACAAGAGCAAAAGGGCGGTCAGGGAGTCGAGCGAGCTGGCGCCGCCGGCATTGTTGAGGGTGCCGACGGGCACGTTTGGGCCATTGGACGAGGGCGAGGATGTGTAAGTGGCCGTAGCCTAACATGTACATGTCGCGATCGTGTTGATTTGCTTTGCTGGTGGACGTGATTCTGTTTTTGTTGGGAAATGGGTGATTTCTGTTCCTTATCTCGCATTGCTTGTTCGTGGTCTTTGTCTTCATGTTTTCAATAAAGCTCATGCACGCCGTAATCGAAAGACCAACGAGCCCGAGCACTAAGGCTCGTCCCTTCTGTGTCTGCCGCTCCCGCCGACCTGCAGCATGCCAAGCAGGCCACTGCGCGCCGCTCCATGTCCAAGGCCAAGGACAAGCCCAAGCAGAGAAAACGGTCGAATTTTGTGGCCGAGCTCGACGGTGGCGCGAATTCTCGGTTTATGGCATTGTCGGGCACCGTACCAACGTCCGAGGCGACAGAAATGCAGGGAAGATCTGCATGGAAATGTGCACGAGGATCCAAATGTTTATTGTATCTTTACTTCAATGACTGGTTTTCAATATACATTCCAAGTTGCAATCCCCGCTGCGCAAGCGTTTCGATGCTCCAAGCTGGTGTCAACATCCACACCTGCTTCATTTCCACGTCCTTGGACCATCCGACCTAGCGGCCAATCGGCTTTGCTGCCTACGAAATATGGCGAAAACCTGGGCCAAAAAATGCACGCAAATGAATGTATTCATCTCATGTGCCCAACCTGTGTGGAAACATGCCCGCAACCACCTCACCCACGGCGTCCATGACGCTCACCTGTACCTCGCCAAACTCCGCCTCCTCGTCAAACTGGACCTCGACCCCACCCTCCTCCGCGTCCCATACTATCCGACACCCAATGTCGGGCACCTCGACCGCCTCTGCATCCGACATAACAACAACAGGATACTTGATCTTGACCCGGAGCTGCTCGCCCAGCGCGCGCAAATCAACCGACGGGTGCATGCAGACAAACCGAGGATCGGGCGCATTGGCGGCCGCAGCAGCTTGGTCGGCGGCCGTGGTGATGGGCACCAACTGGTTTGTGTCGAGGTCCCAGAGGGCGGTTGTGTTGCGGACCGATCGGCCGTCCGGCAGTGTGGTCGCCGGTTGAGTGGCAATGTACGCGGCAAGCTAGTATGAATGTGGGAACGAGCAAGTGTGAGTCGCGTGGTAAAGAACGTCAAGGGAAACGTTATGGCAGCGAACCTCTTTGCTCATGTGCGCCAAATGCAACGAAGGCGGTAACGCCACATGCATCCATTCGCCCTCAGAATCTGCGTCTGCGTCGCTCGCATGCGCCACTTGCAGCTGCCGACACGGAATCCCAATACTCTCGACCACACCCCCATACGTCTCGGGCACGGGCCCAAGCACCATGAAATGCGGGCGAATTGCCAAGAGAAAGTGCCCGAGCTCAATGGCATTGAGGCGCGGATCGAGCCGGTGAATCACAACATCAACGCTGGGGAGCTGTTGCTGTTGCGCTTGCTGCTGCATCATCCACTTGTCTGCGGCCCTCGGGTCCGTGATACACACAGTCACGGGCACCTCGCCACCGCGACCAATCATCCTTGCCGCCTCAACCGCATCTCCGCGCATAAACCCTTCGTGTCCCGCAATCACAAACACGGCCTTGGGCTCCATATCCCTGCCTGCTCCTCGTTGCGCATCCAAGATCACGGCCTCAACCTCCGGATCGCCCAGCCCAGAATACGTCCTGAACCGCGCCGCATACTTTGGATCGCTGAGTGCGCTCGGGAGCATGGGCAGCCTGCCCTCGTGCGTGCGCGCACGCTGGAACGGGTGCAAGTGCTCGGACGACACGTTGACGTACTCGGTGACTGTGTCCATGACGGGCGACAGGATCACGACCAAGGTGGATTCCAGGAGGGCTGGGTGCACGTCAAGTGTCCGGCACAGGGCGTGCAGGACGTCAAAAAACACGGGCGACGTGACGCTGAGCGGGAAGATGAGTGGGCGGCGAAGGTGCGCGTGGTGTACTAAAGGTTCAAGCGAGGATGCGTGCGTGAGCAGTGTGAGGGTGCCCAAAGGTCGGCAAGTGTGACATATGTACAGATGAGCTTATCCAGATCACGTAAACTATCGTCCCAGTTGCGCGCCGGGCTGGTCGAAAGTGCAGACACAAACAAAATGTCGGCAAAGCCCAGTGGGTCAATGTCCATGGGCTCTGGGAATCGCGACGTGCAAGCGCTGGTTTCGCTCAGAATGACGAGCTTTTGGCTGCCGTGGGTGATGGCAAAGTTTGCGCTGCCAATGGTGAATGCCGAGCTGGCGCATGCGAGTTCAAACCCGGGTGAGAGCAGCTACATACATACATACATACATACAACCCGTCAGTTCCTTCGAAAGCATTCCACGTGAATGTGGACGGGAACGGAATACCAAAGTCTCGCCAAACGTGACCACGGTCGCCCGCTCGCTCACACTGTCGAGCAACTGATACACGGCCTGCACATTGGCCGCGCCCGTGTTTGCCGACGCCACCGACGTGTCCGACAGCCGCGAATGAATGGATTCCTCGAGGCAATGGCGCATCAAGTCGAGCGTGGGCCGGGTGGCCAGCACGCGTGTAAACGGAGGAAGGTACAAGTTGTTGCGCGCAAGCGATAAAATCAGGCGCGCGGCAGACATGAAGTTGGACAGCAAGAGCGTGGTGACATGATTGAGGTCAGATTGGAGCGGGTTGAGCAGGTCTGCGTGATCGGCCGGATTGGCCAGGTCGTTGATGGTGGTGGTCGAGTGGTGGAGGTTGGAGGCCGAGGCGGGGCGGGGCGTGTGTGCGTGCAGATAAGAATGAGGTTGTTGAGTCGCTGAGTGTGGTTTGGCGGGGTCGAGGAGTGTGTCGATGAGAAAGGTGTGTGAATCCCAGCGAATGAGGGTCGCGCCCAAGTCGGCATTGGCTATTCATTATTCATTCAGTCGGGTCAGTCAAGTGAGTCATTGCGATGTGCTGCATTGCAATGGGGTAAGCGAGCGACTCTACCTTTGAAATCCATTGTGTGCAGTCTGATTTATTGGATTGGAGCCATGCAATGGTAATTGACGTTATCGTGACCTGTGAGCCGGGCTGACCTTCATCGCAAAAGAGTAGATGGAGACACAACACGTGATCTCACACGAGTGGAAGCGGCACGCTATGCGGTCGCGTCTCCCGTTGGGCCGTTGGAAAGGGTCCAATACCATCGAGAGAGACCGACTTAGCGCAGAAGGCCAACAACGCCACAACGCACTTTTCAATGAACTCTCGTTTCCATACCACGTAAACCATGTCCCTCGACCCGCGCCTCGCCGCCCACGCCGCCTCCTTCTGGGGCTGGTCTGACGACGATGATGACCAGCACACGGCCTCCGCCACTTCACGCGACTCGCACTCGGAATCTTCAGACGTTGACCATGACCAAGATGACCCAGCATCTGCCCTGATCTCTCACAACCACACGATCGACGACATGCGCAGCGACGACGACGACGACGACGACAACGGCGATGACGATGACGATGATGCCATGTCTACGGGCTCTGATGCCGATGGTGATGACGATGCCGAGCAAGACCTCGATCCAGGGTTCCCAGTCAAACGCACCGTGTCTGCATCCGTACTTGCCGCTAACCGACGAACGGCCGCAACGCCACAAGTGGTTGTTTTTGACGATCCCATGGCCAAGGGCACCAACACCTCGGCCGCGTCATATGGGGCGTTCAAGTCGTTCATGGTACGTGCCTTGCCTTTGTGCTGAGAAATGCGTGTATGGCAGCGTTGCTCACAATCACACCGTGTGCAGAGCTCCAAAGTGTCCAAGGTCACTGCGCAGCCCCCACCGCCACCCGTCATGACCGATGCCGAGCGCGAGGAAGAACTGTACGCTTGTCAGCCTCACTCGAATCCTCAATCCAATGAATGACTTCAACTCACGGCCCCATTTCGGTCCACATCCAGCGAACTCGCCCGCCAAGACCGCGAACTCGACGACCTGCTGAAAACTTCCAAACTGATTGAACAAGTCGCCGCCGAAGACCTAACTGGCCGCGACCGCCGCAAGTACCAGCTGTACAAGCTCGAGGAGCTCGGAATGCACAAGGTCAAATCCAAAATGCCACTGCCCGAGTATCTGCATATATCGGATCGTGACAAGAAGCGCGAGGCTCGCGCGCTGCAAGTGGCCACGCAAGCCGGACTCGATGTGGGGTCCGTCAAGCGCGGCATGACGTCGGCGGCCGCATTGGCGCGGAATGTCATGGATAAGAAGGCCTCTTCGTTTGACAAGGTGATTTCGTTTGCCGAGTTTGGCAAGAAGAAGGATGGGAAAAAGTGTGGAGGCGACAGGAGGGAGAGGGGGTTGAAGGCGACCAATTTGGGTCGGTTCAAGGATGGCATGTTGGTGTTGAGCAAGCAGGATATTCGCAAGGTGCAGGGTGGTGGCGTGGCCAAGAAGGGTAGCACTGGTGGAAGCAGGGGTGGCGGCGGGGGGAAAGGCACGGGCAAGGGTAAGCGAAAGTGAAGCTTCTGTTACATCTTCGAAATAAAACTTTACCTATGTAATAAACGGAATTATCTTTCTCGCGACTCGTTTGATTCATGCTTGGAGCGGAGGAGCTTGTGCATTGCGATGTATAAATACGAGACACAATTCACGGCAAATCATGTTCAACGGGAAACGCAGGCAAACCAAAATTCATGTAAATACGCTCCACAAACCCAGGCGCACTCACCACTCACTCGTCGGCCGGCACCAAATCCAACATCATCCTGGAATAAAACTTGCCCAACACCTCCTGCTCCACCTCGGTCTCGGCCTTGAACACGTTGGCCATATGTTCGGGCACCCTTACGGGCTTGTACCGATACTTGACGGGCAGGCCCTCGTCGTTGTCCGCGCCACTTTGCGCACCCGCATCTGCCGCCGCTGCATCTGGCGGAAGCTCAATCAGCTGGAACGCAAACGTGAGGGCTTCGGGATCCATGCCGTCGGGCACATCCATCGGGTACTGCGCGCAGTTGATAACGCCCGGCCGAGCCATTTGTAGGTACAGGCCCGTGAGATGTTCCGACATCTTGAGCAGGGCCAGAGCGGCAGGGTCGGTTTCGGTGTCGGGTGCCGTTGGAGCGTGTGGCCCCGATGCTGATGCGGTGGAGGAAGATGTGGTTGTGGTGGGATGCTGTGGTGCACGCGCGTTCCGAAAGTGCGACAGTTCGCGCTCGAGGTCGAGGATGCGCGATTCGTAGACAGTTTTCAATTGTTCGAGCTCGAGGCGGCGTGCCTCGGAAACTGAGAAATGTGACACCAGAGGATAAAAGGAGGTGAATATCAAGTCATGACGAGAGGAAACAGAGCGCGAGTTGTGGGATGCATACCTTCGTAGCGAGCATTGGCAAGCTCCCGATGGTCCCTCAGGGCGGCTTCGGCCTCGGTGGTGCGAATGGCCTTGATATCCTCAAACTGGCGATACGCGCGCGTGATTTGCATGCGCAAGCGCGAATTTTCCTCTTGGATACGCTCAATCATGTCGCCCGACTCTTGGGTTTGCACGGGCGTGCTAAGGAAGATGGGAATCTGTTGGTCGTCTTCGAGGTCGTTGTTTGAAGCTGGATCAAAGGCGCCGGCGGCTGCGCCGTTGTGGTTGTGGTTGTGGTTGACACCACCAGATGCATGGAACATGACTTGGTCGGGATCCTCGGTTTGTTGGTGAGCCAAGTTTGCGCGAGGTGTTTGGTGGTCAATGTCCATGGCCGCCGTGTCGTGATCGTCGAGGTTAATGTGATGGCCAGGAGCGGCAGCTGCGTAGGGCGCGGATGGGTGGTGCATGACGGGGGTTTGCGGCGGGAAAGGGACAGTGGATGGGAAGCGGTTTGTTGCTTGGTCATGGTCGGCAGTGGCGGCGGCAGCATCCACGGCAGCGGAAGGATGATCTTGAGCGACGACGGTCATCTTCAAGTTTGTGGAGGTGTCGGTATGAGCCTGCGCTTGCGTTTGCGATTGCGATTGAGTGTTGGAATGGCCAGCAGCGGGCTCGGCGGTGGCCGTGGTGTCGGGGATGGGGCCAGACATGTGTTCGTACTCGTTTGGACGCCGGACGAGGAAGTGGGCTGATCAGGGGCAGCTGCAGCTGGAGCGAGTTGGTGACGGATGGGATCGGAGGGGAAATGAGCAGCCGGACAATCAGATCCGATGCATTGATTTTACAGAATTGAGTGCTGATTGCATGCGGTGTGCTTGCTATTCATACGAGCTTGAGCTTGAGCTTGGCCATGGCCTGGGTTGAGCTTGAGCATCCCGGTACCGTCAACGAATATATATCATCTGTCCAATGACAATTCCAATTCCGATCGCGAGACCAATCAGAGATCGGCGGGCCTTGCGTAGTGCAACCTTGAACGACCCCACTGTACTGCGACCTCACGGCAGAGCATTGGAAATTGCACAATGCATACATGGAAGACGTAACCTAACCTGACCGGAGCAATCTCTCATCTCGACACACGGCCGGCACCTGATCATGTCTTCCTCGCTCCCGACCCCCGCTGAGGCTCGCGTGCTCGAGTTCAAGGCCTCACTCCAGTCGGCCATCGCAAAGGGCAACTCCTCGACCGCCGCCGACATTCTCGCCCAGCTCATGCAAGTCACCGCCACAAAGCAGCTCCTGAAAAGGACTGAGATCGGTATCTACGTCAACAAGCTGAAAAAGTTCCCTGACCAGACCGTCGCTGCCCGCTGTGCAACACTCCTCAACAAGTGGAAGCGGGACGTTGGCATTGAGCCAAAGTCTCGATCCCAGTCACAGTCGCAATCGCAACCGCAGCCCACTTCCAGATCTAATTCCGCTTCAGCACCCAATGCCGCCCAGCCTCCATCGCGCTCCAGTTCCGTCTCGTCGTCCTTGGGCAACGGACCTACCGAGAGCGGATCAGCGACTCCCAATGCTTCGTCATCAGTGTCGTCCGTCAATCAGGCCGGTGGTGCGGATGCTGCCGGCGACATTGCGTCCGAAGCAACCAGCATGTACTCGGAGCCTCCACAAATGCTCACCAACAGGTCCGTCAAGGAGGATGGCATCAAGATTCCACGGTTGGGCGACTCGGTCCGCGAAAAGTGTATCGAGATGTTTTACAATGGTCTTTGCATGGATACCGACGACGGTGCGCTTTTCTTGATGGTGTTTGTTGCACCAATGGTAGCCGATGCAGGGATCTGACTGCATTTGAACAGACTCGTCGCTCATTCTCAATGTTGCCATGGCCCTCGAATCCGCCCTCTTCTCCAAACACGACAACAAGGTCTCTCCACAATACAAGACGGACCTGCGGCTGTACACAACCAGCCTAAAGAACAAGGACCTCGGCTCGTTCCGCCGCGACTTGCGCGACAGCACCCTGTCGGTCACCGAATTTGTCACGCTCAAGTCGACTGACCTCGTGTCCGACGAAAAGCGCCAGGAACTCATCAAGGCACAAATGGACGCCGTGTTTCGCGCGCAAGGAGCCACAAATCAAAAGGCGACCACGGACCAATTTCGGTGTGGCAAGTGCAAGAAGCGCAGGTGCTCGTACTTCCAGATGCAGACTCGGTCAGCCGATGAGCCCATGACCACTTTTGTCGAGTGTCTCGAGTGTATGCTTTCCGTTGTGACTCATACGCCTTGATCCCCTTTTTCGTTCCTATGTGCTGACAATGCGCATCATACCAACAGGCGGCAACAATTGGAAGTTTTGTTGATCATTCTTCCCCGTCCCGGCCGTTTTTCACGTTTCTTTATTTATTGTGTTTTGTCCATCATGAATGAATCCAAGGATGTATTACTTGCGCTGGACTTGCGCTGCTGAAAACAATTCAAACAAACATTTGCTGACGAGGTGCTGAAACAACTGAATCTTGGATCAAGTGTACCGCGGGGGATTCCACGACTTTGCGTGGTTCCAATGATGCTCAGCATCCGCCTCGGCAAACAACTTTGCAGCTGCCGACTCCAAATAGCACTTGCGGAAGCTAAACCCGTCAAACAACCGGTGCGAGTGCTCACCCTCCCAAATCAACCAGCAGTGCTGCAAACTTGGGTCCATGCCCGCAAAGTGGCTGCCAGATGCCGTGACCCCATACGCGCCACCGCCACCACCAGGGGCTGCATCGTCGTCACCCTCGTCCTCGGAATCGCCGGCCTCGTCAACATTGGCGCTTGCTCCCGCACCACCATCCTCGTCATCAATCCCAACCCACTTGATCCGCCTCAACATCAGCTTCTTGAAATGGCGAATGGCCCTGGGCCCGCCCTCAACACATACAACGTGATGATCCTTGAACATGACGGCCAACCCCGTCAGTCCGAGCTGCTTGACATTCATGTCCACCTTAAACTTAATCTTTGGATGCGCCATATCCCTGCACTTGAACACGGCCACATGAATACCCTTTGCCTCGTCCCGCTTCTTCTTCCTCTCCTTTTTATCCCTGCGCTGCTCATCCGTCAACTTGCGCTCGCATTGGCCTTTTCGTGAGCAATCCTGCGCGCCTCCACTTGTGCACGCACATTGGCTTCGACGGCCGTCGGGTCCTGGATGGCTCGTTGGCAAGCACGCGCATCAGGTTGGTCAAGCGCACCTTTGGCGGGTCGGGCGCGAGCAAGCCCAGCCGAATCTTGTCCTGCTTTTCACGCTGTTCCTCCATGCGGCGTTGCCGGCGCAGCTTGCGCCGCTCTTGCTTGGTCAGCATGGCGAGGCGCGCGGGGCGGGAGCGTTGAATGGCGGAGGAATCGGGACTGGGTGTTGGATAAAGTGTGTGATGGGCGTCACGACTTGGTGATCTGCCTCGGATGCCGACGCCGATCCGGACGCTGCCTGGACAGCCATGGGCACGGGCGTATCAAACATGTAAAATGCCTGGTCGCCCGGTGGAGGCACATTGTCATTGTCGTGCCCGACCATCGACTCGTACGTCGTGTACCCGTGCGTCAGCGGCATATCCCACCACTCGACCAGCGGCGGGGCCGCACGCTTAACCACCTCGTCTGGAATCACATCCAAGGCGCTCGCATCCACACCCACTTTTTTCATGGTGGCAGACAGGCTCGCCTTGAGTGCCGCCAGCTTTTCTTCCTTGCGCAGCTTGTCGGCTTTGGCAATGTACTTGCCCTGCGGCACAAAATGCAACTTGCCACCGCGGCGCCCGCCGCCGCGGCCGCGCAGCAGTGACGAGGGGATCCCGAGAGAGCGGTCAAAGTAGGGCGCGGAACGGTCCAGGCGAGGCCGGTCCGTGTCGAGGAGAGTAGTGGCGGCGGCCGACGATGGCGCGGGGGCGGGCACGGTGGGTGCTGCAGATGAGGAAGTGGAGGCAGCCTGGAGCATACACAATCGGTGTCGTGAGTGCTTCATTCACAAACACTAGAAGAAATGAGTAAGCACAAACCATCGTAGCTGGCAAGGACGCAGCCGCAGCCCCGGGCATGGGCAGCACGCCACGGCTCGCGAGCTCGCGCTTCTTGGCCTCGAGCCTGCGCCGGATTTCAGCCATGTCAATGCCTCCAGGTGCGCCTGTTGCTGTTGATTGGGCGCAACAAGGCCGTACCGACTCGAGGGCGTTTCGAGGCCGATCCGTTGTCGTCAGCGGCCGACTCGGCGGCGGGCCGCTTGCGGTCGTTGGGCGGGGCAGAGGGTGGCAGGTACATTGCTTTGGGTGCGATTTGGGTCGGTTGGTCGAGGTCGGTTGGATCCTCAATCCCTAATCTCAGAAGTGACGACAAGCAACGAACAAAAGAGCTGACCCACAAAAGCTCAACAAGCCTCCCGTGCGGCCGTCGCGGCGGGGTTCCCATACAATCGGCATTGGCCCACTTGGGCACGGCTGGAAACGTGGCTGCTTCGACAAGTCGTCAATTGCGTACAAATGAGTCCAAGGTTGCGGCGTGATCTGACCTCAATGGTATCTGTCGACAGCGTTTTGGGGTGTCCGCAGACACGAACGCGCGCAAAGCTTCTGTTGCCAGCACGGGATGGGCGAATTAGGCAATGGCGAATGAATGACTGACAAATGGCCAAGATATCCATGTAACTTTGCACCACCTGCAATCTGCTCCTGCGCCATCACTGCAGCTACCATGTCGTCTGGCTTCAAACCATCAGAGCTCCATGGTGGGTCGGACACCATGCCGTACCACCAGACCGCCTATCTCGACAACCTCAATGACGCACAGAGGAATGCCGTGACCTCAAGTGAGGACGTGGTGATTATTCTCGCCGGACCAGGTTCACATCTGCCATTTACGATCTATCCAAGGCGAAAATGATGTGATCTCACTCTTCATGTTCTCTGTCTTTTCCAACTATTCTGTCTTACAGGCACAGGTATGGAACTGGACTCCTCCGTCACACTCACAAGTCTTCTGCAGATTTATATAATCTATTGCCGTTGCGTCATTTCAGGTAAAACTAGAACACTCACTTCGCGTGTCGTGGACCTCATTGTCCGGCGGCAGGTCAGCCCATTCAATATCGCAGTTGTCACATTTACAAAAAAGGCGGCCAGCGAAATGAAGGACCGCATTCGCGCTTTTCTGGGTTGCGACGTGGTCAACAGCCTCAACATTGGTACTTTTCATGCAGTGTGCAAAGAATTTCTTCAAACACATGGCACGGAGATTGGATTGCCACAGAAATTCACCACATGGGATCGCACCGACTCGTACGCAGAGCATTTCGTTGGTTTTTACCATCTAGCGAAAAGTTCTGATCCGAGATTTTGATGATATGGTCACAACAGGGAACGCTACATGCATGAAGTCCTGTCGTCGTCCGACATCAGAGATGCTCTTGAACCATTTCCCATGTACAAAAAGCACATGTCCTCCGATGATTTCCTGACCTTCATATCCAGGGCCAAAGCAAAGAGTTTAAGCCGGAGAGCCTAGCGCAACTCTGCCCGACAGTTCTGAATGATAATGTGGAAACAGCAGAAGACCCACGCATTACAGTCTATCGCGAGTATGAGCGGCGTCGTCATGCCAACAACGCACTGGATTTCGACGACTTGCTCATGTACGGGCTAAAAGCTATTAGGCAGTGTCCCAACATTGCAAAGCGGATGCACCATGTCCTTGTTGGTGAGGTACACTACACATTCACATTGTTTCTTCCGCTGCGAGCTGTTGCTACCGTTTCGCTGTTCACATGGACTTGGAGTTTCAAGACACCAACCTGGTGCGCGCTAAACCTTAGAATCTGTGCGACTAGTGACGACAGGGCATTGAGCGACTCAGTAAGAAGCAGTACAACGGGTAAAATGGGAAGGAAACGAAGCCCGCAGTTCGGCCTGTGATGAAATTGGCCTTGGCTTCACCTGGAGGGTTGGAGGCAGACCGGCACCTAGCCAGATCGGCGGGCCACGAGAGTTTGGTCGATCCTGACCTGTGACCTCCCGAATCATCTTTCAGGTGAACTTGCTTGCCAATACAACAACACATTGACCGACACCAGCTTTTTCCTACTTTGACTCTTGGCATTCGTTGCTTTCGAGTTTTCCCCACCGATTGTATCCCGGCCCCCTTTTCTGATCGCCTCATTCAGTTCGTGCATCGCTGTGCCCACCCACTTCACCAACAACGCCTCACCTCCAACGGACTGCACCAAGATGGCCGACTGGATGCGCGACATGATCTCCAAGATGATGTCGGAGCAGGGTCTCGACCAGGGGACCCTGACCGAGGTCCAGTTTGACGATCCGAAAGTATGTCGCGGCTTCCTTGAGGATGTTTGCCTCGCCGAGCTGTTTGTCAACACGGTACGGCTTTTTTCCCCTATTTGATCCTAAGTCCGACATTTAAGCTCACGGCCGAGAACTTTTGCTCAACATGATAGAAACTCGATCAAGGCGAATGCAAAAACATGCACTCGATCAAGCTCAAGGACGAGTACCAAGCTGCCCATACCGACAAGGGCCACGGTCACCCTGGTGTCAACAGGGTCATGAACGACTTGGAGAGGGAATTGGCCGCTTTGGTTTCCGACTGTGCGTTTCCTTCTCTTGAGCAGTACATCTGAATCGTTGCTTGATCCGGCGACCTGCCTCGTTTTAGGTGACCGCCGCATTCGCATCGCCAACGACCGTGTTGCTGCGACGCAAGCATCCCGTAATCTCATCAACCTGCGCCAAGCCATTGCCGAAATGGAACAAAAGCTCACGGATCTCGACAAGGAATCGGATCAGCTTGCCAGCGACGGCAAGGTGGAAGAGATGATGGCCGTTGTGACGCAAATTGAGGACATCAAGAAGGAAAAGAGCGAAAAGGAGGTATGTTTGAAGTGTTTGTTTCTTGCCAGTGGAGTGTGAGCGAAACAAATCTGACAGATTTCGTGTGTGCATTGACGATTTCCAAAGGCGGAACTCAAGAACATGATTGGACACGACTCCACGGCCGAGCAAGGTATGTGTGTCTGTGACATTTGTGGAGCCTTGCTTGCGTCCGAAGACGCCACGGACCGTCGGTACGTCATCTCGCACCCCTCCTCGACAGATCCGGAGATTATGCATTTTCACTGCTAACTCTTGCGCATCCTGTCGACATTCAGCGTTGCCGATCACTTCACTGGCAAAATGCACATTGGCTACGACAAAGTGCGCACTGCGCTTCGGTCGCTGCGCGATCGGCTGCGCCAACGCCCGGGTGCGCCGCTGTCCCGCGCCTCGTCCACGTCCATCACAACGCCGGCCACGTCGCATGCGCCACATCCCGCTACGGGTCCCCGCTCGACCTCATCGCACTCTGGGTCTGTGCACCGCGACCGGTCGTCGGGTCCCATGGGTGCCGCGCGTAGTGCGCCACGGTCTCGCTCACGCTCTCGGTCGCGGGATCGCGGCCCAAGGCGCGAGTGGGCGGATCGCGACAGGGACAGGGACAGGGATAGGGAGTACCGACGCGATTACCGTGACAGGGACAGGGATCGTGATCGCGAGTATTACCGGTCGAGCAGGTATCGTTCGCGGTCGCGCGACCGGCGCGATCGGCACCGTGACCGTGACGGCGGATCGCGGGACGGGTACAGCAGCAGTAGCAGCAGCCGGCGCAACGAGCGTGGGTCGTCGGCATCCTTGCCAAATGCGGCGCCTGCGGTAGCCACGGGCGAGGTGGACGGTGCTGTAGCCGCGCCAAGCACTGGCGATGCCATGGATATCACCCCAACAACCACGGCAGAAGCATCCGCAGCGCCGCGCTCGCGGTCGCGCGATCCCCGCTCAAGCTCGGACGCATATTACCCAGACTACCCACGCGGAGGCGGCGGCGGCGGGGGGCCAAGTAACGGCGACCACTACTACTCTGGATCCAACTCTTCTCGTCGTCGGTCACGCAGCCCGCGCGACCGCGGTGGCGACTCGTACTATGGCAGTGGCGGGTCGTACCGCGACCGCGACCATCATCACCAGTACTCGGTACGTGACCGCGAACGTGACCGTGACTCGCGCGACTACCGGCGCGGCGAGCGCGAGGGTAGCTCGGGTCGTGGTGCTGTGAGCGCAGAGTACATCAACATGACGCGGCCCATGAACGATTTGGTTGCGGCGCACGCTGTGGAACGCAACTTGTTGTCGGCTGTTGTTTCGGGAACCGCGCCTGCAGGTCGGAGGGCGAGCACAAGCGGCGGTGTCATGTCGCCCGGGGCCAGGGGCGAGGGGGACAAGGAGGAAGGTGAGTTGTGAGGGGTGTGCCGTGCCCAAGCGAATTCCCATGTTGGAACGAGAGGGTATGTACCAGACAAGGGCTAGGTATGAACGACATTATCATCACTGCTGCCTTCTCTCTACAATACACGACGTCGTCGCCCGTGATTTGTCGCTCCCGCCACCTCGTCACGTCAGAGATTGGATTGCCAATGACCAAGCAAGCGCCCCCGCCGCCGTGCAATCGATTGAGACTCGGAGTATGTATGTGATCCCAATTTGCATTTGCTCTCCCCATTTCCTTTGCCTTAAAGTTGCCTTTTTATTTCTACTGCATTTCATTCATTCATTTATCCATAGCAATATACAATCCCTGTACACCCTGCTCCCTGTCACTTTTGTTGGTCCTTTTCGTACTCTTCAGGCGTCTTGGTCTTGAGCTGCAAGGCGTGCAAACCGGCTCTGAGCTCGTCGCCCAACATATCGTAAATCATGCGATGGCGCTGAATCAGCGTCTTGCCCTTGAATGCCTCCGAGACAATGGTGACACGGAAATGGGTTTCGACGGCATTCAAGCCCTTCATGGCGGCATGGCCGGCATGCTTTGATGAGTCGTCGAGGATTTCGAGGTGAGTGGGTGCACAGGCAGCCGAGATCTGGGATGAGCGTGTTACGGGTGAGCTCATGGAAGGGTAAGGGTGCAGTGAGGGGAGAGGTGTGAGACAGACCTTGTCGCGAATGGCGGTGGTAATGGGGCCAGCTGTCGTAGACATTGCGAGCGATGGGACAGAGAACGGCAGTTTGGTCAGGAGGGCAGCGGAGCGCAGGGTTGGGATGAGCCGGTTCATTTCAGCTAGTGTATACTTTTTGCCAATTCTTCTGATTCCGGACATTCATCTTGAGGCATTCAAGCTTCAGCAACCCACTCGAGCTCTCATCGATACTTATCCCCCTTCCAAGTTGCATGTGCCAACTGCAGGGAGGGGGAAGAGCGACATGCATGGATCGGGGGACCAGTCATGTACGTATAGACATATGTAGATCTGAAGACTCACCTTCTGGAACTTTGTTCTCCGCTTCCTTTCCTGCCCAAAGCGCCCTTGCGCGTTCAAGTTGCAATTGAAGTTGCTTGCTTGCCTGCGATGGCTTCAAGTTGGAGCGGCTGCGGCTGCTGCTGTTGCTGTTGCTGCCGCCGGCAATGCAATGGACGCGCCTCCAAGCAATGAACGCTTGAGTTCGATGATCCACGTACGGAGTTATATCTATGGATTGAGCACATCTTTACATGCATCAATCAATCAACCTGAGCTGTCGAAATTAAATAGTATCCGCAATGTCAACCAGCGATCTGCTCGCGCCGCCCGAGGAGCAAGTGCGCATCATGGGCGAGGCCCTGGCCCGCATCAAGGCCCACGCCTTCTACATGAAAAAGTCGCTCGAGGCCGACCGCACGCTCGAGGCCATCAAGCACGCCATCGAAATGGCCGCCGAGCTCCGCATCGGGTCGCTCACGCCCAAGCACTACTACGAGCTCTACATGATGGCCTTTGACAACCTACGCTATCTCGCCTCGCTCCTGACCGACGCCCACCGCGCCCGCCGCGCCAACCTCGCCGAACTCTACGAGCTCGTCCAGTACTCGACCACCATTGTCCCGCGCCTCTACCTCATGATCACCGTCGGCGCCGCGTACATGCCCATTGGCGAGACCCCCATCAAGATTATTCTGCGCGATTTGATTGACATGACGCGCGGCGTCCAGCATCCCGTGCGCGGCCTGTTTCTAAGGCATTACTTGTCCAGCATGACCAAGGACTATTTGCCCGACGGCGATACGCTTGAAGTGCCCAGGATCCCGTCTCCGGCCGTGCCGGCGCCCGTTGGGTCGGATGTGCCGCCCGAAGGCGTGGTTTTGGGTAATGGCGGCGAGCAGCAAGCAACCGAGTTGGCCGCCGTGGTGCCCGTCCACGATGCAGAGGATGATGAGGAAAACAAACCGCTGGTGGGCGGTACCTCGCCCGATCGCGACCGCGGCGTGACCGCAGAATCGGTTGGCGCCGATTCGACAAAGGCCCAACACGTGCCATCCATCATCTCGCCCGACGAAGGCAACGCGCCGCAGCCTACCAACTCGACAACTGATGCCGCTGCCGCTGCCACCGCCACTAGCTCATCATCGTCGACCGCCGCTGCACCGACATCTGCGAGCGACCAGCTGAAGTCGTCCGCCTCTACAGGCGCCGCTGCCGACGGAACGCCCGCTGTCCCTTTCCACGGCACTGTCGACGACTCGATCGGCTTTGTCATGCAAAACTTTGTCGAAATGAACAAGCTTTGGGTGCGCCTGCAGCACCAAGGCGCAACCAAGGACCGCGAGCGCCGCGAAGTTGAGCGCCGCGAACTGCGCATCCTTGTGGGCACCAACATTGTGCGCCTCAGCCAGCTTCAAGCCGTCGACTTGCCCGTGTACCAGCACAAAATTCTTCCGCCCATTCTTGAGCAGATCATCAGCTGCCGCGACGTGATTGCACAAGAGTACTTGATGGAGGTGATTATTCAAGTGTTTCCCGACACATTCCATTTGCGCACGCTCGAGCCCATTTTGGCTGTCACGGCGCAACTGCAGCCGCAAGTCAACATCAAGCAGATCATTGTGGCACTCATCGATCGGTTGCGGGCGTATGCCGCCGACCAGCAAGAAAAGGCTGCCGCGCGTGCCGCCGCTTCTGCATCTACCGCCACTGATGGCGAAACCGCCGGCGAAGCATCTACCGCCGCTCCGACCACCAACGCGGCTGATGAAGACGACGACGACGAAGGCATCCCGGAAAACCTGCACCTCTTTGAAGTGTTCTGGACGCAAATCTCCCAAGTCATCACGGCTCGCCCCGACCTTGGCCTCCCAGACATCTCATCTTTGCTGCTATCACTCATCCAGCTGTCGGTTGCATGCTATCCGGATCAAATCAGCTATGTCGACCAAATCCTGCGCTTTGCCCGCGAGCAAGTCGCCAAATACCTGGGCACCTCGGAACTCGCCAATGCTGTGACTGTGGCCAACCTCCAAGCTCTCCTGCTTGCACCGCTGCAGCCACCAAAGGGCATCACGGGCGTCGGCGCCTTGCCCGGCCGCCCCATCGTATGGCTTCTGCAGCTGCCCAACGACGCCCAGGCGTTCCGCGACCTGCTTGCTCTTCAGCCTTACTCGACACGCCATGCGGTTGCCCTGTACATGATCAACCACCTCGTCAGGCAGCGTGCAGTCATTTCCACTGAGGCGCACCTGCTCGCGCTGCTTGATTGCTTGCAGGTCATGATTAAGGATCAAAAAGATGCGCCGTTATGGAAAAACACGGGCATGTTTGTGGATCGTGAGTCGCTGGGAATGTTGCAGCAGTACATGGGTGCCGGCGGCGGGCAGCAGCAAGTGCCTGAGGAGGTGCAAAAGCGGAGGGAGCAGTTGGACGAGTTGGGATTGGAGCAAGCGTTGGTTGCGAAGTTTGTGGCGCTGGTTGGAAACGAGGACACAATTGTTCATGCTCAAGTGCGACATCTTTTCTTTTCTGAGTTGGGCGTGCTTACTTGTCCCCCCAGGTGCTGACGATTTGCCTTTGCCAGCTTCTTACGGTTGCCCGCAAGTACTTGACCGAGGGCGGCGGTTTCCGCCTCAAGCACACGTTCCCGTCGCTTCTCACTCAAGCTGTCCGTCTCATCGACCGAGTCCTTGCAAAATACGCCCCACTCTTGGTTGCCGACGCCAACGGCCTGCCGCCGGCCTCTCCACCCACGTCGGCCACCGAGGCGCAAACCAAGCGCAACCACGAGCTCATGAATCTGTTCAAGTTTATGCACCAGCTCATCATGAACATCCAGCACAAGTCAGACGACGTTGTGCTTGCCACGCACCTGTTCCTTGTTGCCGCACGGTCTGCAGACTCTGCTGGGCTCGAGGAGATTGCATACGAGTTCTTTGTGTCGGCGCTTACCGTGTACGAGGAGTGCATCAACGATTCGCGCGTCCAGTTCCATGTGTTGACGGCCGTAGTCAATACCTTGATTGAGAGCCGCGTGTTTGCTGTGGACAACTTTGATACCTTGGCTACAAAGTGCACGCTGCACGCAAGTCGGTTGCTGAAGCGGCCAGATCAGTGTCGGGCAGTGGTCATGTGCAGTCATTTGTTTTGGTCGTCGGTACGCACCGTTCCTTTGGCCCTCATTTTTCGACTTGCCCTGATCTATGTTTATGTTTTCTGCGATCTTGTGATGATCATAGGTGGAAAAGTACCGTGAAGCCAAGCGCGTGCTCGAATGCTTGCAAAAAGCGCTCAAGTTTGCTGACGCTTGCCTCGACTCGGTCATGAACGTCGAGCTCCTCATTGAAACTCTTGCGCGCTACATTTACTTTTACGAAAAAGGCTGCCCCGTCATCACGCCAAAGTACATCAACTCGCTCCTCGAACTCATCGCCACAAACCTCAGCAACCTGCACGACGCCGGCGGTCCCGACGGCGTGTCCGATTTCTCCAACAGCCAATCCAATGGGACCACGACATTGGCGGTCGGCGGCCCTGGTAATGGCATGATGGGCCGCGGATTCTCGACGTCGTCATTGGTCGGATTGGAGGTGGGCGGCGGCGGCGAGAGCGGCACGCAAACCAGTCCGTTGTTGGCTGTCACAAACCATTTCAAGCGCACGTGTACCATGTTGAGGGAGCGGCAGGCCAATCCGCCGAGGTCATTGGGCGAGCAGGTCGGTCCGTTTTACCACGAGATCGTGGTGCCGAGGGTACCGTACTAGTGTTGGTTTATTTGACATGTTGTCAGCGATTGGTTTGGCTATTGTTTTCGTTTGTGATTCTCGAATCGAATGCACATATTGCTGTTGAGTTCCCTGGCGACCACATCTCGACTCGATAGCGCTTGGTCGTGTCGGTAGCCAGCTCCGTGGCATAACTTCGAACCGAGCCGAGCTGCAGCCAGATGTGCTTGCTGCCCGCCCTTCTTTCCTTGTCGCTCAGTTGTCATTCCAACCAAACGAAGTCCACCGAATAGTTCAAGTATAAAATCAGGGCGTAAATACGGACTTTCAACCAAAATGACACCTTGGCGGAGTGGTTATCGCGTTTGACTACTAATCAAATACCCTAGTGGTGCGCAGGTTCGAATCCTGCAGGTGTCGTTTGCCTTCTTTTTGTACATTCGCACGAAGGGACGAGCCGTGGGCTTGCTTTTGCTGCCTTTACTGCCATTCTTGGCTTGCTGCCGAAAAAGAGAGCAGGCCGCAAGTCGGTCGGATGATGGCCCACCGGTTCACCTGACCATTTTTCCTTTCCTGATAGAATGGCACTTGACAAAGAGTAGTTTACTTGGGAAGTGAACAGCCAACTTAAATGTGCAGCCAGCTTTGCCGCCACATGGACCAAGACCTGCCTTCGTCGCCGAGTCTGCTAACAACCGCACGTCTGAAATGAGAAAAGACATAGCGTCGGGTTTATGGACCCAAAAAACTGGGCTGTAGTACAAAATGACAGCGAACCCGAGCGGTGTAGAATGCAGAGTTTATTGAACCAGGCCTGTCCAGAGCCATATGTATCGCAAACGGGCACACAGATGCCAGCAAACGAGTTCGATTCTGGGAGGTGACTTGTCGCATGTGGTACCGTTGTAGGACATTTTAATCTCGCAGCTAGATCCAAAACGATCCCGGGAGGATTCGAACCTCCGATCTCCTGATCCGTAGTCAGGCGCCTTAGCCATTGGGCCACGGGACCTTGTTATTCACCATCGCCCAAAATTGCCACCATATACTCAAGAGGCAGCCGCTTGCCATTTTTTACGCAAAATTCGAGGTTTACAGGAGGCCGCGGGTTCGATTCTAGGCGTCGCCTCGCAATCTTTCGACTTTTCCAGGTTTTGCGATTTGGAAAAAATTCCGGTTATCATGAGGTCGCGCGTTCGAACCGTGTACGGTCGGCCGACAGTGGCATCCGCCTTCAGTTTCTTCATCCCGGAAATGATACTTAACCAGGCCTGCAAGGAGCGGCCGGGGCGGACGGGGCCACCGACGCACACCCTGGCGCACTCCATGGCAATTTTGGCAGCGAAAATGCTGCGTTCAAGCCCATTCAGGGCAGCGATAATAAATGTGCTGTATTCTTGCCGCAATTCACCACATGACAGCGTGCCCGAGCGGTTAAGGGGATTGACTCGAAATCAATTAGGCTCTGCCTGCACAGGTTCGAATCCTGTCGCTGTCGGACGTCAGCTTTTTGCCCTTCCTCCCCTCTGCGTACATCATCTCGCCGCGGCCAGGCTCGCATCGGTTGTTGTGGCAGCAGCTTTCCACTTATATCAAGAGGCTCCCGTTATACCTTCCCTTTTGAGGACAGATAGTGACACGAGTGAACGCTGTAGAGCGTGTTGCGATAAGGTGCGGATGACGTCGTGGCAGAGTATGAAGTAACACTACATATATAATGGGTATTTTTCATCCCGTGAGAAAAGCCGGTCGTATGGTGTAGTCGGTTAGCACACGAGACTCTGAATCTCGGGACCTGAGTTCGAATCTCAGTATGACCTTTTTCTCTGTCATGGTTTAGGGACTAAGAATTATTAAGGGTTAGTTCGCCCGCATCCAGATGCAGGCTCTCGCCCTTGAGGGGTCTGTCCTGAAAAGCTGCTCAGCTGCTGAGCTATCTGTCAACCGCACTCATGCGAGAGATGATGGTGCGGTCGCGAGTGCGGCGGAGATGTTGGTCAAGGTGGGAATATGGTCAAGGTGGGATTATCTCAGCTTTTGGACAGTTGAGTGCAAGGGCCATGTTTGTGTAGTACTGGGAACATCATGCGTACGATTTTGACACAGAGTCTCGCAAGAAGCAATCAATGTAGAATCAATGGTGTCAATGTTGGTATTAATAGTGTTGGGTGCAACCACAGATATGGAGGCTTTCACCACGTTCACCGCTGACTTCCTCGTCACCCAAGCTCAGCAGCAACAGTGGATCATAAAATAGCAGCGGAACAATGGTAGTGGTATGAGCAAGGCGCAGCTCGTTCGACATGCAGTCTCGTGAGGAAAGTCAGTTGAGCAAGTGGAGGAAAGCGTGAAATCAACGCGAGCGACTCGGTGGGGACGAGTAGCTGCTGTTGAGTCCGTACTGTGCATGACGGGAATACCATCATGTTGGACAACAATGGCCACGAGCGGAAATCGTGTCGGGTGGAGACAGATCGTGAGCATTGTGGTGTACATGGAAGGTGAGGGCAGCGCCAAGTACATGAAAGCGACAGACAGAGTTGTGCTATGGGTAGTTGCTACTGGTGCTGTGCATGAAGGGCCGTTCTGTTGGTCGGTGGGCAAACGGGATGTGATGGTAACGATAGTGTAATGGAGCGATTTGTTATGGCGGCAGGCGAGCTGATGGTAGCGGCGTCACCTGCATGGTGGTAAGTTGAATTTGGTATGGACAGTGGACAGTGGACAGTGGGCATTGTATTCTCCGAGCGATGTGGGCTTGAAAGCAAGTCAATTGGTCTAGATCGAGAAGTGAGTTGGGTGGACACAAGTATTATCAATTGCTTTCGAGACTTGAGATCATGATGGCGCCGCAGTCAGTGTAGTGGGAATGTTCGAACTGTGGGAATACATATCCTAGCGAGTGCAAGGGCAAGGTTTGGGCGGTGCAAGACGCGATGTAGTGTCAATGGGACATAAATGTTGGTAAGATGTGTCGGGCCCAGGTGTGACTGCACGCTTTCACAAAAAATGTTAAGCGTTGACTGCCTCGTCACCCAAGCTCAGCAGCAAAAGGGGACCATAAAATAGCAGTGGAGCAATGGTAGCGGTATGACCAAGGCTCAGCTTCTTTGACATATACCGACTTGCGAGAAGGGCAATGAGAAATCAGAGCAGAAGAAGAAAAGCGAGCAGTGAAATTGGCGACTCAGCAAAAAATTGAGCAACTCGGGTCAGATGAGAAGGAATAGATTGAGACAAGGTCCTGTTGAAGACAAGTTGGGCCATTACCAACAATAGCAAAAGTCAGCTGAGCAGGTCGAGGAAAGCGAGAGATCAACGGGAAAGGAAATGAGCGACACGGCGGAGACGAGTACTTTGCTGCTCGGTCTGTGCTGTGCAAGACGGGAATCCCACCATGTTGGACAAAAATGGCCACGAGCGGAAATCGTGTCGGGTGGAGACAGATCGTGAGCATTGTGGTGTACATGGAAGGTGAGGGCAGCGCCAAGTACATGAAAGCGACAGACAGAGTTGTGCTATGGGTAGTTGCTACTGGTGCTGTGCATGAAGGGCCGTTCTGTTGGTCGGTGGGCAAATAGATGCGATGGGTAGTCGCTGCCCATTGTTCACGCCATTGGCAAACGCAAGCGCGAGAGTGAGAGCCAGCCAAGCCTTGTCAAACTCGACGATAGTGTAATGGAGCGAATTGCTGTGGCGGCGGGCGAGATGAAGGTAGCGGCGTCGCATGCGTGGTGGTAAGTTGAAGTTGGTGTGGAAGGTGGGCGGTGTGTTCGCCAAGCGATGCGGACTTGAAGGTAAATCAACGATTGGGATAGATCGAGCAGAGAGTTGGAAGTACATGGGATGGCAGTTGCGACAAGGCTAGCCCAGCGGCCAAAGCTGAGAGATTGCAAGCGTGCACGAGACAATGTTGGCGAGCGGCCCGAAGATTGTGCAACTTGGGTTGGCTTGAAGGCCTGCAGCTATGGGTTCGGCGAGGGCGGAAGCCTGGGCGGCGGGCGGCGTCCAAGTGGCTGATGATGAAGAGAAACAGGGCCGGAAGAGGGTACAGTAGCGGGCAGCGGCCTAACAAAGTACACCTCGGCGAGCGGGTTGAGCCCTGCCCTTACCGATTTCCATTGAATGGACAACGTGCTGGCCCTGGTGGGCTGGCGTTCGAGGTTGGCGGGAGGGCGGGCGGTCGCAGCAGAGACGGGCAACACGGACGACGGCGGGGCAAGAAAGGCGTAGCACATCATATTGTGTACATTGAGCACAAAGTTACATTGGAACAGCGATATTGGCCACCACGGCTCATGGCCTTGCTTGTGTCGAGATGCGTGAATCGTGATTTGAGGAAGTCAAGAGCACGACGTGTGGAAAGCCTTATGGAAAGCCTCAATATTTGCGAAGGAATGGCTGGAGAATTGCTTTCAAGGCGAATGGAAGGGCCCCAGAACTGCTCAAGACGAAATGGAAGGGCCCCGGAAATCAAAAGAATGTGGGTTCGAACCAGGCTCGAACTCGCGGCCTCCTGTACCGTGGCCGGGCGCGCTTGTTTTCAGCGTCTCCTAACAACCCGGCGGAGGGACTAAGGGGACAGACCCCCTCATAACGATTAAAACGGAAACCGTTCTCTCGAACAAGTCTTGTTCGACAGCGACAGGATTCGAACCTGTGCAGGCAGAGCCTAATTGATTTCGAGTCAATCCCCTTAACCGCTCGGGCACGCTGTCATGTGGTGAATTGCGGCAAGAATACAGCACATTTATTATCGCTGCCCTGAATGGGCTTGAACGCAGCATTTTCGCTGCCAAAATTGCCATGGAGTGCGCCAGGGTGTGCGTCGGTGGCCCCGTCCGCCCCGGCCGCTCCTTGCAGGCCTGGTTAAGTATCATTTCCGGGATGAAGAAACTGAAGGCGGATGCCACTGTCGGCCGACCGTACACGGTTCGAACGCGCGACCTCATGATAACCGGAATTTTTTCCAAATCGCAAAACCTGGAAAAGTCGAAAGATTGCGAGGCGACGCCTAGAATCGAACCCGCGGCCTCCTGTAAACCTCGAATTTTGCGTAAAAAATGGCAAGCGGCTGCCTCTTGAGTATATGGTGGCAATTTTGGGCGATGGTGAATAACAAGGTCCCGTGGCCCAATGGCTAAGGCGCCTGACTACGGATCAGGAGATCGGAGGTTCGAATCCTCCCGGGATCGTTTTACTCTTTGTTGAATGGAAGCGTTTTGCCAATGCCAACCCAAGCAAAAAAGAGGTCAACGACCAGCAGAAGCACAAACAAGCATGTCTGTTCTGTCTACTTTGCCGTCGTCCCTTGGATGTCACCTCCCAGAATCGAACTGGGGCCGCCACGGCCACAACGTGGAGTACTAACCACTATACTAAGGTGACCTGTCGTACTATTATGCTCCTATGAACTATATTTATACGTGGATACCCAGCCATCGCCAAAATGCTCGCAATCACAACGAAACCTTGTCAGAGGTCTGGCCCTGAGTCGCAAAGATCTGGCCAACACCTGCAAGCGCCTCTGCCACCGCAGATTTCCTTGGCGGCTGCGGGTTGTATTTCGCCTGATACTCCTTGTTGGGCTGCAGCGTGGCACCAAAGTTGAAGACATGTGCCTTGTCGCGAGCACCAACAAAGATGCTCTACCAACCTCATGACCAGATTCCCTGTCATGACCCTCCCGTTGGGGGCAAGCTCGCCCAGAGCAACAGCATCCATGGCATCCTGTTTGGTCTCGTGTCTGTCCACTCGCCGCCAATTCGTTGGCGAACCTCCAGCCCCAGGCCGACACAAGCAACGACACCAACCATTGGCTGATCCAAGTCCTGATTCCTGTTGCCCAACCGGGCTTCTGGCCGCCTGCCTGCCTCGTCAAAAACAACCTCAGCCCACTCTCAACCGACCTACCCTGTCCGTCTCCGCGCCAGCACGCCCGACCCAACCCGTCTCTGTTCCCCAAATGTCAAGAATCCCCCCACAGCTCTCTTTCCTTGCTACAGGGCAAGTACTCGGTGGTTTCGTACCCCTTTCCCAGACCTCAATAACGATACCCACCATGCAAGCAGCAAACACAATTCCCCATTCGCCCGCATCAACATTGTCACTCAGCAACGTTTGCTAACGCCGGCGGCAACCGATGCTGCAACTGGCAATGGTTGCAAGCAGCGTGCCAGTGGATCCCGTTATCCCGTTCAGCTTTGGCAAATACCGCGGAAGCCAGCAAAGGATAAGTACTCTTTCCCGTCAGATTCCCTTCCTCAAATCTCATCCTCATCATCATGCGCTCGACATTTGCCGCCGCCGCCTTGGCATGTTTCGAAGGCAAGTCCAAGGCGTTCAACGCGGTCCCTCACCACAACCTTCGCCTCGCCCTGGAGCGAGCGCATCCGTGTCCTGGAAGAGATTATCGAGTCACACTGCGCAGCGCGCCTTCGACCAACGTATGCATCAGCAACCGACATTCGATTCGAGATCTTGCTCACAAGCTCACCTCCTGTTCTCGATAATGCATAGACCGTTTCCATTTCCCCGTGCATCAATGTCATCCGGCGCAACACCTATCAAGCCGCCAACCGTCTCGACTTTTGATGCGGGTGCGGCGAGACGCTTGCGGCAATAAACTCGGCTGCTGTATCATGGCCCACGCTTCCACGCCCATTCGCGACGGACCACGCGGCAGTGGCCATTTGCACACACTTCGGCCAGCAGCTTGACTGGGCTCAGCAGGAGCGGGTTGTTGCCGCCCTCAGGGCTGCGGGTTCACAACACATTGACACAGCCGCCGCGACCAACGAGCAGTGGAAGGAATACCGGCGCACGTCCAACCTGCGGCTCGCTCCTGACCTTCATGCCCAGCTAGCAATGTTGACGGTGTGTGGGTTTCCTTTTCCAATGGCTTGCAAGAGTCGGCAAAGGATACTCTCCCCGTCAAATTGCATTTCTCACAGCTCCTCGCCAACCCACGCCGCTCAACCAACCCGCTCGACAAGGCCGTCGCCGACATCAAGCAGCTGTCCAGGCGGCAGCCGCCAAACCGCACGGTCTCTGTCCTCAGCAGACTTTGCCAACATCCGCAAGTACGCGCGTGCGACCCTGTCCGTGCACTGCATGGCTATTGCGGTCGAGTTCAACCAGGAGCGAGCCGCCATGATCACTGCACGCATCGACAAGCACAATTATCACTTCTTGATCAATCTACCGTCGGTAATCCGCCGAGTCAAAGAGCTCTCCCGCCCGGACTCGTGCATCTCGTTTCCCTTTGTGGGCACGGACAAGATTTGCGCAGTGTGGGCCACAACAGCAACAGCATCGACAACAAGGTGTGTCTGATCTCTCGCAGACCTCCCGGGCGACACGGAAACCGACAAGGTTGAATCCGTCCGCCACCTTTGTCGTGACAAGTTCGACGCAGCTTTCCGCGACGTGTACATCCCTCGTCAGCGCAAGCCGGCCGGCCTCACCATGAAGAAGCTTGAGGAGTGAGAGCGTCAGCATCCGCGACTCGTTGCTGTCACCTTTTCGTTTGGTCATGGACCGCGACGCCTTTGTCGCCATTGAGCACGATTTCGGTCAAGTCTCGTTGCGCGCATCTTTGCCTGCCGCCGCCACCAAGCCGCAGCAGCAACAACAGCAACAGCATCAACAACAAGGCGTGTCCGTCCTCTTGGCGGGCATGTCGATCACCACGACGCAGGGCGCCATTGAAGCAGGCGTTGCCAAAGCTCTCGGGTCCGACGACTTCTCTGTGGAACCGACAAGGATTGACCGCGGCTCGCTTGCAGTGTGGGCCGCCACCATCAAGGGCAACGAGGCCACAGAACAGGCCGAGGCGCTTCTCCAGCTCGGCAACATTTGTGCTCTGTTGCTGCGTCGCTTAGTGACTGGGATACCAGGGTCAAAGCCGAACGTCCCGGGTCGCTCACACTCCATGGCTTGGCTCGGGGCACGAGCGATCGCGCCTTGTCCCACATCATCAGCAACGTTCCTGGCGTGGTGTCCACAACGAGCTGAACGTCGCCCTCATCGTTTCCCCTCAAGAACAAGCACTCGTTGCTTTCTAGTTTACAGGGATACATTGCTTTCTGTCGCTCAGCCTTTTTTGTTTGGTTTGTTGGTGCTTGGAGTCACAATGGGCTTGTTGGACATGAAAGAAATGAATAAAGAAAAAAAGACGGGCCATGCACGTATTTCCATAGGCATAATCATGTGTGCCGTGTCTTTGGGACGAAAACAATGTTGTCACATACATAACACTCAAAACTATCGTCCTAGCAAAAGACGGCTCAACTGCTGCAGCTGCAAACGATACCTTTTCCCCACGCCGGGGGTTCCTCAGCCCATGCATCCCACCACCGACTGGGCAAGTTTTGAAACTGCTCCACTCCCCTCGGCACCTCAGCAAACGGGTCGCTCAGGACACACAAAGCCCGAGCCACGGCCTCGCGGTCATTCTCCTTTTCTGCGGCATCAATCGTTGCTTGAGCAATCCACTGCCGCAACACAAACTTGGGATTTACAGCCCGCATTGCTCGGATACGTTCTTCTTGATTCGCGAATCCGGATCCACCATCCATCTCTGACTTGACGCGGGCAAGGTAAGTGGTGCGCCATTTGCGGTATGCGTCGCGCACTTGGTCCATGGGCGGTGGCGGCTTGACTGGATTCAGCGAATGGTCGCCACCGTCATCCTCAGTTTTCTTGTCGCCAAGGCTAGACACGGGCATGGCGCATGCTTCGCCACTGGCCGATTCGGCAACTTGTGAAGCACGCAGGACGAGGGGCTCGACTGCGTCAGACAAGTTGGGCGCAGGCGGGTTGAACGGGTCCAGGTGGCAGAGGTTGCGCCAGAACCGGGTCCAGTCGACTTGGCCTTGCTCGAGAACGGCAAGGAGAGGTTTGATGATGTGCTCTTCGTCGGTCGAGTCGGATGTACGCAAACCGAGTTTCTGCACAAGACTCAATCGACAAGGGAGAGATCCGTGAGCCAAACAAGAGTAACGTTGACTCGGCAAGAGATGGAGCGGAAACGTACCTTGCGCATGCCATCGTTGTACACTTGCGAATAAATTTCGCCGTATTTCATAATCTCGTCCACCAGCGGCTGCCGCCCACGCTTACTCGCCTCTTGGCGTGCCTGAGTATCCGCCAAGCCTTCAGCTGTCATTTCGGCCAGCTCCTTGAGCGACATGTTGTACACGAGCTCGTGGCCGACAATCTCAACAAGCGAGTTGGCCAGCTTGGCCAAATTCCACATGCCAATGTCGCGCTGGTTCCGCAATGTGTACCGACCAGTCGAATCCGAGTGGTTGACGATGTAGTCAGGGTCGTAATGATCCAGGAAGCCAAAGGGTCCATAGTCGATTGTGAGACCCAGGATGCTCACTACAGAGACGAAACAACACCGAGTTGATGTCAGAATGGATGAAAGAGAATGAGTCCATGCCTAAAGCAAACGCACTGTTATCGGTATTCAAGACGCCATGCTCCCATGCAACCAGATCCCACATGGCAACTGTTTCCGCCGTGCGCCTTACCGCTTCGGCATACATGCGAACCGTGACTGATGGAGTCGAATCCGGATGGCCCAACGTGACCGAGTTGGTCAGCGTCGACGGTAAGACGTTGGTTGCCGTGTAGTCAATGAGTTTGGCAAGATTGGCAATGTCGCCGCGGAAAGCGAATCCCTCAAACGAGCCGAATCGAATCCATGACGGTGCAAGGCGAGCGACAATTGCGCCTGGTTCCAGCTGCTCGCGGTGGACAAGTTGGCCAGTGCGGATGAGCGTTGCGGCGCGGGAAGTCTACTCATCAGAGTGACGAAGAAAAGGAAATGAGACATTTTGCAAGCCGGTTCAACGTCAATCGAGACTGACTGCCAGTGAGCACAACGAACCGGAATGCCCAGTGCAGCAAAATGTTCCGAGCACAAAAACTCGCGAATCGAGCTTCGGAGCACTGCAAACCCATCTCCAAAGCGACTGTATGGCGTGTTTCCAGCCCCCTTGAGTTGCACCTCCCACATGTCACCTTGCTGGTTTTTCACTTGACCAAGCGAAATGGCGCGGCCGTCGCCAAGCTGACCGGCAAAGGCTACCAACACAAACGGAAACCATCAATTAGCCAGCGCGACTGACTGTGAATGGCTTGAGCTTCGCGACGTACATCCAAACTGGTGGCCAGCATACATGTGTGCCCATGGCTGCGCATCCGGCACACCGGTAGCGCCGCTGAAATACTTGCCGAGCAGTTGGCGGTCCGACTCAGACCAGGCCTTGAGCGTAAAGTCGACATCGGGAGCGTTGAGACCCAGGAAGCGCAATGCGGGCGGCGAGACACACTCGAGCTCTGGGTTCGGTGGCAGCTCGGGGACGACAAACGAGTATGCAGCCTTGGGCACCGATCGTGCTTGACGCATGACATGCTCGGGTGTCTCTGCAACGGACGGCGTGTGTGGATCGCGAGGCAAAGAGGAGATGTAAGCAAAATGGTTGATCTTGAAGTCGGCAATGCCCGATGAGGCGTTCCCCGAAGCGGCAGCCGACGAAGATGTGGAGCTCGACATGGCGCGGGAGTTGGTGCGGAGAAAACAGTGTTGAGGAATGCGGTTTGGTGCCAAAAGATGGCGCCGAATGAGACCAAGGTGTGATCCGGCTGCGAGAATGGGCCGTGAGGAGCGTAAGGATTGTGATGCGGCCGAAGATCGGCACGACGATGTGATGGCCGATGTGGTTGAGAACAAAGACATGAGCGCGAGGGCCACTTGAAGAAACACGATGATGCTGAGGGTGGTGGGGATGGGCGGCAGACTTTGAGGGGTATTTGAATTGGACATCAATGGTACATTGCGTAATGCCCTGGGTTTCCGTTGACGGAATGAAGTTACATCGGCCTGGCCATGAATATCGAGTGTGAAGTGAGCCAAAGGCTGGCCCGTCTGACCCGTGTGGGCACGACATGACGGTGCTGCTGACTGGGTGCCGAGCCGGCCGGTGTGCTTACTCCGGCCATGGACTGCTGCACTGTGGCGATCGGTTCCACCATCATGAGAGACCTGGGTCGATGACAGCTCTCGGCCCGGCCAGTCCGCCTGGCGTATTTACCCGCCGTCGGCTCATCCTTGACGCAAGACCACCCTCCACTCATCGGCAACTGTGGCCACTTTGCCAGCAATCGCCATGTCGAGTCCACCTGCCTTGGAAACAACGTTCAAACACTCAAAGGAGAATGAATTGGGTCTATTACAGAAATGGGTCACACCAAAAGGCAACAAATAAATATGTACAGCACAGGACAAGAGAAGCACGGGCATGTGTATTCATCATCTGCTAAACTTGGAACAACCAAAGCGAGCCCAAACAAAACAAACGACGAGAACAACACCAACGGGCCAACCCCAAGCAGCAGCAGAGAACAAAGCTTAGTTCATCTTGCGGACGAGCTCGTTGATGAACTCCTCACGGTTACCGAAGTCACCGCCCTCGATGAAGTGCTTGAACTTGCGCTTGTTGAAGGCACCGTTGGGCGACGAGAGCTTGAAGGGCCAGAGGAAGTTGTTGGCCTTCTTGAAGTTGGGGCCAACAGTGTAGATCTCGTGGATCAAATCCTCAACGCAAATGAGGCCGGCCTTGCCGAGCGACTTCTCGACAACAGCGTTGTCAGAGAGGGCAATGCGCTGGCCGTGGACCTTACCGTAACCGCGCTTGTAGATGAGCTCGCGGACAGTCTTGAGGTTGGGGGTACCGTAGGCAACGTAGGGCTCGACGAGCTTGAGCATCTCCAAGGTGGCCTTGGTGAGGCGGAGGAAGACACCGTTGTTGATCTGGTACAAGCGGAGGAGCTGGAGCACCTTGCGGGGCTTGGGGGCAATCTTGTTGATACCCTTGATGCGGATCACAAAGGCGAGCTTGGGCTCAGCGGGCACGTGGAAGTTGTTGGCCTGGCGGGCAACGCGCTTGAGGCGGATCTCCTCACGCTCAGCCTTGCGGTACTCCTTGACGTACTGCTCGGCGCGCTTGAAGATGACAACGCGCTTGGCCTTGTTGGCCTGTGTAATTAGAAGACAAGGAAGGATGCAACGGTTAGGAGCGTGGTTTGGAGTGACAGCCAAGAAAATGCAAAGCCAGCAAGCAAATGAACACCAAGACGACAACGTGCGAATGCAGTAAGCCGGGTTGGCAAAAGGAAGCACAAGATTGCATCAGCCCCGAAAGATGGTTAACGTTGAAACATCATTGACCGCCGGTCTAGTTTCGAGGTGGCGGTTGCCAAATCATCATCGCAATCTTGCCTTCCGTTGCGTAACCCGGGAACAGCATACAAGCACAGAGTCGAGGTGTGGGGCACTTGCTTGCGCTGAAAATGCAAGACAGCAAGACACGTACGGCACGGCGAGCCTTGGTGGCCTCGAGGGCAGCGGCGGCGTTCTTCTCGGCGGCCTTGCGCTTCTTGAGGAGGGTCTCGGGGACGGCGACGCTGGTTGATGAAACAGAAAGAGATGAGAATGACCGTCACAGCAACCGAGAAACCACGTTGTCTTGCTGCTGCAAACTCACATCCGATGATGCCACGGGTAGAACCCAAGCATCAAGGGAGCGAGCAATGTGCAAATAGTACAAGACAGTCGGGTGGTCAAATACAAAAGCGAGTGACCACCCGACCTCCGACCATGCTGAGGAAACAAGTCACGCAGCAGAGGGACGGGAAAACAAGCGTTGTTGAGCGTGCAGCCAAGCGGCGGTCATCGTTCGACTTGGTCGCTTGTCCGAGACCGGAACAACGTCCAGAGTCGGGCAGGCAGACCAAGAGGCGAAACTGAACCGTGCCAACAATGGGCCAGCACAATGGATTTCATCGAAGCAAACCATCTCAAATCTCGTCGCTCAGGGTCACCCACGATCGCATAGAGCCATCATGGAGGATCACCCAAGAGGACGGTCAAAGGTACATTCGCGACGACAGTGTCTTTGGCCAGTGCCCAGCAACTATGCAAGAGCGCCAAGCGAGCCAAAAGGGAGTAACGCAGTCAAGTTGCGGAAATCACAATGGGTTTGAGGGAAATGCAGTGACATGACCCCAGTATCCCCGGCACTGCCGCGAGGCGCATGCCGGGATGGTGCAGCGAGAGTTGGCGGTTCGGTTTCGGTTCGAGTGACGGCGCAGAACGGTTGCATCAAAGAAGAAACGGCTTGGGTACTTTTGCACATCACATGAAAGCAATGCATGGCGCAGAGTGGGGGCGGAATACGCACGCAATGGGGGCCATTTTGAGGATTTAGGACGTTGAATGAACTTCCGTGGTTCGAAGAGGAGTGACCTAAACGTGGTCTGTTTGGGTTTCGTTGTCGCCAGCGCCCAGGTGAAGTCCCACTCGAGTGGATGTAATGTACCAGAGGTCGATCGGAGGTCCACTTGTCGATCTTTCCAGATGCATGTCCGTGTTGTTCGCCATGGCAGGCAGCCCACGCAGCCAATGCACTGCCTTGTTGCCTTGTGCCGGCTGTGCCGGCAAGGTAAATTCAAGCATGGGCCGGGGAGCCACGATTGTGAGCGGCGAAGCGCAAAGTCGGCTTAAGATTCCGTGCAAAGCACATATCCACAATGGAATGAGGTTTGTATTAAGTTGGATGGAGGAATGAATCTTTTAAGTAAGCCACAAAAGGTATGTACATTGATTTGATACAAGACGAAATCGCAAATCAAACAGCCAGAAAAAAAATCTCAAGTTTTTCACCACGACCACCCAGGGTGAATGACAAACCGTGGCATTTCACCTTCAGTCACAAATGTGGGAACAAATGCTCCAGCACACGGTCCGCGGCTGCGAGCCTGAGCAGCTGCCGCAGCCCGCTGCCTTGCGATCCGCTCTTGCTGCGCCCAGTACGCTGCCTCGCGCTCGGCTTGAATGCGACGAGCCGTTGCTTCTTGTGCAGCGCGCTGTTGAGCGATCCGAAAATGCCGTTCACGCTCCAAGGCGGCAGCACGAATGGCCGCTTTGCGTTCTGCTTGGGCACGGCGGATGGCCGCCTCGCGCTCGCGTTGCTCTTGCTGACGGCGGCGCATCGCGGCTTCACGCTCCAATTGGGCTTGGCGAATGGCGTGCTCGCGAGCAGCAGCTTGGGCCTGGGCTTGGGCTGGAACTTTAACTGAGGCAGCGCCAAAGCCTTGACGAGCATGATGTGGGTGGCGTTGTGGAGCAATGGCACCCATGGCGGCCAGCAGCTCAGTGATAGGATCGATAGCCTCGCCATCACTTGATTCGGCCTCGTCATCGGTTTCCATGCCAAAGAATGCCGCCGAGAACGGATCCATGACGCGGCGATGGCCAGGCTTCTTGGTGTACGGGCATCCGCGAGTTGGCCTAGTGGAACTCGAGCCGGATGAACCATTGGTAGGTGCGGACGCAGCCTTGGCCTGCACAAAAGTGGTGGGCTTGGTATCGTCCTTAGCGCCGGACGAAATGTGGATGCGAATGACGTTTTTCTTGCTTATTTGACGGCCCAGCGGTGGGTGTCGATGCACGTGCAGGTGGATAGTTGGTGGACTCGTCCTCGTCCTCATCCATGGCATCCATTGCGGCCCGCAGCACATCGTCATCGTTGGCGGCGGGTTGCGTGTTGATATTGATGGTTACCTTCGGAGCGGCGGGAGCGGGAGCTTTGGCGGAGGTTGGTCGAATGGAGCTGGCGACATGGCCGGTGACGGCGGCAAAGGCACCTCCTCGGACGAATAGACTTGTTTGACTTGACGGGCGAGTCCACGTCCATGGCATCCGCCTCGTCAGCAGGCACGAGCAAGGGACCCGAAACGAGGATGCACGCAGGAGGCAATCGACGCCGAATCGGAATCGGACATGTCGTCAGAGACAATGGCAAATGTGAGGCACTTGGGGTTGCACAGCTGCTCGTTTGTGCGAGTGCCTCGCGGAGTTCTTCGGTGGTTGAAAGGGAAATTTGTCCTCGTCGTCGTCCGTGGTAGGTGACAGCGTAGTGGACATGGGTGTCAGCAAGGTGTGGGAAAGTCGAGCGGATGAGCCTGGTCAAAATCGGCCCAGTTGATGTTCTGTGATAAACGGACGCGACGTGTCTCTCCGTGGGCACGCAGCTTGGCCGTGTACGGCGGCAAAGCAGTGGGATCTTGAGCGGTGGTGGAGCGGTTGTTGGTAGGTCATGTTGATGGACGAATAGGTAGGTGTGTTGCAAAGCGAGCAGGAGTTGGGATGGGACTTTGAGCTTGACGAATGCTTGAATTGGACTTGAATGTGGAGCTATCAAAAGTGGTGGGAGGGACATTGTTCATTTTGTACCTGCGAGACAAGCTCCATGGATGCCGCACAGGCTGCAATTGGAGACTATGTACAGATTAGCAACCGCGAGAGTCAGCAATGTGTCACTGGAAGAAACGCGCATCTGCTTGAACTTTCAAGAAAGATCCATCACGTGAAGCGAAGGAACGCGATCGAACGTGGTAGAACAGATGATCTGTTGGTGCTTGTCTCACACGGAAGTAATCCAAGGACGCTCCCTTGGTATGTGATGTGGTAAGCGTGTGTATTTATGTATGAAATTTGATTTTGATTGGATGTGACTGTACAGCAAGCACACGACATGGCCTCAAAGCATAAACTGCGACAGGAGAAAACACAAAAACACAATTCAACAATGAACATCTAAACTCTACACAATTGCATGACAGACTACCTGCCAACCCAGAATCTCGACCCGAGATTCCTTGCCACTTTCTACTGCCATCCCTTGAATGGTTTACACGAGGTTGTTGTTGCCGCAGCCCATGCCCAGAGCACGGCCAAAGAACATGTCGACGCCAAGAAACGACCATGCGCCAGCACCGAAACAAAGGGCACCCGGAGCGAGAGCAGCTGCCGTCCTCGTACCTTGGCAGCTGTACATGGTCGAGCCCATGATGTACTTTTCGCCAACCGTGTGTTCGTAGCCGAGGAAGCGCGGCGGAATCGAGGGAACAATGTCATTATCTTGCACGATGCTGTCAATGCAAACCAGCAATTTAACTATGGGTCAGCGCCCATGGCACAGTCATGGAAGATCGTTGAGCAGAGCAAGGCACATACCGATCAATAGCACGGAACCCAATGCGCGAGACCAACGACGACAAGTTGCTGTTGCCAACGCGAGGCGAGTGGAACGACGCTAGCTCAATACGGGAAGCCGGGACGGTGTTGGTACCAACGAGATCGACGGCAGCAATGGTGGCAAGGGCGCCTCCGAGGGAGTGGCCAGTCGAGACCACTGTGTAGTCCGGGTTGGCGGTCGCAAGCTCGCGCACGGTCGAGAGCACTTGGGAGCGGATCGCGTTGTACACGTCGGTGAAGCCCTTGTGGACGGAAATATCACCAGCGTTGGGAGGGCGAGGATACGGCCAGTTATACGGATGAGCTCGAGTTCTATAGGTACATGGTAAGAACACAGTCAAGAGTGATCAGTTGGCTGTTCGGGATAAATGTTTCGCAAACAATTGAATACGAACGTCAAGCCAGTTCTGAATGTTGTTGGAGCCTCGGAAACTCACAACAATCTGCTTTTGGTCGGGCGGACAGCGACGAAACCAAACGAAGCGCCTCCTTGAAGAATACGAACTATGCGAGCGTTGCGGACACGAGGACTACACAACGCACATGCATGTGATCAGAAGAGCAGCAAAAAGCGAGACTGGCGCGATGATCAGGATACCAACCTCGAGCATTTGGGACCGCACGACAAGGCCGAGATTGACCAGCGTCACCGCAGTAGTTGATGGAAGCAAAGTGACCAAAGTCCTTGAGACGCTCAGCAGCAGCACCTGAGACAGTAGGGCGACTGGGGCGGCGGGCAACAGCTCCATTTGGGAACGCTTGCGGTCGTCGGACGACTCTTGGGACATGATGGTTTGCAACGCGCGCGCTTGTTCGGGGGTCATTTCTTGCTCAAACATGGCAGCGTAGTCAAGTTCTTGAGCTCGGGAGCAAGGATATCGCCGGCTTGTTGGAGATACTGGGTTTGCTGCCCTTGAGTCGGCGTTGGGGCGCAGCGGTGGTCGACGCGGTCAGGCCGAGGACGAGGCAGAGGAGAGCGAGAAGCGAAAAGTTGGCCATGATGGTAAAACGACGCGTCAAGTGTAGATAGAATGTGAGAGGGATTGGGCCGGTGTGAGGAGAGGTAGACTTGCACTGGGAGGTCTATGCGTCGAGCTCAGGTAAGGAAACAAGCGAGAGGTAGATGGGGGACGGCCTCGTCTTTATACGCCCGGCGAACTTGGGATGAGAAGAGACGGGGTGATGGGGAGAGGGCCAGCTGACTGCCGTTGGAGCATATCGAGGCTCACTTGCGAAAACGTTGCACTTGGCACACGGGCGGAGAAAGTACCGACGTTAAAATGCGCCGGAGAGGCGTTTACTCACTGTTTCTCCTCTTGCGTTTCATGCTGCATTGGCGCTTGCGAGACAGTTCCCGGTCGCAAAGGACGAGCGCACCGAGTGGATCTCAACGCGTCGACCGGACCGGGGAATGCGAGCGCAGCTGAAGGACGGGTCCACTTTGAGAACCAGCGAATCAGCTGGAAAGAGACATGTAGGCGTCTGCAATTGATTCGTCCGGTTGAAGCACCGAGAAGCAGGCGAGATGAAGCTGTCTGACGTCACAGAGTAACCTGAGTAGGAAAGCCACATGAAGGACCAGTCCAGCTGCGCAGTCGAATCGTGTGACTTGGATGCGAACCAACCGGTGGTACCTGATTTTGGTAGGCCGTCAGCTATCGCTAGAGCGGGCACGATTTGAAACAAGTTACGTCTTTTCACTTATGATCAGCAGGACCCACTTCGTCATGCATCAGTTCATTTCGTGACGCGCCGTTTTTTTTGCATGCACGTCTTTTGTTCTTGACTGACCCAACAAAATCAGGTGGTTAATGTCGCTCACCGCTGGGGCCAATCGCCATGCAAACAAAATAGTCACTCGCGCACAACATATGAGACGCATGCGCATCCTGACACTCTTTTCCCACCCTCGGGACATGCTTCACCGTGGTAAATGCCGACTAGCCTCGATGTTTGGCATGTCGGTACTATTTCCACCTAGCGTAGTCGTCGGCCGTTACACTGGCGATCTGGAGCTGTGAAATGAGCAACGTCAGCCACTGCAGACAGCCGTCATAATAGGGCCGCAGTTTCATTTGGTACGGATTGATTTCATGCTCCGTGCCAACTGAAAGCATCGGACGGAGGATTCCTGCAATGTTTTCCCACGAGCCAATCGGTTTCCGGGAAAATGTCGCGCACTACCATAGCCAGTGACGAGGGAGTAGAGACAGCTGAAAACTGCTACATTTTACCATCCGTTCCGCACCTACGCTTTGCTGGACATTTGCGCAGTATCCAAATTGTCAGGTGATCACTTGGTTGGGCTTCATGCGAAAGCTGGGCGAGCCTGCTGGCACGCTGACATCACAGACGTTTTCTGTTGAAATACTTCGCATCGTCTAGGCCCTTTAGGCCTTTAGGGATGTACAACGGCCATGCAGGGCAGCACATGACCGACCGCCGAGAGCTCTGAGTATGTGTAAAGGTCAGTGGCGTGCTGTCTTCAAGTGTTCAGTTCGCGTGCGATCGGCGGACTGCTCATCGATCCAGGATCGTCATGGCCACGGCAAGAGACTGTTCTGCGTGCTAAACGCAAGGGATGATGGCACATTTCATCTCTATGTCACATGTACGCTCTGCCAAATGTTGTTCTCCACCCATGGCATCCTCTGAGCATGACCAAAAGACTGATTAACCCGACTCTTCCCCACCCTTCCCACTTTCAGTGCCGCGACGGCCGCTCGTGATTCAGTTACGCCACACTTGACGCCCAAACCTCAGGCCATCACGCTCGCTGACACTCGACCATGTCGCTCTTTGGAAAAGCCAACCTGCCACCATCCATCGCCAATGCCAAAATGTTTACGGCGCTCGGACTGGGGCTGGCTTGTGGCGTCAACAAGATTCAAGGATCAACAGGGGTCACCTCGTTCCTTCTGCTGTCGTCCACGACAAGTCTGCTCACGGCAAACCGCGAAAAGGTCAATGAAGAAGAGGTTGGGGGTAAGCTGCCGATCGTGATGGAGGGCATGATGCCGGCATTGTCTCTGTTTGTGTTGATTTGGACGCTGTTGTTCAATTTGATGGCATGATGACTGTTGTTGCTGGGGCGGCAAGCGTTGCAGTTGATGGTGCAAATTGGTGGGAACTTGTTTCATTGCTGCTATGTGTCGGAATGTAGATTTTGCTCGTGTCCCACGTTGTGACCCTGGTTAAATGCAAGCAAAGGAGTCAATGGTTCTCAGTTCTCACGACCTGTGCCTGTGCAGGATGCAAGGCAGATGACAAGGGTGGGTGGATCACGCTAACGGTTGATCGGCGGCCCTTGCTCGAAACAGAGCAAAACTCTCTGAATCGATCGGTGATGGATCGGCACGCACCCGCCTACAAAATAAGGTGACACTGCCATCTCTGCTCGCCGACCTTAGAATCGACCCTGTCGCAACGCACGCACACCTATCCACCCAGCACACGCAATCCCCTCCACCACTCCCAATCAAGTCACCATGGCCGTTGGCACCGTTGCTCCCATCACCGGCATGCTCCGCCGCTCCTTCCTCAAGGAGGTGACCCTTGCCGTCGGCACGGGCACCATCGTCGCCTTTGCGTACTGGCACCACCGCGAGCAGGGCGTTGCTGCCCGCGAGGCCAAGCTCCGCCAGCTCCGCATCCAGCAAAACCTCCCCGTTTCCGAGTAAGACGCCAAGTTCTCGACCGTTTTAGCAGCGGATGCTCGTGGTGTCGTTCTGGGCGAATGTTTGAGTTGAAGGATCCGTTGGATTGGTGCCGAGCACTCATGTACCCCCAAGACATGATGGATCGAGTTTGATTTTGCTGCGTTGTTGAATGGTATGATGCCTCAACTCTCGTCGTTTGTCACATGCCCCCATTCGGCACCATCGTTGACCCACCTTTCTTCCCTTTTTTTTTCATGGACAGCCCTCCCCTCACGCAACACTCCATTATCAGTGCAACATCCACTTTTTCAAGGCCGTCTGTATTTGCGACATCAATCTCTCGATCCTTGAGCGCATCATCCGCTTGTGTATTTTCCCTCTGCCCCACTACTTTCGTTTTCCTTGTTACATTCTTTTTCATGATTTGCCTTCCCCATCATTACTACAGCCCTCCTGCCTCTTTACTTTGCTGCCTGCTCAGGATGCCGGTAGCCTGGCGCTTGGCCATGGACCTCTGTCGTGAGCGTTGGCAGCGTTCTTCCACTCTCGTCGTCACTAGCCCAAGTATCATTTTGAGTATACACCTTCCGCCGTTCAATGGGAGCTAGGGTTATTCTTTTGTATGAGGAGTGAATCCATCCTCCGTTCGCCAGATGGCGCTTGCGCTCAGCTTGGGCTGTCGTGCGACCATGTAAGTTTAGGCTGTGAATGACTTGAAAGACATACATTAAGGCAATGAACTCACTCAAAGCACTAACAACCACCGCCCCGCCGGCGCCGGCGGTGCTCCTCGCCCGCTCTGCCCTCGGGCTCACCCGATCACACGCCTGGGCTCCCCAAGTCCGCACCCACGCCTCGGCCACGTCTGGGTCGCCCACAACCGACCACATCCTGCCGCCGCTCTCACCAACATCCCCACGCTCGGCCGCCATCTGCTTCGATATTGACGGCGTCCTGATCCAGGGCGGCCGCGTGCTACCCGAGGCGCGCCGGGCCCTTGCGCTCGTCAATGGCGACAACAAGCGCAATGCCCTGTCCCGCACTTGTACCTGACAAATGGCGGCGGGGTCACCGAGGAAGAGAAGGCGCATCAGCTCGAGACAAAGTTTGGCGTGCCCGTGCGGCCAGACCAAGTTGTGCTTTCGCACACGCCCATGCGCGAGTTGGCCAACAAGTTCAAGGACGAGTGGGTGCTTGCTGTTGGGGCGCGCGTACCAATGCCAAGCGCGTACTGAGCGCTTACGGGTTCAACAAGGTGGTGACGCCGTACCAAGTGTATCGATGGGACAAGACATTGCCCCGTTTTGCGTTGCCCCCGAGGCCGTGGTAGCCGAGCACGAGCCCATCTTGGACTTGGAAATGGTGCATTTCGCGGCGGTGCTGGTGGTGCATGATTCCAGGGATTGGGGAACCGATCTGCAAATCATGTGCGATGTCCTCAGATCGCCCAACGGAAATTTGGGCGCGGCATTCCACGGCCATGCGCGGCCGGCGTCTCGCACGCCGGGGTCGCGGCCCACGCTGGACCCGAGATGTTGGCGGCCATCAACCGGCAGCATGTGCCGCTGTATTGGTCCAACCCGGACCTCTTGTGGGCCAATGAGTACCCGGTGCCAAGGTTTGGACAGCGTGGATTGAGGGTCGCGCTCAAGGCTATGTGGAAGGTACAGTGGTTTCTCTGTCCCTCCCTACCCTCCCCATGGTGAATGACGACTCACCCGAAGCCGCTTGTGTTCTGCCGACAATTAGGAAATGACGGGTACCGACCTTGTCTACACGTCGTACGGAAAACCCGAGACCAACACATACAAGTACGCATTTGCCACATTGCACCGCATGTTCCATGAGGCCGCGAGCCCGCACACCCACTCGACCAGGAGACCATTGCCAACTGCGTCAACGACCATTTCGAAGTGTACGCGGTCGGCGATAATCCGCTGGCCGACATTGAAGGCGCGCACCGGCATGGGTGGCATGGCCTCTTGGTCAGGACGGGCGTGTATCAGTCGGGCCAGCCGTTGACGGTGCCGACGACCAAGGTCCTGGATAATGTCGAGGAGGCCGTCAAGTTTGTGTGGGAGCGGCATTATGGCGAGCAGCACTGATGGCGTTGTTGGATTAAAGGTTAGAACACATGTCTTGTATTTACTGCGTCAACAACAACGCCATGCACCTGACTGCAGTGAGCGATTCTCGTCTATTTCAGTGGCCAGTCAACAGCGTCAATCACATGCGCCCTTGCTCCTTGAGACATTCGGCGCAAACCTCCTTTCCATCGACGATGGCAAACGACTTACCCGCGAGCTCAATGCTGCACGATGAACAACGGAAACACTAAAGTTGTCACGGGTGTGGTTAGCAAGCTGCTTGCACAACAAGATGGAGGAACAGTACCCCAGAGTGAACAACGCCAGCCTTGGTCTTGACAAAGGCACTCGTGATGGGAAATGAGCATTTGCCGCACGATTCCCTTGCAATGCACTGGAGAGCAAATGACCGTGAGCAAAACGCACAAATTGGCCGCGCAAAGGTACACATGAGCACGAAGGAACGGTACGTTGGGATGAACGATCTGCCCATGTTCCTTGGTGAACGGGCCGTCAATCGGCAACTTACACTACAAATCACGAAATCACGACCCCCGAGTCAGCCCACGAATCCCTCGTTCCACAAGCCGCCATCACAACCACACCCATCATCCACCCCATAATGGCCATTCTCGCATCCTCAACCACCTACACAAACACACAAGGAGAGCCGGCATACCTTGTCGCAAACAAAACAATCGGTGCACCTGACCTCGCCGCCATCCAGCGACACGACTGCCGTGAAGATGGGTTGCTTGCACTTTGCACATGTTGGGCGGCCCGCCATGACGCCCGGAATCGTCACCTGTGTCCGAGCACTTCCGCCGCCGCCGACAGTGGCGGTAGCCTTGGCCTTGAGCTCGTTGCCGTAGCACGGCTTGCACAGCGGTTTGCCATCGCGCACCACAAATTGGTCACCGGGCGGTTGCCGGCATGACAGGCACACAAAGCAGTGCGTGTGGAATTCTTGGCCCAGGGCTAGCGTATGGGTTCCAGGGCCGAGAGGCTGGTGGCACGTTGCGCATTTCTGTGCATGAAAAAGCGATCCGTGAGATGCACAAACAACCAAAGTGAGATGGTTTCCACGGTTTGAAACATACAGCTGTATTGGCAAGCGGGAGGCGACCAACATTGGACGGCGGGCCGCCACGAAGCGTTTGGTAGTCGAGCTCCTGGCGCGCAGCGTTTGCAGCCGTGTCGGGTCCAGCACCAAAGCCCGAGGAAATGGACCTGTCGGGCATGGGTCGAATGGACCAGCACCCGTGGCAGTAGGCCTTGTCGGGCTCTTCGCGAGAGCGTTTGGCCCGATCCTGGCAACTCGGCACGAAGCGCAAGTGTCAGTACATAAACCCACATACAGAACAACCAGAAATGACAAAATTGATGAACAAACCGGGTTGAGTTTTTCCAGGCACATGCAGCACAGGACTTGATCGTCTTCTCTGGCCGTGGACGCGTTGACAGGGACTGGAGCAGAGGTGGGGGTGCCGTGGACGTTGCCGTCTTTGTTTGATACGAGAATGTACTTGCAGGTGAAGGATTTGCCGATTTGGGTGTGGGGCTGGGAGCAGAGGTCGCCGTAGATCCGGATCCGGACCCGGGCCGAGCACCAGGCTTGGTTGCGGGAATGGGCGGAGGTGCAGAGCTTGTTTGCGATTGCGATGTCGTGATGGCGGCGTTCAAGAACAATGGTTTGGTTGCGGGAAGCGATGGGGCACTTGCTGCGGCCGCTGATTGTGTCGAGGGCAAAGGAATGGGGCCAACCACGTTGGCCACCACGGGGACGATTTCCGGCTGCGGCGCATCGGCATAGCACGCAGCAGGTGCAGTGGAGCTCGTCGAAGGCGATGGGGCAGGCTTAGGAGCTGGTTTGTGAGCAGGCAACGGAGGAGGCTTGCGAGCCGTTGGTGGCGTGGACGAGGGCGACGTGAGAAGATTGGTGAGGGCAGTGTCGACCGAGTGCATGTCAAAGGCACGTGATAAATGGGACTGCGAGTCTGCGCGGGCGGAGCCTGCGTTGGCGTTGTCGGCCGAGAAGCCAGCAGCGAGCGCGTTGGCGACGGATGAGCCGCCACATTTGGCACAAGCGGCGCCGGCGCGCACAATTTCGCCACAGGAGGCACAGAAGGGCATTGCAATTGTTGACAGAATCGGCTGTATTGCGTCAAGTGCGCAATGTGTGGTGTGTGGTGTGCATTGCGGGAAATCCCACGCCAATTGCAATCCATGGCCATGGAGGGTGACGGGCACGAATGTGTGCTGATGCCGATGGCCGCGACACCGATCCAAAGTCGGCCGATCGGAATCGTCTCGAGACAGTTTTTACCACGTCTGACTGTCTCGCAGCGTTCCCATCTCTTCAACTAGGGCCCTATGTAGTGCTCTATGCACACATGTACATGTATTCATACATACGACCCGCGACGACATCAATCATGACACGACCCATGAGAACGCGCTCTGACAGCCAGTGCTTTGCTGCGGCTGCCTCTGCCTCTGCCTCTGCCTCTGCCTCTGCCTCTGCCTCTGCCTCTGCCTCTGTCTCTGCCTCCGCACCCGACCCGCCCATTCCATCTGCCTCCCGACGGCGGCAACCGCGAGATGCGGGAACGGCAAAAGTCAAGATTGAATACGAACACGACCCCAAACTCGAGCTGCCGCACCCGCCCGTGCCACCTTCTACGGCCAATGTCAAGACCGAACCTCCTGCCTCAGAAGATGCCACTGACCTCCACCAATGAACCACCCAAGCGCACCGCCCGCAAACCCGCGCGCCGCGCAACCCCGGTCATTCACCAACCGCCCGCCAACTGGCCCGACACCTACACGCGTATTGACCAATGGCGCGCCACGGGGCCCGTTGCGCCCGTCGACACGGCCGGATGCACGTCACTTGCGCAGGGCGACCCAGGCTCGCCAACCTATCGGTTCCATGCCCTTGTTGCACTCATGCTGTCGTCACAGACAAAGGACGAGATCACGGCGGCCGCCATGCGCAATTTACAGGCCATGGACTTGACTGTCGACAATGTGTTGGCGTGGCCGGACGACAGAATAGCGACGGCTATCGGCAAAGTCGGGTTTTGGAGGAGGAAGACAGAGTACATCAAAAAGACGGCAAGGATCTTGCGTGACAAGTACAATGGGGATATTCCAAACACGATTCAAGAGTTGATGGCGTTGGTACGTACATTCCCGTTGTTGCTTTGGTTGTCATGTTTTACTCATCCGATTCGTTCCCTGGGGAAATCAACAGCCTGGAGTCGGACCGAAAATGGGCTACCTGGCTCTCCAAGTCGCTTGGGGAATGTATGGACGCCATTCATCTTGTCAACATGTCACCCACTTTGGGTCACCTCGTCACACACTCAATCTGCTGCGTACATAGAAACGACGGTATCGGCGTCGACGTCCACGTCCATCGCATCTCAAATCGCCTCGGCTGGACAAAGACATCCACCCCCGAAGAGACACGCAAAGCCCTCGAATCCTGGCTCCCGCGCGACAAATGGCCCGGAATCAACCCCATGCTCGTTGGGTTTGGTCAAGTCCAGTGCCTGCCGCTTCGCCCAATGTGTGGCGCGTGTCCCATTGCTGACGTGTGCCCGAGCAACGAGCTCAAGTTGCCCAAGCAGGAGCAGCCTCGCGGTGGGAAAAAGCGCAAGGCGGCGACCAGCGCGACTTCAACGAGGAAGCGGAGAAGGACAAGGGGTGCTGAAACAAGTTCCGAGGAGGAGGAGGAGGAGGCTGAGGAGCAAGAAACGAGCGAGAGCGACGCCGAATCCATGGCTGGCGCCGACTCGAGCGAGTCCGACTTGTCGTCCTTTAGTGGTGGGGAAAGTGATTTCGATTGATCGTACAAAGCATGGTCGCGAGCACAATGTTTGGTTTTCGGTTCTTTTCGCTTTGTGTAGAAAGTGAATACAGCGTTGCATCTGGTACACATCGATCCGACTGACTAGACTGTTGGCAGCGAACTCTTATCCGTATTAAATGCTTCTTCACACTAGTAACGTCATGATGGACCAAGCAGAAGCAAAGCATGCAATGCAGAGGATCGAGCAATAAGGTGGGAGAGATAGAAATGCAAGGAAGATGAGGTACACACAAAAGCTGGGGAACAATAATAATGGGGAGAGATAATGATTGCTAGAAGAGTTTGTTTGGGGCATAAAGGGCAGACCTTGGGCGCTGGAAGGCGAGTGCCAGTGCGATGAAAGTGGAAACTATACTTGAAAGGAAAAGTGAAGGGAAAAGCGAAAATGGACATGGGTATCTGCACACAGAACGGATCTCGGGCAAAAGAAGAAAGCCGAAATCACGGGCGAGGACGTTGCTGTTGATGAGTGGATTGGCCGCTGCCGATGACAACCTCGTCGTCGCCCTGTGCAACCGCGTCGCCTTCTTCATCGTCGTCCGGTGCGTCGTCCCCGCGGCAGCGGCGCGCGGCCCACCCCAAGTGCGTTGTTGACGGTGGCAAAAGCTGTTTCCAAACATGGCTTCCGGTCAGAAAAATGACACACAAAGTCGAGGCGAAGAATGGCGGGAGTGCGTACAGTAAAGAAGCACAAACTGCATGAACGCCGGGTTGAACCAGTAATACAGTGGCTGCAACATGACACATCTTGCGTGAGTGTCTCGAACCGGCACGATGGAAGTGGAAGGGAGAAACAACGTACGAATACGAGGCACTTTCAATCGACCTTCCTTGATGCACCAAATCGAAATGAACAACCAATTCGGCACGATAATCAAACTCAACCACGCCAGCATTCCCCACTGGAACTCGCTCGAGTCAAAATGGCCGAAAAGATCAACTCGACCACCATCAAGTAGGCGAGCGCGCCGCCGACCTTGAGCATCATGAGCACCTTGGTCAAGAGCAAGAGTGGGAACTTTGCCCACAGCGACGGTGTGCACATCATGATCACCTCGTTGCTCAGCTGGCCCATGAACCACCGGCGGCGTTGGCGAAGCAGGTTATAGAATGAATCGGGTGCTTCTGTCTTGCACACTGCGGCGGGAGAGAAGCCAAGGGCGCGCTTTCCGTAGCGCTCCATGAGAAGATGCGTCATGTACCTGCAATTGCACAAGCGAATGAATGAGAAATCAGATTCGGGCGAGTGATTCGGGACGAAACAAAAGCAGAGCCTGCGTACCGATCTTCTCCTAGGTACCTGCGCGCGAAGTCAAACGTGTGCGTAATGGGCGCTTGGTAGAAATAATCGGGCGAGACATCCGCAAGCACATCCCAACGGAACAGTGTCAGCACACCAGGTAAACAGGTAACGTTTCTGTGGTTACGTGCCGTGCGTTAGTTTCAATTCCATCAGCAGGCGGGCACTGAACACATGTTGCGGACCCAAGCAAGGCTTCAGCGTTACGATAAATCTGCAGCGAATGAAATGAGAAATGAAAAGGTGAAACTGATCAGTGGCCATTGTGAACCTGCAGCGAAAACCAGAGGGAAAAACGCACCATAGACTCAATGTACTCGGCGTCCTGCATGACCCGCCAGAGCGAGCCCGAACCTTCGTTGCGGCTCACGCAAAAGCCAGTGACAGCTTTGGACTCGGGGTAACGCAGCAATTCGCCGACGAGCTGGGTGACAGTGTTTGGCCTGCAAATTTGAACAAGGCGACGAAGTGATCAGTAGGGCAGCGAAACAAGAACTCCAATCACTTGTTCTGGGACAACGAACAAGATCTAATGTTGTGGGGAATGTGGTGCAATGTAGACCGTGAGCATTTGAGCACAAGCCCTGCAAGCAAAACAGAGGGGAAAAAAAAATAGACGCACGGCAGTATCCGAGTCCATCCACAGCACAGCAGGCTTGCAATGCTCGTCAATCTCCTCCTGGTCCGCACCCATCATTTCCAACTCGCGTCGCTCTGCATCCAACCTCTCATTCAACTTCTCATACATCTTTCGCTGGGTCGCCAGCTTGCCACCATGCGGGAACCGGAACAACGTAAACTCGACACCCCTGTACACGACCGTGTACTCTTTCGGGCACGCATCGCTCGAAAACATGGGCGACAGGGGCGGATTGTCGAATGACGAGTCATGGCGTGACGAATCCATGGATCCGCCGGGCCCCATCATCGGTTCTGGAAGGGGCATATCAGCCAGGTCGGCGTGCGGCGTGTTGGAGCGTGACATGGCCGTGGCAGACCTCGGGTGGAAACGTGGCGACCCCGTGGGTGTGAGACCGCCAAGCGATGCCGTTGAGCCAGTGAACATGGGCGAGTTGAAGGTGGATCCGGGGCGCGAGCCTGCGGGTGACGATGGGACAATTGGGTTCTCCTTGAGTTGGACGAGCCCGTTGTACTTGAGATCGCCGCGCGAGCGGGATTTGCGGATGACTTTGCGCGGAGTCGAAGGGGCAGCGGTCGAGTCTTGGTCGGCTTCGGCCTCATCGTCGTCGTACAAGTCGCCTTCGAGACGTACGCCTGACATGAGGCGGCTACATGCGCGATAGTGCCAGGGTCCGTGCAAGACAAGTCAGTTCAGCTTTGGCGTCAAGCAAGTGCTGGAAAGTGTGCATTTGTGCGTACCAAAGGGTGAACATGACGGGTTCCACGTCCTCATTGTCAAATCCGATAAACACCTGCAACCGTGGGTAATCCTGCGCGGCGATGCCATTGATTGCGCCGAGCAAGTTGGCCAGCGGCTCCTGATAGCAAGGCACAAACAGAAATACACGCGACGGCTTCCCGCCAGGCAACCCGTGCAAAATCTCCCTCGACCGACCTACACGCTCATGGAAAAACGATTGAGATGACGGACTTGCACCCATCTGGCCCAGTTGCGGCCCGCTGTTGACGCTCACAAATCGCCCATTCGACACATCTGCCGTCAAACTCGGGCGGCGCGGCGAATTGAGCGGCGTCGACGCATTGTCGCGCAACGGCTCGATCGACATTTGAATGGCAACGGAATCGCCTGCCCGTGATTCCAAGGACAACTTGCCTGTGGCAAGAAAGTCCGACTCGAGCTTGCGCGCCCAGCGTGCATCCATGGTGAGCTTGATGATGGCGGCGACGAGGTTGATGATGACAGGGGCAATGGCCAGACCAAAGAAGGTGTACATGAGGATCCAGAGGATGTCACGTTGTGCTGGCGTCGCTACGGACAAAAACCCGGCATAGTACTTTTTGAATTGAAGGAACACGAGCGAGACTACAGAAATCGGGTTTGGTAGCGAGCAGCCAGGTGACAGGACAGTCGGTGAGACATTTATATGATCGATCTTGACACGCATGGACCATCGCCTGTGGGCACGTGCTGGCGGATGGGAAACCTGAGCAATCGCATTCGACGTACCATAGATGAAAGTGGCAACATAAACCGTGTAAAACCCCCACACCAGCAGCGTGACGAGCGGCATCCATCGGTATGTAGGGCCGGGAACCGCGCGGCGCCGCTCAGGCGCGACTTCGGTGAAAATGTGAAAGAAGCTCCATGAGAAAAAGACCCAATGGCATACGAGGTAACTGTGCGGGTTGACGCAACGTGATGTGAGCTCACACGAGAACAGTGCAGTTGAGGAAGTCGATCCAGTTGGTGATGGGCACGGGCCGCACGGCCATCCCATAATCTGGTGGCTCGCGCACATCTGGGGACGGCAATACCCAAGCAACAAGCGGCAAAAACGACGCTCTTCCCCCCAATTGAGAAGCGAGATTGGACGCACATGAGAATGAAAGCGAGCATGGCATAGAAGAGCACTTGCAGGCCGATCATGGCGGCAAGCGGGTACGGCATCAAGACTCCACCAACATCGCCGTTGACGTCGGCAACGGGCGACGGGGACGCCGGGTCGAATGGCGACAAGGGTTTGGTTGGGTCCATGGTGGGATTGTGGCGCTGGCGCTGTTGTGAACGTTCACGGTGCCGGTCAAGATGGCGAGGGACAGGCAGTTGTCAACGGGAAAACGAGATGAAGGACGGTATGATCCGTGATCCGTGATCCGAGACAAGGCGGCAGGGCAGGGCTCGGCAGGCACGCACGCAGGTCAGTGTAGGGCGTGCGCTCTGCTCTGGACGCAATGATATGTATGAACTGCGGTTGGCTTCGACTTGGTGCAGTACGAGCTTGAATGGCGGAATCTTGGTGTCGATGGCGAATGACAAGGAATGACGTTCATGAACATGAAGGAGACGGAGAGCTAGTTGCAAGTGCAGCCGAGCAGGGAGGGAGAGAGGAAACGCTGGGCTGTCCCTTGCTATAAAGCATTCAAGAGGGCAGGGAAACGTGCAGCTGCCGTCGTGCAATTGCGAATTTAAATGAAAACTACATGCAAGCGGCATTTTGCAAACGACCAAGATCCGGCTGCCGACAGCCCACGCCATGCCCATGATCCATGCACAGCCATGCCGAAATCGATGAAGGCTCCCTAAGGTGTCATGCATCTACCGCTCGTTGTTATTCGTTTTCCACGCTGTTGCTCATGGCCACCGTTGCGCGCATGCATGATAAGTGTATTGATGACCGCTCAAAGACCCAAGGCGCAATCCAACGGTTCGGCGCCGCCGTTTGCATGAGGTGATGCACACTGCCTCTTGCGACTTGCCTTGTTTACTCCCATTATCTTCATCTGGGGGCGCTCTACGCGACACGCCAAAGCGCAAGATAACCGCCGATCCACTATACCAGTATACCAGTAATGTGAACGTTTTAGATCACTTTATATGTATAATCCCGCACCTGGATGTGCCGTAGCAGTACATGAACCGACGCCATGCATACGGAGGGGCTGTGCCGAAGGTCACGGCAGCCCGGGTCATCGAATCTAGGTCCGTGCCGTGCCAAAGGTGGGTAGGCTGAGTGCGGGCCGAGCGATACATATATGTAGTACACTCTTGAGCCGACTGTCCGTGTGGGAGTTCCCACCCCAAGGGCATCGTGAAAGGTGCCATCAAGAAGCTTCGGTGCAGGCCAGCAAGCGCGAACAACAACGTGCAAACTGAGTGGTGTGCTTGTTTGCTGCACCAACCAGGCCATGGCCAATGGGCTCCTGATCAGGCGCTCATGCAATCAAATTGGGAAGTGAGACATGACGGTGTGGTTTTGTCTCATTGGGCTACATACAACCAAAGCTCCTGCTCGCGGTCGGAATTACGATACTTAACAGAAATATGCATTGAATCATGGATGTCAGGCCAATGGGCCATCCATCATTACAAGACACCTTTGACCATGCCCGTAGGCGGCACTGATATGCTTGTCTGCCGAACGAGCCTTTTGTTGGCGACCAATTATTCGAATGCCACAGTGTCGTTCCAAAGACTTGACGTCAACCGGATGGCATTGCAGTGAACCGGGAGTGTATTCAAATGATCTGACAATGGGGCAACATGAGAATGAACTTTGCATGCAGGAGATGACATGATGAAAGGCGGCGCATGGGAATACGAAAAGGCAAGACGGCAACAAGGAAGAAACAAGCACGGTAGGCAAAGTGAATGATGATGGACTAATGACAGGACTAGATAAATACTTGAAAGAACACACAACAGCAACTGGCCCCAACCAACCCCTGGTATAGGTACGCACGCGAGGCCCTCAAGCTAATGTGCCCCAACCTTGAGCGCCTTCATGACGATTTCCAAAGCAAGCACAACGACCGAAATGGCAATCATGATGATGACGACCTACACATGTCACAACACAACGAATCCGTCAACACACGACTCGCGCGTCCACGGAAAGAAAACAAGGCAACGCACCCAAGTCATCCAGTCCATTTGCGCTGTTGTAATGTGCGAGCTCAACATGTCGAGCAAATCCGACAAGACTTGTGCACGTAAATTGAGCGTCTTTGACCGCTGCGGAATCTCGAGGTACTTTTGCACTGCGCGATACAACGGTTGCCCTGCACATGCCAAAACGGAAAGGTTTAGTCACGCGTCTCGACAAGCGCGCACGAGCACGAGCACGAGCCATTGAGATCCGGAAAGAGCGTACATCCAGGCGTTGTCCAAAACATATCGGGTACATCCAACACATTCGAAATCAAATTCAAATCCATCCTGAGCTGGTACAAGTGGCCCGTCAACACGGTCACCTCCCTGGGCGTCAATGCCACCGTGCCCGTCTGCGCCAACGATTTGGGAATGTTCCTGGTCCTTTGCAACGTGTTCTCCATCTTGATCTCAAACAGCAATAACTTGCACGACTGTGCAATGCCGTGCGAAATGGTCACCTTGGTCAAATGGTTGCCATCGCGCAATGTGATGATGTCGTTGAAGATGCGCGGCCGGCCGTTGGGCATGTACTGGAAGTGGAACTCCTCGGTCACCATGTTGTCCTCGTCGTAGAGCGAGTCTGGGTCCGACATGAGCGACGACGTGTCGTGAATAAGCAGCGACGTGGATTCGTCGGGCGGCGAGCCGGTGCCAGCAGCTGCAAGCATGTCGGCGTCGTGGTCGGCCACGCGCGACGAGAGCACGCGCGGGATGGCCTCAGACGCATGAAATTGTCGGATTTCACCCAGCAGCCATTGCTCTTCCTTGGCCGTCATGCCCCACATGCTATAGAAATACAAGGAGCATAGGACATGGCGCGCGCGTGAGCTGAACAGGACTGGGACATGTGAAAAAAAAAGCATAGCATGAAGACGTACACTGTCACACCATACTCGAAAAACGCCACCTCGCCATATGGCAAAATCGGATGTGCCAAAGGAATGGGCGCCACCTGCTCGACTGGATCAAGTGTTGGGAACATGGCGCGCATGGGGTTTGTGTGTGTGTCGAGCGTTGGGTGCGTGAATGGCGCACGCAACAAGTGTGAGTGCGAAAGCGACTTTGACTTGCGCAGCTCGCCGCCAGTGTCGTCGGAAGTGCTGCCGACGGCAGCAGCAGTGGCGGCGTCTGTTGTGCTCTGGGTGGCCGGGTCCACGAGCGGGGTCGCGTACAGGGGCGAGTGGCAAAATTGTGGGTATGACGCGTACAAGCATTCGTCAAAGGCGCGCACTTGGACCTTGTGACGGGTGACAAGAAACCTGCATTCAAAAAATGGTACAGGCAGAAAATGAGCGAAAAAAAACGGCAAGATGCGGAAGGGTAGGGAAAAGCATGGGTGGACGCACGTGATCAGGTCGTTAAAGCGATACCGCGACGCCGTGACATACGCCGTACACCGTGGCATCCACGTCCGATCCTCCTTTGCCATATGCTCGGCCACAGTCCTTGCACCGGCACTGCTGGAAATTTCTTGAATGTGTTCCAAGTGGCGCTGCGACGGCGGACGCGGGGTAGTAATGGACTCTGGGCGACCGTCTCCGGTGTGTTCGCCGTTGTGAGGATGTGGTGATCCAGCGCGATGAAGACCGGTGGCCAGCGACAGACGGCGCGGCTCGGCCACGCCTGGGGATGGTGGGCGTGGGCCAAGCACGTGCACGTCATCAGACTCTGCGTCAGAAACACCCGACACGTCACCGCCGGCAGCGTTTCGGCGCGGGGGCGAATGTGACGAGGAGCGGCCCGCACCGGGGCCGTTGGTGGACGCTGAGGATTGCGAAAACATGTGCGTGATGTTTTCCGGCGGCGAGTGCGAGTACATGATTGGGTCGACAATTGGGCTGTCGCGGGCAATTTCGTGGACCATGAGATCGTCTAGGACAGAGTGGCGGTCGGTGGGGATGGACGAGGGAAGGACCAAGGGGGGTTGATTGAGGGAAGACGACGTGGCGATGGACGCGGCATTGTCAGCATCTGCGTCAGCATCGGGGCTGGCGATGGTTGGGACTGGAAGCGAGGAAGGAGCAGGCGATGGAGAGGGCGGCGTGGTGGATGGAGCAGACACGAGACCGGTGCGAAAGTTTGCCGCGACCGGAGTGGTTGCCAGAGGAGAAGTCGGCACGCTTGCGGCAACAGGAGGCCGCTGATGATTGGGGGGTATGGGGGTGGGATCATCCGAATCGGGCAACAGCACAGTCTTGCGGTTTGGGTGGGTGAGCTTGGCGGTCGTGGAGCGCAAGGGCACGCGCTGACCGACTGCTGTGCCGAGAGTGGGAGCGATGATGGCTGGGCCGGGCATGGGGGCAATGGTTGGCGATGCAGGAGCAGACGCGGCAGCAGAACCAGCGCCTGCGGCTGGCGAAGGAGTTTGGCGGGAGGGCGAGAGTCCCGGACTGGTTCCGGCCCCGAGGGCGTGGCCGAGGGCGTGTTTTGGCTGCAGTTGGGAGGAAGCCGAGGGCGGCGGTGCGAGGATGCGGTACTTGACGGCGGGATTACTTGCCGGTGGGGCAGGGTGGAGCGAGTCGACGCTAGGGCCTCTACTCACATTGGCGCTGACGTTGGTGGCGGGAGTTGCCCCTCCACTCGCACTGGCACTGGCACTCGCAGTCCCACTCAGGCTGGCGCTGGCGGCGGAGGTAGAAGCAGCAGGGGCTCCAAGTCCACGGCGGGCAGACGCAGAAGCATTGTTGGACGGCGGTGACGACATGATTATTGGATCAATTGCATGCAGTCAACGTTAGCGTTGCGGTTGCGGTTCATTGCTGCTGGCAGTGACTGAGCAGGGCCGCCAGCGGATGCAGATGGTTGAACTTCTCATTAGGTACTTATTTCAGTCTACCCAGCTGACAGACTACCTTCCTTCCAGAAGCAGAAGCGTGCTCCAGAAAGATGCCCAAAGATTCCAGAGCGTTGCTTGGAATGAACGATGACCGGGCCGCCGATCTGACTCTGCCTCTGCCGCTGCCTCAACCAATCATATACCGGTATGTACAGTACCGCCGATGCTTTGCTGACCAGCGACCACACTCACCTCGCCGCCACGTCGCCACGTCGCCTCAGTGCCGTGCAGCGTATTTAAATACATGCCATGATACATGATTGCCATCCCATCAACTACTCACCAATCAAGATGGACCTGATCATGACCAAAGCGCAATCGCTGGCCCTGCTCGCCACCACCGCCGAGGCGCGCCAGACGTACGGCCTGCGCCACGACGACTTCCAGCGCTACCGCTCCTTCTGCTCCCGCCGCGTCCAGCGCCTGCGGGTCGCCTCGGGTCTCAAGCAGCAGGTCCCCGTCAACGATCCCCAACCCGCCCCCGCCGATGCCAAGCCCAAGGCCACCAGCTCCTCCAAGAAGAAGAAGCAACCAAAGACAAAGTACGAGGCAAAACCCATCTCGTCGGAAACAGCCACCGATCTCCGCCACGTCCGCACCCTCGTCTTCACCACCGAGCGGTACTGGGCCTACGCCAATGACTTGCTCGAGCAAGCAAAGGTCGCGGACCCGACGTCGGCCAACCAAAAGCGTCGCCACGCCCTCAAGAAGCTCAAGCTCGCTGCCGCCACCGCGCGATCCCTCGAATCCATTGTCACGGACCTTGCCCGCCAATCTTCTTCCTTATCCTCGTCCTCATCCGCAAAATCGCTCTCCTTCCACCCAACCGATATTCTTGAAGTTCGTGCCTACGCCGCTACCATGCAGGGCAGGTACCTCATTGAGCTGCGCCAGTGGCAGCCCGCCCTCGACGCCTACTTGGCCGCCAAAGCCGCCTACCTGGCCGTCATGCAAGTGTGTGCCGACGCCGATCCAACCCACGCCGCACTGTGCCAGGCCGCCATTGACTCGCTCGACCCACATGTTCGCTTTGCCATGTACTCGCTGACCAAGCTCGGCGTCCACGTCAACGCTGACACGCCCGACCTCGACTCGCAACAAGATGCCCTTGCGCACTTGATTGAACTCTCTTCGCGCCGCGCCGCTGGTGGCTCTGGCGGCTCTGGCGCCGGTGATGAGGACGACGTACTGCAGTCTCAGCTCGATGCCTTGCTCTCGGCTGCCGGACCTGCAACCTCTACTGCCGCCTCCGGCCCATCGCTCACTTTTCTCGGCACAAAGTACGGCCTGCGCGCGTCCACCCCACTGGGCCAGCTCGTTGCGCAGCTCCACGACCTCGCACACACGGCCGCAAAGCTCCCCGCCGGATCCAAACAGCAGCTGGCCGCATACCAGTCACTCGTGTCCATGGCCCTGCAAGCCGAAAAGCTTGCCGAAAAGGACGTGGCGTCCAACCAGGCCGCCGCACTCAAGGTGGCCACCAGCACCACGGGGGCGCAGGCAACAAGGGTTCAGGCCATTGCGGCCGCGTGCGCGTATGCCAGGCGGGTGTATTCCGTGCAGCGCAACATGATTCTTATCAAGGAAAAACTCGCCGGCAGCAATGCGACGGCGGCGGCGCACGTGGGCGACTCACTGACCCCAAGCGTCGGTACCGCAAGCGTCAAGGGCATGGCGGGTTCCACGGGTAAGAAATCCAGGGTTGCAAAGGGGGCCAAGAACGCCAAATCCTCTGCGCCAACCACAAAGGCGTCGGCGACAGCGTCGGCCGCCACCGACGAAAAGAAGCGATTTGCCGATGCCATTCGCCTGCTGGACCTGACGCTCGCCAACCTGGCCGAACTCGCCGACATGCCTGTGCTCGCCTCGCACCCGCTCGCCACCCAGCTGGTTGCCCGTGCACGCGCCCAGTTTGACGCGCATCGCATGCTCGTCATTGCCCACGTATACACAGCCAACAAGCAATGGGCACTGGCGCGTGCCGCGGCGCTGCGTGGTGTCGAGTATCTCGGGCAAGCGGAAAGCCTTGCCGAGCATTTGCACGCCAATGATCAACAAGAAGAGGCGTGGATGCGTCCGGAAATGCCTTGTCCGCTCAACATGCACGCCATTCGCGCCGAGTTGATTGCGCGCGCGGGCGCACTGACGACCGCCGAGCAGGTGCTTGCCAAGCACGTGGCGCGCGACCATGGGCTGGTGCCCATGAACGTGGCGCCGTTTGCAACAAGCTATGCGACAGCGCCGGGGGTTGTGCCCGTGGCCAGGTGTGTGCCCATCCCAGTGCCTGCCAAGCCCGTGTTTTTCGATTTGGCATTTGCCGAGATTGAGTTTCCGGAGTTGCATGACAGTCCCGTGGAAGAGGCCAAGGAGGCCCACCGCGAAGTCAAGGCAGAGACGCCGCAGCAACCCGCCGCCGCAGGTGCCAAGGCCGTGGTTGGTGGAAAGAAGGAGAGGATGCAAAAGAAGGCTGAGCGGCAGTTGCGCGAGCAGCAGGCCAGGGAGATGCAGGAAGAGGAGGAAAAGCAGCAGCAAGCGAGCTCTGGATTGTCGGGTTGGTTGGGCGGTTTGTGGGGTGGGCGCTAGAGTCGATAACAGTGGACGAAATGGCGATCCGTACTAGGAAGCCACAATGCCAAGTATTTTTTTCTTTCTGTCCTTTTTGTTTTCCTATGTATGAATGGCCTCACAAACCTGACTGTATGAAATGTTGTGACTGGCAAGCGATGGCTCAGCCCACCATCAGACTCTGGGTACTCATGCAATCGTGACAGACCCGGTCTTAAACGCTCTCTGGCTCGAGCGTACCAGTTAAGGTACCAGGATCCGACGGCCCGGCGTGCGCACATGGCGGGAATTAAGGACAACTGACTGCAGGAAAATGCTGAAAGGAAAAACATGTCTCACTCTAACGCGACCATGGGACCACTGAAGGGATCTGATCCAAACCAAAGCGGCCAACGGGGGACTCGGCTCCGATCCAAATGTGAGTCTGACTGTGAATGTGGATCTGACACTTGCGTAGGTTGGTAAATACAAATACCGAGTGCCGACCCCCCCCCCCGCCCACCCCGCCGCCGCCGACTCTCCTTGCTGATGTGACTGATGACCACACAAGCTCTCACATATTCGCACACGGACACACACTATTACAAAACATGCAATCTCTTTCTTCGAACGCCACGGACCGCCCGCTCGATGTGCTCATCAAGCTGGACCACGAGTCGCTGTGGAACCTGTACGACCGGTACTTGGCGGCGGCGACGGTGAATCCGCAAGAGCAGCAAGCGATTGCCAACGAGCTGGTGCGCGAGATATCGGTGCATTCCCATGCCGAGGAGACGACCGTGTATGGTGTGATTGAGGCCGAGGAAGGGTCGGCGGTTGCGGAAGGGTTGAGGAACGACCATCAAAGGGTAGGTATATGAATGGTGCTTGCCTCTCGCATTGCATTGTGCAGGCTACGTACGACGATCCATCAAGAATCAAGACAGATGACTGACAGAATTTAGGACTGATATGAATACCAGGTCAAGGTGCTGCTTTCGCAACTCGATGGCATGACTGCGGGTTCGCCCGACCACGCTGCGGTGCTGGACAAGATCATTTCGGAGCTGCGCGACCACACGCGCGAGGAAGAGACCAAGGACTTGCCGCTGCTGCGTGCTAAAGTGGGTGACGAGCGCATGATTGCCCTGGGCCACAAGTATGCGGGCGCGAAAAAGATTGTTCCGACGCGGCCTCATCCAAGCGCGCCCAACAAGCCCGTGTCGGAGCTCATGGCGGGGATGGTGGCGGGACCCATGGACAAGGTGAGGGACATGGGCCGCGAGTTTGCCGAGCGCAAGGTGCTCGAAGAGTAAGAAAGATCGAAAAAGTGAGCAATCCTTTCCAGACGGGGGAGCAGCAGTTTGTCGATTGATTTTGATTGATTTGATTGATTGTTGGTTTCGGATGCTGTTATCCGTATGAAATGAATACGCATGTACATTATCCCAGATTTGAATACACTTTGAATTTTCAATCCAGTGACATTTTCCGTGGGAGGAGCCAGATAGATGGCGAGTCACGGTCCCTCATATTCAAATGTCAACGCTTGAGATCAGCTAGTGTGGGAATAAAGCATGTGTTTGTATTTCATTATCATTGTGAGTGAGAGAGCCGAGAAAAACGAGCAACCAGCTTTGGCATTGGTCAATAAAAAAGAGAGACATACGACTGCTACCCGCCGCAAATCATGATGGCACTGGCCGCGAAATGTGAGACACAATGGTCAACATTTCAAAAGGTCTTGAAAAAGGATCATGACACTCTATCCATTTACCACAATGGCTGACTCTCACAAAACGTATCCTCCATACTCGGACGATTGAATAAGGCACATCATGAGAGATTGATTCCCACAATCTCCAATGTGTGGCAGCGCCGTGACTGCCTCTTGTCTGTTGCAAAAGATCGAGTTTGGGCTCACTTCTATGTATTTCCACTCAGAAACAGCAACAGCAACAGCAAAAGCCAGCCATGAATTGAGCACACACAAAGCAGCGGGTGTTTGTGGTAGTGGGCACACGCGGGAGTGGCATCCTGCGGCCAGCACTATGTAAAGAATTCTTTCCTCACCTTGCTTCGTGCATGGTCGAGCCTGGATTCAACGTAGGGGGTGTGAACAAAACAAAGGCAAAAGGTCATACTGAGATTCGAACTCAGGTCCCGAGATTCAGAGTCTCGTGTGCTAACCAAAAGCCCCTTGAAAAGAAGGCCAAAAGTGACAATATCGCTACGAAACCCTGCGCAATCGAATCAGCGCCCCAACTTACCTATCCTGTCAAAATATCAAGTCAAACGGACGATTTTCGGCCATGACCGACCCGTCCGCCACCCAAAGAATGGGTGATCCGCCCCGCCCCCCGCCTGATCAACAGGCCAACACCGCCGATAATGTCACTGCCCCTGCCCACTCTGCCGCCCCCCGCCCCGCTCCCCTCCGCTTTGCCGCTCCGGACGACGACGACGACAAGATGGACGAAGACGTCTTGACCCCGACCCGCCCTGCCGCTAGCCAACGTTTCTTTGCTTCCTGCCTCCTGACCAAAATGCCCGGTACGTCCCGCGCCGAAAAGTTGAACACGGCACGCTTCCAGTACCATGCTGGTGATTTCGAAAAGTCTGCCTGCAACTTCAGTATCCCTCGAGTTTTCTCTGAGGGTGTGCGTCAACCGGACCTTGAACGTATCGTGATCGAATTCTACACGAGTGAAGGCCGCGACCATGCGGTTCAACACGCCCGCCCACTGCACGGGTCCGAGGGTGTCACCACCATCCTCGAAGAGTACACCCCGCCTGCCGCTGCTCCAATCACCAAGGTTTCGGCCATTTATTTGTACGATGCACCTGTCGGCATCGTCCCCGCCGCCATTGCTGCCCGTTTGGCTGAGAAGCTCCCGGCTGCCGCTCGCGTCAAGGTGTTTACACCTGACGTATATGACCGCTTCTATGGCGTGTGGCGGGCCGAAATCGTCTCACCCGACCACACCGCGATTGCTTCCAATCTGCTCCGCCTTGGTACCATCACTGTCGCTGACCACTTGCTCCGGATGACGGACTCGTTCTTCGCTGCCCGCAATTGCCGTCGCACCGACCGCGACACCTCGCGCCACCTTTACGGTATCCCTGCCGGTGCCACTGCCATCCTGATTGGCAAAGCGCTACAGAACGCCGGTCTCTCTGCGTCTGCTTGGCGCATTGAGCTGAACAAGGACGGCAAGAAGTTGTCCCGCGCCGTGATTGTCTTCCCGTCGGCTGACGCTGCCGAAGCTGCCATGCATGTCAAGGTTAGGTACACTTGGCACAACCTCGACACTGCGCTTGTTTGGGCTCCAATCAACGCTCCCCTCTGCTTTGCGTGCCAAAAGAGTGGCCATGCTGCTTCCACCTGCCCTCGCAGTCGCGCATCCCGTGCTGCCCAACAGTCGCGTAAGACGATCCGTGATGCCCTCTCGTCGGCCCCTGCCAATGCCTCAATTATCCCCATCCGCTCCCTTGCCCCCTCTCTCGTCCGCCCTGGCATGTCCTTCCGTGACGCTGCCTCTGCCTCTGACTCTGACTTCCCTGCCCTCAATGGCAACCGTCCTCCTGCCATCAATGGCGCCATCAACCACGCTCCCATTATCAATCACCCCCTTCCTCCCCGTCCCGCCAATCCTCCATCTAACGAAATCGCCCTCGTCCACCAGAAGCTCGATGCACTCACCGCGCAGATGACGGCTCTTGAGAACCGCACAGCCCCACCTCCTGCCTCAGCTGCTCAACCTGCCGCAACTCTTGCTCCCGCCACGCTCTCAGCCATCCAAGAGCTTGTCACCAGCATCATCGCAACAGAGTTTGATACTTTCAGAAAGCAACAGACGGGGCTCATCCTCGCCGTTGCCGAGCTCCAGAACGAGCGGGCGCGTGCGCGGCAGATGGTGGAGAGTTTGGCTGTCTCGGAACCCGACGAGACCACCGAGAAGAGGACGACGCGTGGAGCAGTCAAACGCACAAAGACTAACTCGAGCACGTCTTCGTCCCCAGGTTCAGTCTCCCTGACACACGACCAGTTGGAGGTCCTCTCGCGCCGCACGACCATGGCAACCTGGAAAAGCCAGTCCGAGTTCCTCGAGCAGATGAAGAGCAGCTTGCAGTCGAGTCTACAAAACTCGATGGAGATGATTGGTGCAAGCCTGAGTCGTGCGCTCAACGTCCCTGTGACTGTCCCACCGCTCCAGCTCGCACCGCCGGACTTTGTCCCACACCCGGTTGTGGAGACGGTTACCGACTCTGTCCCTTCTGAGCCTTCCGTCCAATGATGCAAGCCAACAAACAGCCACCACCCATACCCCGGATACCCAACCCACCACCGTCCTTCCACATCAATCTCGCCGTCGCCAACTGCAGGGGCGTGCACAGCACCGCCGCTCGCGGCAAACTGTTCTCGCTCCTGGATTGGATGCGCGGCGGGCTCGATGTGGATATTTCCTTCCTCAACGAAACCAAAGCCTCCCAAACCTCACTCAAGCGTGCTACCCAGTACACTGACCTACCTTTTACCTTCTTCTCTACTGTTGATACCCTACACCCAATGGGCAGCGGCGCCGCCATCGCGGTTCGTAACTCATTGTGTTGTTTTCTAGATCCTCCTCAATTCCTTGTAGGCTACGCCGTCCACCTTCCTCTTCGCCTCGCGACTGGCAGCCGATTGCACCTTGTATCCATTTACCTCTCGCCCGACAGCGGCCGACATGTTCCCAAGTCCTACCTTCCGACTCACCTCCAATCCCGCCTCCCTGCTTCGGTTCCGCTGGCCAAGGCATTGTCCATCTTCATCTCGGACGTGTGTACTCGCGCTCGTGATGCTGGCGACCATGTCGTGGTTGGTGGTGACTGGAACTGCAGTGACGGATCACCCCGTGCAGCCCTGGTCCAGAAACTCGAGACTCGTCACCACCTTGTTGATGTTGCTGAGGCATTTGGCGACATGCAACCTACCCACAACCGCAACCGACTTGACCGGATTCTGATCGATGAAGGTCTTGCTCACTATTTCAATGGGTACGCTGTCACGTGGCCTGCCGATGTGCCCGACAACCCGCTCATGGGTCTCGACCATGCCATCATCTCGGCGCGCACGAGTTTGGGTACCCTTCTTGACCGCAAGCTGATTCGCAAGATGGAGTCGTGCGCAAAGGCGGCGCAGCGGCAGGTCCTGGATTTGCCCGAGTGCACGCCGAGGATGTGGGAAGCGTACCAGGGCGAGTGTGCGCGGGCGGTGACCGAGGCAGATGTGCTCGACATTATTGCGCGAGGTACACCAGAGTCGCTGGACGCAGCTCAGGTTGCTTGGCACAAGGTGTTGATCGATTCGGCCAAGGCCAAGCTCAAGCACCGCAAGGCCGGCGGCAAGACCCCTTTCACGGAGCCACGCCGCAACGCACCCAAGTCGCCTGAGGGTTACCATATCCTCAAGCTCGACAAATGGCGAAAGCAAGGGTACAAGCTGCCGGGCCCGCAAGGTACGTTTGGCCGTCTCTCCGAGCTTGGCATTGACCCGCCCGGCCCGACCGAATCAGAGTGCGCAAAGTACTATGTGCATGCTCGGCAAGCCCTGTCCACCATCATTCTGGTCCGCGACCAAGCACAGCTCTCGGAAAGGATCGCCGCGGCCGTGAAAAGCCGCTTCGAGGCTGCTCCGCACGCCATTGCTGACCTTGTTCGCCGGGTCTTTGACCGTACCCGACCCGTGTCGGCCGTTGACTCGGTCCGTGATGGCGACCGGCTGTCGTTCGACCCGGACGACATCATCACCCAGATCGCTGTGCTCATGTCCGTCAGCTTCAAGGGTGAAGTGTTTGATCCCGAGGGGTTTGATGCCTACTGGGCCAAAGCGTGGTCGAAAAAGTCCCACGACAAGATTCCGCCCGAGGCGTGGGCGGGTGTCATGGTCGCTGTCACGGTCGAGGAATTGCGGGCGGCGCTGAGCTCGGTTGGCGTTGACAAGGCACCTGGCGTGAGTCAAATCACGATGCGCATGATCCGCGAATCGGGCCCAGAGTGTCTTGAGGTGCTTGCCGCTTTGTGCACTGCGTGCTTGGAGCAGAAACGGGTGCCGGAGGCGTGGAAAGAGGGCTCGATCTACCTGTTGCCCAAGTCCGAGGAGGGATTTGTTGGGTTAACGGAGGGGATGCGGCCGATTACGTTGCTCGAGTGTGCCAGCAAACTTCTTATGAAAGTGCTGTTGACTCGTATATACAAGGTCATGCTTTCATATCCAGTGTTGGAGGGTGCCTGTCACTCCACCTTGCCGGGGACTGACGCATCAACCCCAATTTCCATCCTGCACGCTGCCTTTGAACAGCAGTGGGCGCAAGGTTACGTTCCAGGCCATGCCACTGGCAAGGGCCAGCTTTTCGCTTTTTTCGAGGACAAGTCCAAGGCCTTTGATTCAGTTCCGCACGAGGCACTGCGACTTGCTCTCCAACGCATCAACATGCCTGAATCGTTTGTGTCGTTCTATTGCGATGGGTACTTGGCAGGCCGGGTCGCGCGAGTGATTACGTCGTACGGTCTTTCTGATCCCGTACCGATTGAGCGAGGTGTGCCGCAAGGCGCCGTTGAGTCGCCGCTGATGTGGGCCATCTTTTACGATGTGCTCTTGTCGGCGGTGAACACTGACCCCTCCATTCTCGGAGTCACGATCACGGCCCAAACCAACCTCGTCTCTGCAGGCGACCCACGCAAGCAAAAGGACACGGGCAAGCTCCTCGGTCGGATCCGCCTGGCCGGCATGGCGTTTGTTGACGACGCCGTCTTCCTCGCCACCACGCGCGCCGACATGGACCGAATATTGCGGCGTGTCGAGCAGTTCAACGACATGACCAATGTCCGATCCAACCCAAAGAAGGGGGCGGTTTGGATTTGCACGGGGCGGACAAGGACGAGAGCGACCCGTTTACCATTCACGGTCAAGACATTCCGCGGGTGAATGACATGACTTCGTTTCGGTATCTGGGCATTTGGGTGGACCACCGTTTCCGCGGTACCAGCGCTCGCAAGTCCATGTTGGATGTGTTTCGGCGGTGCATTCCGCTGCTGAGACGCAAGGCAGTGACGGGTAAGATGGCAGTGTGGCTTCTTAACGTTGTTGTTTTCCCTAGCGCCCTGTACCGGACGCTTGGTTTTGTCCCGACACCCACAACGCTCAACTTGTGCAATGCCATGGCCACGGGTCTCGTCAAGCGCAAGCTTGGCTTGCCCGTCAACCACCCCACCGCCTCTCTGCACCACAAGTCAACAGTCGGCCTGCTCTCCTTTCCCGACCTTGTCCTTGCTGCCCGCCTCACCGACATTCTCACCGCGCTCAACGACGACCACCTGCGCAGCGTTGCCATCAAGGCATCGCTCTGCCTCCTCCAACACAACCTTGCCCTCCCTTTCTGTCCTCTCTCTCACCCACTCCCACTGACCGTCGCGCGCAGCAGGTGCTGGTTCGGTAACCTCCTGCCGCTCATGCACGCTCGACGTCTTTCCGTTTCGGACTTGGCAGGCACGTTTTTTCTGCCGTACAAACCCAACCACTCCCCTGCTGCGCGCATCAGCACTTGGGGTGGCATCTCTTTTCCGCTCGTTTCTGTTCTCCCCACAGACACATACGCAGCCGCGCTCAAGTACTTTCGCGGCAACAGTCTCAAGTACATGCACGATCTCCTTGACGCGGCCGGTGTTCCCACCAACGATGTCGAGTTTGGTCCAGCTCGGGTCCACAAGCAGATCAGCGACAAGCTTGCCGTCTACACTGCCGGTGGTGTCGAGAAGGATGTTGCCGCGTTTGTTGTTGATACCCTTTTCCGTTTGCCCTCCACCTTTGTCGCCCCATTCTTTCCTTTGCCATACACGCCTATAGACCACTCTCTTGCGCCCTCTTTCCTCCTCAAACCGCCTACCCTTCCGTCCCCAATCTCTTTTCCGTCCCCCGCCTACCCAGCTTCGACGACGAGTCACCAGACCTTGCCGTTGTTTCCACTTATTGCTCCCGCGTCTTTGTCTCCTCGCCTCCCACTGTTGACGCCTGTGATGTTGTTGCGTGCCCATTTGATCTCGTCCCCGATTTTCTCTTGTCTCTTGACCGCCCACGCCCAATCATCGTGTACACGGACGGGTCCCTCTTCAACGCCCCCAACCCTCTTTTTTCCATTGATACCCCTCTTGCCGATTCCGCCCGCCGGTCTGGCGCGGCAGCCTACTTCCCCGAGCTTGGCTACTCATGCCGTGTCCGGCTCCCGCCCGGCACCCACTCATCCACTCGCGCCGAGGTTTGGGCCATTCTTCTTGCGGTTGCGTCTATCCCCACGTCGTCGCACGCCCACATCCTCACCGATTCCAAGGCCGCCGTTGCCCAGTTCCACCGCCAAGTCCCTCCGCCATCATCCAACTCTCTTCCTCTCCCGCGCTGGCGCGTTCGCTCCAACTTTAGCCAAGAGTGGGCGGCCATCCGGACCGTCATCATCCACCGCAAGCTCTCCGTCACCATCAGCTGGGTCAAGGGTCACTCCGACGACCAAGCCAACCCTCATCGGGTCCACAACGACATGGCCGACGCGCTTGCAAAATCGGCGGCCACCGAACTCACCCCTTCCTTTATCTCTCCCCACCTCCTCGCCTCCTCCGACCTTCCCTTTTCACTCGCATTCGGCTCAACCAAGAACGCACTCGACATCCTCGCGCGCTCCACGGCCGAGCCTATCGTCATTGTCAACGGCCAGCGCCATCACGCCGCGCGCCGTTTCCAACCACGCGTTCCCTCCACCCGCCTGCAAACACCCTCATCTTCTTCGTCTCGCACACAAAACCAAGATTCCCATTTACAAAATCAAAATCAAAACCAAACTCAAGATCCTTCCCCAAATCCAGAAAAAAGAACTACCTCAAAAGAAAATTCCGATACTCCATCTCACTTTGTCCTTCCTCCTCCTCACCCCAACTCTGATTCTTCACCCGATTTCCTTTCAGCAAACCCTCCCACCCTTCGCTCACTGTCCACATCGTCAGCAACGACCCTCGACGTTTCATTATCTTCCACTCTCGCATCCGCGCTCACTACCAGCTTCGTGATTCAACCCCCCACATCGACTGGTCCAACGTCCACCCTGCCGCTTCCGAATGTGCCTTGCACGACGGCCGGTCCGCGGGCGACCTCCACTCCTCGGTCGCATCCAACACTGCCCTCACACGGCGGATCAAGGTGCGCACCAAAAGCCTTGCGACCCGCCTCCTCAACTTTACCCGCTGGCCGGACAAGTACTACCAAGGCCCTTGGTGCCCGCGCTGCCCACTGCCCGACGTGGCGTACGCCGATGACGCTGTGCACTGGCTCGAGTGCCCGGCGGGCGAGGCGGATCGTGCTGCTGCACAAGCACTTGCTGTCACCGCTGTTGCAACGCTCTTGTCCACTTTGACAACCAAGCCGATCCGCCGCATGGCACTTGCCCACCAGCTCGTTGGCCTCTGGTTCTCCGACACCACGTCGCTCCAGCTTGCCGCTGGTTGCCTCGTCACGGCCCAGGTGATCGAGCTCCTCCGCCCGATCAGCGCACGCCTCAAGGCCCCTGTTGCGCGTGTCGCAGGCCTGCTCCTCTCATCCGTCTCTTACATTCTGTTTGAGCATGTTTGGGAGTTGCACACCAAGGCCATCAACCTCTTCTACCCCGACCCCAACACGCCTGAAAACAAGGAGGCGCTGCGGCTCGCGTGGGAAGCTCATGTTGCCACGCTCCCACCCCAGGCTCCACCGCAACCAACGGTGGCGGATGCAACACCGACCAAGCGGCACTCAAAGTACAATGGGTATGTGCCCGTGTACCACCCAACGCCCACTTCCCGGTTCCGGCTCCCTCCGGATGTGCCCATGGCCGATCCGCCACCGTTTGCCGACCCGGCCCCGCCCCTCCCGCCGGCGGCTCAGTTGCAAAAGCAACCCAAGCGGCTGCCGTACAAGATGGTCTCGTCCCTTCCCTCCTCCTTACCTGCTCCTCTCGACCCTCCACTCCCTCTTCCGTCCATCTCTTGCTTGGCGTGTCTGACGCCGTACTCCCACCACCTTGACACTCTCCTCCCTCTCCCTCACCGCTGGCGCGGCGTCGCCATCGCCAAGTTCCGTTGTCCTGTTGGTCGTCATGACCACACCCGTCTTGCTGCCGATGATGCTGCCTCGCGGTGGCTCTTGTCCGGCATTGCTCCCCCGTTCGCGTAGTCGTCGGCTGACACTGCGCTCAAGGCACGCGGCCGCGTGATTCCAAGGTCGCGTGCACTCTGGTGTATTGGGTTGGTGCCTTTCCTTGCAATGCCCAACAACATGCCTTCCGCGCGATTGGTCAGCACACCACTTTTGGCTCGATCTGAACCTCCGTATTGGCGTTGGGTGCATACAGTGTTTGGTCCTGATTTGTTGTTGTAATTTTTTCTCGCACGTGGGTCAGAATTCTTCAATTTCAATACAATACCAATAGTCTCGTGTGCTAACCGACTACACCATACGACCGGCTTGTCTCGCGGCAAGAAAAATACCCACTATATATGTAATGTTACTTCATGCTCTGCCACGCACGACGTCATTCGCAGCTTATCGCAACACGCCCTACAGCGTTCACTCGTGTCACTATCTGTCCTCAAAAGGGAAGGTATAACGAGAGCCTCTGAATATAAGTTGAAAGCTGCTGCCACAGCAACCGATCCGAGCCTGGTTGCGGCGAAGGGATGGAGATTGGAGATGGGGCAAAAAGATGTCGTCCGACAGCGACAGGATTCGAACCTGTGCAGGCAGAGCCTAATTGATTTCGAGTCAATCCCCTTAACCGCTCGGGCACGCTGTCATGTTGTGTGTGGCAGCAAGGATGTTGGAGATTTATTATAGCTATCATGAATGGGCGTGAACGACACATTTTCGCTGCCAAAATTGCCATGGAGTGCGCCAGGGTGTGCGTCGGTGGCCCCGTCCGCCCCGGCCGCTCCTTGCAGGCCTGGTTAAGTATCATTTCCGGGATGAAGAAACTGAAGGCGGATGCCACTGTCGGCCGACCCTGACGACGAGGTATGTACACGGTTCGAACGCGCGACCTCATGATAACCGGAAATTTTTCCAAACCGCAAAACCTGGAAAAGTCGAAATAATGCGAGGCGACGCCCAGAATCGAACCCGCGGCCTCCTGTAAACCTCGAATTTTGCCAAAATGGTAAGCGTTTGCCTGTGACTATATGATGCCAATTTTGTGAGACGGTTAACAACAAGGTCCCGTGGCCCAATGGCTAAGGCGCCTGACTACGGATCAGGAGATCGGAGGTTCGAATCCTCCCGGGATCGTTTTGCATCTTGTTGGATGGAAACATTTTGTCAACACCAACTCAAGAAAAAGAAGACCACAACCAGCACATGCACAAACATGGACGCTTGCACTCTGTACTGTGACTCCCTGACATGTCACCTCCCAGAATCGAACTGGGGCCGCCACGGCCACAACGTGGAGTACTAACCACTATACTAAGGTGACCTGTTGCGATTTTCGCGTCAAACTAACCGTTTTTTATACATTATTGGGCCTATTTCCATCACCACTACAGCCAAAACTCTCCCTCTTGCCGTGATCGAGCGCCTGTTGATGCCTCGACATCACCGATCGTGGCTTGGGTGGGGCCGATCCCCTATTCTGTCAACCAAGAGGTTGCCCTCAAACGCAAATACAAGGTGACCGTCATTGTCGGCGAGAGCCTCGTTCAAAGCAAGTCGCTTCTACAAGGCCGAATTTGGCAACCAACAAGACTTGGCAGCAGCCAATGAAAAGTACCCTCGCCTCTTCCGCGGCCGGTTTTTGCACGTGTTGGGCGACGTGCAGAAATGGGCCAACAAGCTCTCCGACAAGGACAAGGTTGTGCAGGTTCTGTGCGGCTACGACGCCGTGCGCCAGCTTGGTGCCTTGATTGCCAAGGGCAAGGCCATCTTGGTCGACAATTGCCGTGCTCGTTCTTTCTCGCGCGTCCTCTGGCGCTACGAGACCAAGCAGGACGCCGTGGATGCGGTGGCTCTCGGCGAGCTTGCCTCAAATGGGCATGAGTTGCGTTTCTTCGCCGGTTCCGCCAAGCTGTGCTACTCTTGTGGCCAGCGTGGCCATGTCAAGTTGGCTTGCCCATCGCAGCCCGCCATCGCCAAGGTCTTGCCTCCCTCGTCTCGCTCTTGCTCCTTTGCGCCAACAAGTGGCGGCGTCAGTTATGCTGATGTCGCCAAGCAAGCTGTCGACAAGTTCAACACCCTTGACAAGGGTTTGCGCGGCAAGGTCGACGATTTGGCCGACAAGATCTCGGCCATGCAAGATCAACTGGCCAAGTTCATGGCCGACCAAGAGGCCCTGCTGGTGGCTTTCAAATCGGACGTCCCCGGTACCAGCACCACGCTGCCCATCTCCACCCTCGCTGCCGCCATGTCGCAGGCCCGCGCGCGCCACACCCAACTCTGGGTATACTTCGAGGACAAGTCAAAGGCATTTGACACGGTCCCGCACCACATCCTCCGTCTCGCCCTCAAGCGCATCCGCGTGCCCGACGCCTTCATCGAACTGTACTGCGACTCGTTGCTCACAGGCCGCACAGCACGAATCAAGACCGAGTATGGCCTGACCGACCCGATCCACATGCATCGCGGGATCCCGCAGGGTGCAGTCGAGTCGCCGCTCATATGGGCCATTCTTTACGATGTGCTCTTGAGCAAGGTCAACCGCGTGTGCCCGGGCGTCAGACTGTGTGCGCGCAATGGCGAGACAGGCGACCCAGAGCCGGCACCATCAAGGACTGCGCCGCACCGAGCGAATGGCGAGGTGGTCGACACGGCGCAGCTGGCAGCCATGGCGTATGTCGACGACGCGGCGTTTTTTGCGCCAAACCGGTTCGAGATGGATCGGCTGCTGCGGGTCGTGTCGTCGTTCAACCGGGTCACGGCAGTCAAGACGAACGCGTCCAAGGGCGCCATTCTGGTCCTCAACTGCAAAGGCGAGACCCGTGGCGAGCCACTTACGGTGGAGGGGGAACCGATTCCCTTCTTGGACTGGCGGCAACCTTTCCGGTAACTGGGCGTGTGGTTGTCAGCATAGGACTGGCCGCGCACGGCGCGCGAGGCATTCGAGAACGAGCTCCGAAAGGGGCACGGGCTCCTTAAGAGCAAGGCAATCACGGGCAAGATGGCGGTTTACTTTGCCAACAACGTGATATACCCGGCGGCGCTGTACCGCACCAGCAACTTTGTGCCGCCGCCCGCCGTGATTGATACATGTGATGCCAAGTTCCGGTCGTTAATTCGGCAGAAGCTTGGTGTTGACCGCACCACGTCCGTCGTCGGCTCTGATTCATCATCCGTCCATCCACGATCTTGACTCACTTTCAAACTTAATTGTGCGTCACCATGTCACAGAGCTGGCCATCATGCTCAACGACCGCGGCCCGCTCGGTACGCCGGCTCGCGTGTGCCTCGGACTCGCCGCATGGGCCCTGGCCATGCCGTGTTCCCCACTCGCGTACCCGTCGCCCGAAGCCCCGTCCTCGACCCTGTGTTGGTTCGCCAACTTGCTGCCGCTCATGCACGCTGCCAACATCTCGGTCGTTGACGCGCACGGCGAATTTGCCGTCGACCCGGGCTGCCATCACTCGCCGCTCTTCCTCAGCGAGGACGACCCGCTTGCCCACCGTAACCCAGCAGTCGTCCGCCAGCTGCGCATGCATGGCCTGTACTGGGCCAGCCAATTCGCGCCGGAGGGCCAGCCCGTCTACCGGCGACACGTCGAGACGAAGCTCAACCTCAACTCGTGTAAGTGTTTTCACGCATCGTTACTACGTCGCGTGCAAGAGCCGCCGTGGCTACTGTTCACCCAACCGGCGGATCCGCTCCGCCCATGGCTGTACCCTTCCTCGCCGCACACGCTTGGCCGCTACCTCACGGCTGGTGCCGATTTGATTGCTGAGCACAGCGACGGCGTCATGTTGCCCTCGATTGTGCATGGCGCTAGCGTGACCATGTACACGGACGGGTCCGTGACGGAGGCGCCCGAGAGGGGCGATACCCGGCCCATTGGCGCAGGTGTGGACGCGTTTGTGGGTACGGGCGTGGACGAGGACAAGGCGCGTGTGGAGACCGAGTTCTGGGATCGCGTGCGGGTGGAGGATGAGGAGGAAAACGGCGAGATGGTGCAGATTGCCGCCAGAGACGAGGAGCGAGTTGCCGCCGATGAAGATGCGGCGTATAAGTTGTCGTTGAGGCCAGCCCACGGCCTGGTGTCGTCAACGCGTGCAGAGCAGTGGGGCGTGCTGACCGCAGTGTGTTTGGCGCCCGTTGGGTCGGTTGTCAAGATTTTGTCTGATTCCATGGCGGCCGTGAAGGCGGCTGGCCGTGTGCTCGGCTCGCGCAAGCCCAGTCTGCGTTCTCTCGTGCGGCCCGTTAGGTCGCTCGAGTGGGATGTGATCGATTTGGTGGTGCGCGAGAGGCGTTTGCAGGCGAAGCTCGACTGGATCAAGGGGCATGCCGGCAACGTGGGCAATGAGTCGGCGGATCGGCTGACGAATGCGGGGGCAGAGTCGTCCCTCCCGCGGGCAAAGGTCAACCTGGCATTTGGGCTGGGCCGGCGCAAGATGCGGCACGTGGTCGCATTCGGCGGGGACATGGTGAGCGCCGACCCACGCAAGTTCATCAAGTACGCGTGGCACCAGCGGGTGCATGCGTGGCTGGCGTCAAAGAGCACTGCCGCAGGCATCGAGTTGGCCGGCGTGGATGTGGGTGTGATGGCGCTGGTCATGCACGCAGGCGGGAACGGGCGCGACCGTCGCACGTCGCGCAAGCACAACAAGCTCATTGCCTTTCGCTCGCGGTTCCTCGTGGGCATGCTGCCGACCCGAGCGCGCAACCACAAGCGGTGGCCGCACAAGTTCCCAAGCCCGGACTGCCCATCATGCGACGCGACTGACAACAGCGCACACTGGCTCGAGTGCCCTGCAACCGCGCCTGCCCGCGACGAAGCCCGCGAGTACGCCCACCAAGAACTGTCGTGCATCCTTGCCGAGCGCGGCTACGCCAACCCTCCCGCCGCCGCCACGTCCATCCTGTTGCTGTGGTGGACGCCCGTCATGCTGCCGCACGTCCTCGCTGGTGCCATGTCGCTAGAGCAGTTCCAGGTCGTGTACCCACTGCTCAAGCAAACCAAGGACAAACGCCGTCTCGCTGGTGGCATTGCCGCCCTCTTCGGCCACGCGCTCCACGCCAAGGTGTGAACCGACCATTGCCAGCGCCTTGTGGACCTGGCACCGCCCAACCGCGACGCCCTGCCGCCCCAACGTGACAAACTCGCGCCGCGCGACCCGACCGAGCCGCGCCGTCCACGCGCAACCAAGAACAGACGACTCAACGCTGGATTCTGCTCGCTCTGCCGCCTCTCCCTGCTCGTACACGAGGATGGCGAGTGCCGCAACACTGGCGGCGCATCGACGCGCAGCGACGCAGACGCCCGAGTAACTCGTGCTCTGCACGGGCTAGACGCTTTGTGGTGATTGGAGGTGGTGGGAGGTGAGAGTGGGAAGGGCGTTCTGTGCGCGTTCGATGAGTTTTGTTGTTTTTGTTATTGTTTTTGCATTTTCTTCTGTTTCCCTGACCTTGTGTCCAAGCTGCCACCACCTAATCACTTCCTTCCAGGTCTGATTGTTTCGTTTCCTCTTTTTCTTTTGACGACGTTCCGTTTCTTGTTTGGTTCGTCAAGGTGCCGCTGGGCATGTCGGTGAGCAGTGGGGTCTGCGGGTTGGTCCAAGAGGATGCGCGAGCACCCAATTATTGTTGCGAGGGTCGCCCCATCCAATCTGTTCCTTACTTGCTTTGGCTGTGGTGGTGATGGAAATAGGTTCAATAATGTATAAAAACCGTTTAGACGCGAAAATCGCAACAGGTCACCTTAGTATAGTGGTGTAGAATGCAGAGTTTATTGAACCAGGCCTGGGCATAGCAACCATATGAACAAACGGGCACACAGAAGCCGGCAAACGTGATTACGGGAGCAAATGAGGAGTAAGGACGAAGGAGAAGATTGGATGGGACCATCCGCGAAACAAGATTTGGGTGAAGCCGCGCATACTCTCGAACCAACACACAAACAACCCACCCGCCCCCATGCCTGGCGGCACCTTGGTCAACCAACAAAACGGAAGAGCGTGAAAGGTAAAAAGGACCAATCGGGTCAAGAAATGAAGAGATTGGGGAGAAGGCAACTTGGACGCGGAGCGTCATGGGAGGGGGAAACAGAAAAGAAGGAACAAAAAGAAAAACAAAAACTCATCAATCGCACACACAGTGCCACCACCCACCACTCACCACATCGAATCCATTCCGTGCAGGGCACGGGTCACTCGGGCATCCGCGTCAGAGCGCGTGTCGGCGCCACCAACGCCAGGGCAGGCGCCGGCATCGTGCAGGAGCAAGCTCTCGCGGCAGAGGGAACAGTAGCCTGCTTGCAGGCAGTTGGCGGTAGTCGCGCGGGGGCGGCGCGGCTCCGCACGGACGCGACGCTCGAACTGGTCCCGTTGGGCGGGTAGGGCGTTGCGGCGTGCAGGCGCGAGGTCGGCGAGGCGTTGACAATGGTCCGTCCAGACTGTGGACCAGAGGGCGTGGCCGATGACGGCGGCAATCCCACCCTCGAACCGCCGCATGCTCTTGACTTTGGCACGGGTCTTGAGCAACGGGTACACGGCCTGGAGCTCGTTGTTGGACATGGCGCCCGAAAGGACACGGGGGAGCATGGTTGGCGTCCACCACTCGAGCAGAACGGACTCGGTGGCTTGGGCGGGGCGGGCGGCACCGCGCTTGTTGAGAGCTTGCTCGATCTCACTGGCGGCGAGAGTACGAGCGGCGGCAAGGGCAGGCTGGGTCGCAGGGCAGACGAGCCAGTGCGAGCTGTTGTCGACAGTGCGGCACGCGGGACAGAGTGGGCTGGGGAACTTGTGTGGCCACCATGCGTGGTTGCGCTCGCGGGTCGGCAGCTTGCCCACAAGGAAGCGGGAACGGAAAGCGACGAGCTTGTTGTGCATCCGCGACGTGCGACGGTCGCGGCTGTTTCCGCCGGCGTGAAGCACTGCGGCCATGACGCCCACGTCCACATCCGACAAGTCGATGCCGGCGGCCCTGGTCTTGGCGGCGAGCCAAGCGTGTACACGACGATCCCACGCGTACTTGATAAACTTGCGCGGATCCACGCTCAATATGTCGCCGTCAAAGGCAACTTGGTGGGTGAGAACCGGTTTCCCTCGGCCAAAGGCTGGGTCGACTTGTGCACGCGGCAGTTCCGAGGCTGCGCCCGCGTTTGCCAGACGGTCCGCCGACTCGTTCTCGACGTCACCCGCATGGCCCTTCACCCATCGCAATGTGACCTTGAGTCGCCGCTCCTGAACGATGAGCTTGATGGTGTCCCACTCAATGCAGCCAACAGAGCACACCAACGGGCGCAGCTGTGCCTTGCGGGCTCCCAACACACGCCTCGCAACGCGCACGACCGACATCGAGTCCGTGAGAATCGCGACGACGGATCCCACGGGGGCCAATCACACGGCGCCAAGTACCGCCCATTGCTCCAGCCGCGTAGACGACGCCAAGCCCTGCGTCGGCCGCATCGACACCATGTACGCGTCCTCTTCCACCACGGTAACTCGCTCCTCGTCGCTGTCGGCAATCGCCATCACGGCTCCGTTCTCGGCCTCGTCCGTGGCGCGTATCCTGCGCCAGCGTTCCATCTCGGTGCGCTCCCACGCTTCATCCAACCCGTTCCCGACGAATGCGTGAATACCGGCTCCAATGGTGCGGCCACCGCCACCCTCGGGCGCATCTTGTACGGACCCGTCCGTGTACATGGTGACTTGCACCCCAGGTGCAAACGAGGGGAGCATGGTGCCGTCGCTGTGCTTGGCGACAGCGGTGGTGCCGCCAACAAGGTAGCGCGCGAGCGAGTGTTCCGTCGTTGGGTACAGCCATGGGCGAAGTGGCTCGGCGGCGGGGGCGGGCAGTGGCCATGGCAGCTCCAAGATTGGGTGGCGCTGGAGGTTGCGCACGTGCTGGAGAAAGGCGTCGTGGATGGGTTTCCGCGTGTTGACGTTGAGCCGGTGTTCGACATGCAGGATGGATGCGCGGCGGCCAGTTGGCGGGGCAACCTGGGTGGAGAACCACACGCCATGCATGCGCAGCTGGCGGACGACTGCTGGGTTACGGTGGGCAAGCGGGTCGTCCTCGCTGAGGAAGAGCGGCGAGTGATGGCAGCCCGGGTCGACGGCAAATTCGCCGTGCGCGTCAACGACCGAGATGTTGGCAGCGTGCATGAGCGGCAGCAAGTTGGCGAACCAACACAGGGTCGAGGACGGGGCTTCGGGCGACGGGTACGCGAGTGGGGAACACGGCATGGCCAGGGCCCATGCGGCGAGTCCGAGGCACACGCGAGCCGGCGTACCGAGCGGGCCGCGGTCGTTGAGCATGATGGCCAGCTCTGTGACATGGTGACGCACAATTAAGTTTGAAAGTGAGTCAAGATCGTGGATGGACGGATGATGAATCAGAGCCGACGACGGACGTGGTGCGGTCAACACCAAGCTTCTGCCGAATTAACGACCGGAACTTGGCATCACATGTATCAATCACGGCGGGCGGCGGCACAAAGTTGCTGGTGCGGTACAGCGCCGCCGGGTATATCACGTTGTTGGCAAAGTAAACCGCCATCTTGCCCGTGATTGCCTTGCTCTTAAGGAGCCCGTGCCCCTTTCGGAGCTCGTTCTCGAATGCCTCGCGCGCCGTGCGCGGCCAGTCCTATGCTGACAACCACACGCCCAGTTACCGGAAAGGTTGCCGCCAGTCCAAGAAGGGAATCGGTTCCCCCTCCACCGTAAGTGGCTCGCCACGGGTCTCGCCTTTGCAGTTGAGGACCAGAATGGCGCCCTTGGACGCGTTCGTCTTGACTGCCGTGACCCGGTTGAACGACGACACGACCCGCAGCAGCCGATCCATCTCGAACCGGTTTGGCGCAAAAAACGCCGCGTCGTCGACATACGCCATGGCTGCCAGCTGCGCCGTGTCGACCACCTCGCCATTCGCTCGGTGCGGCGCAGTCCTTGATGGTGCCGGCTCTGGGTCGCCTGTCTCGCCATTGCGCGCACACAGTCTGACGCCCGGGCACACGCGGTTGACCTTGCTCAAGAGCACATCGTAAAGAATGGCCCATATGAGCGGCGACTCGACTGCACCCTGCGGGATCCCGCGATGCATGTGGATCGGGTCGGTCAGGCCATACTCGGTCTTGATTCGTGCTGTGCGGCCTGTGAGCAACGAGTCGCAGTACAGTTCGATGAAGGCGTCGGGCACGCGGATGCGCTTGAGGGCGAGACGGAGGATGTGGTGCGGGACCGTGTCAAATGCCTTTGACTTGTCCTCGAAGTATACCCAGAGTTGGGTGTGGCGCGCGCGGGCCTGCGACATGGCGGCAGCGAGGGTGGAGATGGGCAGCGTGGTGCTGGTACCGGGGACGTCCGATTTGAAAGCCACCAGCAGGGCCTCTTGGTCGGCCATGAACTTGGCCAGTTGATCTTGCATGGCCGAGATCTTGTCGGCCAAATCGTCGACCTTGCCGCGCAAACCCTTGTCAAGGGTGTTGAACTTGTCGACAGCTTGCTTGGCGACATCAGCATAACTGACGCCGCCACTTGTTGGCGCAAAGGAGCAAGAGCGAGACGAGGGAGGCAAGACCTTGGCGATGGCGGGCTGCGATGGGCAAGCCAACTTGACATGGCCACGCTGGCCACAAGAGTAGCACAGCTTGGCGGAACCGGCGAAGAAACGCAACTCATGCCCATTTGAGGCAAGCTCGCCGAGAGCCACCGCATCCACGGCGTCCTGCTTGGTCTCGTAGCGCCAGAGGACGCGCGAGAAAGAACGAGCACGGCAATTGTCGACCAAGATGGCCTTGCCCTTGGCAATCAAGGCACCAAGCTGGCGCACGGCGTCGTAGCCGCACAGAACCTGCACAACCTTGTCCTTGTCGGAGAGCTTGTTGGCCCATTTCTGCACGTCGCCCAACACGTGCAAAAACCGGCCGCGGAAGAGGCGAGGGTACTTTTCATTGGCTGCTGCCAAGTCTTGTTGGTTGCCAAATTCGGCCTTGTAGAAGCGACTTGCTTTGAACGAGGCTCTCGCCGACAATGACGGTCACCTTGTATTTGCGTTTGAGGGCAACCTCTTGGTTGACAGAATAGGGGATCGGCCCCACCCAAGCCACGATCGGTGATGTCGAGGCATCAACAGGCGCTCGATCACGGCAAGAGGGAGAGTTTTGGCTGTAGTGGTGATGGAAATAGGCCCAATAATGTATAAAAAACGGTTAGTTTGACGCGAAAATCGCAACAGGTCACCTTAGTATAGTGGTTAGTACTCCACGTTGTGGCCGTGGCGGCCCCAGTTCGATTCTGGGAGGTGACATGTCAGGGAGTCACAGTACAGAGTGCAAGCGTCCATGTTTGTGCATGTGCTGGTTGTGGTCTTCTTTTTCTTGAGTTGGTGTTGACAAAATGTTTCCATCCAACAAGATGCAAAACGATCCCGGGAGGATTCGAACCTCCGATCTCCTGATCCGTAGTTAGGCGCCTTAGCCATTGGGCCACGGGACCTTGTTGTTAACCGTCTCACAAAATTGGCATCATATAGTCACAGGCAAACGCTTACCATTTTGGCAAAATTCGAGGTTTACAGGAGGCCGCGGGTTCGATTCTGGGCGTCGCCTCGCATTATTTCGACTTTTCCAGGTTTTGCGGTTTGGAAAAATTTCCGGTTATCATGAGGTCGCGCGTTCGAACCGTGTACATACCTCGTCGTCAGGGTCGGCCGACAGTGGCATCCGCCTTCAGTTTCTTCATCCCGGAAATGATACTTAACCAGGCCTGCAAGGAGCGGCCGGGGCGGACGGGGCCACCGACGCACACCCTGGCGCACTCCATGGCAATTTTGGCAGCGAAAATGTGTCGTTCACGCCCATTCATGATAGCTATAATAAATCTCCAACATCCTTGCTGCCACACACAACATGACAGCGTGCCCGAGCGGTTAAGGGGATTGACTCGAAATCAATTAGGCTCTGCCTGCACAGGTTCGAATCCTGTCGCTGTCGGACGACATCTTTTTGCCCCATCTCCAATCTCCATCCCTTCGCCGCAACCAGGCTCGGATCGGTTGCTGTGGCAGCAGCTTTCAACTTATATTCAGAGGCTCTCGTTATACCTTCCCTTTTGAGGACAGATAGTGACACGAGTGAACGCTGTAGGGCGTGTTGCGATAAGCTGCGAATGACGTCGTGCGTGGCAGAGCATGAAGTAACATTACATATATAGTGGGTATTTTTCTTGCCGCGAGACAAGCCGGTCGTATGGTGTAGTCGGTTAGCACACGAGACTCTGAATCTCGGGACCTGAGTTCGAATCTCAGTATGACCTTTTGCCTTTGTTTTGTTCACACCCCCTACGTTGAATCCAGGCTCGACCATGCACGAAGCAAGGTGAGGAAAGAATTCTTTACATAGTGCTGGCCGCAGGATGCCACTCCCGCGTGTGCCCACTACCACAAACACCCGCTGCTTTGTGTGTGCTCAATTCATGGCTGGCTTTTGCTGTTGCTGTTGCTGTTTCTGAGTGGAAATACATAGAAGTGAGCCCAAACTCGATCTTTTGCAACAGACAAGAGGCAGTCACGGCGCTGCCACACATTGGAGATTGTGGGAATCAATCTCTCATGATGTGCCTTATTCAATCGTCCGAGTATGGAGGATACGTTTTGTGAGAGTCAGCCATTGTGGTAAATGGATAGAGTGTCATGATCCTTTTTCAAGACCTTTTGAAATGTTGACCATTGTGTCTCACATTTCGCGGCCAGTGCCATCATGATTTGCGGCGGGTAGCAGTCGTATGTCTCTCTTTTTTATTGACCAATGCCAAAGCTGGTTGCTCGTTTTTCTCGGCTCTCTCACTCACAATGATAATGAAATACAAACACATGCTTTATTCCCACACTAGCTGATCTCAAGCGTTGACATTTGAATATGAGGGACCGTGACTCGCCATCTATCTGGCTCCTCCCACGGAAAATGTCACTGGATTGAAAATTCAAAGTGTATTCAAATCTGGGATAATGTACATGCGTATTCATTTCATACGGATAACAGCATCCGAAACCAACAATCAATCAAATCAATCAAAATCAATCGACAAACTGCTGCTCCCCCGTCTGGAAAGGATTGCTCACTTTTTCGATCTTTCTTACTCTTCGAGCACCTTGCGCTCGGCAAACTCGCGGCCCATGTCCCTCACCTTGTCCATGGGTCCCGCCACCATCCCCGCCATGAGCTCCGACACGGGCTTGTTGGGCGCGCTTGGATGAGGCCGCGTCGGAACAATCTTTTTCGCGCCCGCATACTTGTGGCCCAGGGCAATCATGCGCTCGTCACCCACTTTAGCACGCAGCAGCGGCAAGTCCTTGGTCTCTTCCTCGCGCGTGTGGTCGCGCAGCTCCGAAATGATCTTGTCCAGCACCGCAGCGTGGTCGGGCGAACCCGCAGTCATGCCATCGAGTTGCGAAAGCAGCACCTTGACCTGGTATTCATATCAGTCCTAAATTCTGTCAGTCATCTGTCTTGATTCTTGATGGATCGTCGTACGTAGCCTGCACAATGCAATGCGAGAGGCAAGCACCATTCATATACCTACCCTTTGATGGTCGTTCCTCAACCCTTCCGCAACCGCCGACCCTTCCTCGGCCTCAATCACACCATACACGGTCGTCTCCTCGGCATGGGAATGCACCGATATCTCGCGCACCAGCTCGTTGGCAATCGCTTGCTGCTCTTGCGGATTCACCGTCGCCGCCGCCAAGTACCGGTCGTACAGGTTCCACAGCGACTCGTGGTCCAGCTTGATGAGCACATCGAGCGGGCGGTCCGTGGCGTTCGAAGAAAGAGATTGCATGTTTTGTAATAGTGTGTGTCCGTGTGCGAATATGTGAGAGCTTGTGTGGTCATCAGTCACATCAGCAAGGAGAGTCGGCGGCGGCGGGGTGGGCGGGGGGGGGGGTCGGCACTCGGTATTTGTATTTACCAACCTACGCAAGTGTCAGATCCACATTCACAGTCAGACTCACATTTGGATCGGAGCCGAGTCCCCCGTTGGCCGCTTTGGTTTGGATCAGATCCCTTCAGTGGTCCCATGGTCGCGTTAGAGTGAGACCTTTCGTCTATGGCAAACTGAGACCAATCGACAAATGGCTGGCGGTGATGAAGCACGGAAAGTCTATATGATATGATATTGACGGATGGGAACAGGGACTATGATATGAATGACTGTGTGAGGAGGTGAGCGAGACACTTCCACGATACCAGAAGAATGCTTCGCTGTGCGCTTTGAGAAAAATGACACGCCAGGATGGACGGACGAACATGAAGGTGGAAAAGCAATGATCGGAAAATCGAAATAGGCAAGAGGCAAGCAAAAGTGTGCATTGGGCAGAACGGTATGCAAGAAGGCAAGAAGGATAAATGCGTGCGTTGGGAGGCAAAGAACACAAAGTACGCCTCATGTTCCAAGCAAGGTACTCGGCGACAAAAAGTGAATGGCCGGAACTGGTTGTTGTTGTTGCTGTTGCGCCTGCTGTTCACCAATCGCAGCCGACTTGTCGCCCTCCTGAGCCGCCGCTCCAGCAGCTGCCGCAGTCGATTCCGACCCACGATACTTGCCCGCAAACCGCGAACTCAACATTGCGGCCGGTGCCGTGTTCGCCCGAGACAAGCGGCTGCTTCCGCCACTACTCGCCACACTCACGGCACTCGCCTCTGCCTCGGTCTCATGCCCATGAATGGCCACAACGGACGGTGCAGGTACAAGCGCAACGCCATCCACCACGCCTGGCGTGACAACATCGGCGGGCAGCGGCGGAATCGGTGTGGCGGGCGTGACGAGGAGTGCTGGCCCCGCGTTGCTGCCAAGCAGGACAGATCCGGGCGTGGCGAGTCCTTGCGGCGGAGTCGGCATGGGCTCGCCGTTGAGCGATAGCGACGGGATCGGGTTGGCCGAGTCTTCTGGCGGAAGCGCAAATGAAACACATCGCGCACGTGCGGATGTGGGCGCAGATGAGTCTGAATGCAGGTTGGTCATTGGAACCGATTCGGGTGGCCTGGTAGATGATCCTTCACCTGCAGCAGCCGCGGCGGCGGCGGTTGCGGCGGTTGCTGGCTGCACAGATCCCGTGGTAGAATCCACAAGCGGCGGAAGCGCGAGCACACCCGGTGGCAACGCGTCCTCGTGTCCGTTGTCCGAACCCCAGGAAATGGGGCCAAGGGCGCGTGTCGTCGGGGCAGATACGAGTGCGATTTGCGGCGAAGGAAGTCGGAGCGCAGAGTCGTCACGCTGGCGCGAGTGGGCAAGCAGCCGGGCATGCGCCTTTGGCAAGTTGCCGCCCAGGGCCTCTGGATTGTTGAGAAGCGGTGACGAGATGGGCGCAGTGCTGGCGTTGGCAGTGAATGGTCGCACACCTGAATTGGCTGCCGATGCGGCGGGTGCTCCGGTGTTGGCGTTGGATGAGGATGGATGCGTGATACCCGCCGGGTGGAATAGTCCACCTGCGGTGCCAACAACACTCATACGATTGGCTGCACTTGCGCCCTGCCCACTCGATGTTGTCGTCGCAGCCCCAGCCCCACTTACCGCCGCCGCGACACCCTGTGGCCGGAACAAGACGGCTGCACTCTTCTTGTGATGTGACCCATTAGACCCAGACCGCTTCAGCAAGTGCGGCAAGTTTAGAGGCAACGACCACCGCCGCGACCGTGTCGGGTTATCGTCCAGCACGGCCCGTGCATGCCCCAAATCAAACTCGTCATCCTCGTCCAACGTGGCCGCCGTCAAATTCGCGCCACCGCCACCACCCACACTTGTTGAGCTACTCGGATCCTCATCCACAACCACAATGGTGCTCGCACCTGTATCGGACGTTACGTGCGCAGACCGCCCACCAAGCGTGGTGGTTGCAGAGTGAGCGGACGTGGCGCCAAAGTGGCCCGATTTGCGTGTGTGGGAAGCACCGGCGCCGCCCCCACCGCCCATCATGCCAGCGCGCGATAGGCTGAGGCCGCGGCCAGAGTTTGCGTTACCTGCGCGCTTTCGCCGATAGTGCCGGATGCCAACCATGGCGAGTGCCGCAGCCATGGCAAGGATGACGAGCGTGATGGCAATGGTAGCGCCCGTGGACATGCCGCCACCAGATGCGTCGTTGGCCGATGGTGATGGGGTGATGACGGGACACGATGGGAAGGTGAGCTTGGTTGGGATCCAGGCGGCGCCGACTTCCTGGTCGTTGTAGTACATGTTAAGGCACGTGGACGTGGGCGGCATGTCGATTGGTGCGCAAAGTGACGAGTTGGATGGTGGGTTTGTGGAAACGGCGGGTATGGATCTTGGGTCAGAGACGAGCGAGCATTGGTCGCCCTTGAATTGGGAGAGTGAGGCTGGGATGGAAGTGAACTTGTTGTTGTTGAGGTGGAGGAGGCGGAGTGTTGGTGAGGAGGCGACTTCGGGTGGGAACGACGTGAGAGAGTTGTTGCCGAGGAAGAGAGTGACGATGGGTGCCTTTGCGAGGTTGGGGGAAACGCTCGAGATGAAGTTTTCGCTTGCGGATCTGTCGAAGAAAATCCAAACGGGGGAAAAAAATCATGTATAAGTGCACATGGGGAAATCGGAGAGCGGGAGAGATGGTAAACACGTACAGCCGGCTCAGGTACTTGAGCTGACCCAGTTCCCCGGCCAACTCTCCCGCCAGGGCATTCTTGCGGACCGAAATCTCCTTGAGGGCGGGCAACTTTGCGAGGGGAGCCAGCGACCCAATCAGACTGTTTCCCTGCATGAAGACATTCTCGACAAACTGCAGCCCGGCGAGCACATCTCCCGACGGCAAGGATCCTTGGAGGCCGTTGGACATGAGGTTGAGGGTGAAAATGTTGCCGTTCGGGCTGCACGAGATGCCGTACCACCCGCAGCACTCGCGCGAGTCGCGGACGGCGTTGCGGTAGCCCGTCTTGACCCGCCAAGAGGTGGGCCCGCCCGTGGCGAGGTAAAGGTCAAGGGCGGCATTGCATTCGGCGGGTGTGGGGCCAGGGAGTGTCGGTTGGGGTGTGGCGGACATGGCGGATCGTATGTGTCGAGTGTGTGGGTCGGGTCGTGTGTGGGAAGGAAGCTGGGACGAGGGTTTGGGGAGGAGCGGCGGGTGTCACGGGTATCACGCAGCATGCAGACGGAAATTAAGGGTCCTCACTGTCCTCAGGCTAGGCTCGGCGATAAGGACAACTTGAGAGCAATTTGAAGGCGAAGATTGGCTTGCACACTACACTTGTGTAAGTGTGTTGGGTGGCAGAGTGCCGTAGTAAAAGGGTGAGTGCGGGGGCGTGCCAAGTGCGGAATGCGGTGTGTGCGGGGTGGTCGAGTCGAGCAATGTCGGGCAACGCCAAAGTTGCGGTACTTACAGCCAACCGTGCGTCGTGGGTCGTGGGTCGGGCGTGGAGCGGATGCGGATGTGTGGAACAGTGGAATGGTATGGAATGCATCGAGCGACATACTCGCAATTTACATACTGTATGGGCCAATCCTCATGTACAGCATACTCATGCATGTGATGCAGAAGTGAAAGGTTGGAGATCCTGAATGCTAAAGCTGGATTCAATTAATGCGGCCCGAGCCTTCTGCATCCACTTGTGGCATTGCGCATCCGGATCCATCCATCCTGCCCACGGCCATGCCCATGGCCACCATGGCCACCACGAGCTGCTGGCCACCCGAGCTCTTCCCCGCCGTCCTCGTTGTTCCCTAATGCTTTCATATTTCTCTACCAGGCCACGCTTGGGCACGTCCATCGAGGACGGCTGGCCTCGATCGCCAGCAGCCATGTCTCAAGCGTGCAAAGCCACGGCTGCGGGCAAACCATCGTGTGGCGCCATTTTTTGTTCCCCTGCACGTGACCCGAACAAAGGATCGGCAGCCGGCAGCGAGCTCAGGTGTCGTGGTTCCGGCTTTGGCCGACCCAGAAAGTGATGCAGCTTGGGACATCAGACAAGAACAAATGGCCGTTTTCATGGTGCACACAGGCCGGGCCCGAGTGCACCCGAGACTTTCGGTGGAGGGCGAGCCAAGGCCCGGCGCGCGCCTGAGCGCCCCGACACCTGCAGCACGGCACGGAAAGCTTGGGGGTCGAGCTTTCAATTCGCGTCCCGATCATGGCATCTGATCGTGAGACCCGACGCCAACTCAAATACAGAAGGAAGAAAGAGGAGGCCTGCATCTCTTCTCTCTTGCCGCCTTGACGACTCGCTCTGGGCCTCGCTAGCGCTACGTAATCACCGACTGTTTTGCTCGCCCGTTGTGCGACACTACCCCCACCCTGCCTTGACTCTCGACCCCTCGACCCAAAACAACGACACAATGCTCGCTGCCACACGCGCCTCCATCCGTGCCCCGGCCGTTGCCGTCCGCTGCGGCTCCACCTGGGCCCAGGTCAAGATGGGTCCCCCCGATCCGATTCTCGGCGGTACGCCCGTACTGCCCTTGTCCATCGTTACTCGCTGAGACTCACGATCATGAATCATCCAACGTGCCCCGACCAACAGTCACCGAGGCCTTCAAGGCAGACACCAACCCCAACAAGATGAACCTGGGCGTCGGTGCCTACCGCGACGACAACGGCAAGCCCTACGTGCTCTCGTGCGTGCGCAAAGCCGAAAAGGTGATCATGGAGCAGGGGCTCGACAAGGAATACCTTGGCATCACTGGCCTGCCCGCCTTCACGTCGGCCGCCGCCAAGCTCGCCTACGGCGACAACTCGGCTGTGCTTGCCGCCAAGCGCATCGCAGTGACACAGTCCATCTCGGGCACGGGCGCACTTCGCATTGGCGGCGAGTTCCTTGCTCGCCACTACCCGCTCGCCAAGCGCATTTACCTGCCCACCCCGTCCTGGGGCAACCACACGCCCATCATGCGCGACTCTGGGCTCGAGGTCCACCAGTACCGGTACTTTGACAAGCAAACCAATGGCCTCGACATTGAGGGCATGCTTGCCGACATCAAGGCCGCTCCCAAGGGATCCATCATCTTGTTGCACGCGTGTGCGCACAACCCGACTGGTGTCGACCCGACCGTCGAACAGTGGAAGGCCATCCGCCAAGTTGTCGAGAGCAACGGCCACTTTGCCTTCTTTGACATGGCCTACCAGGGCTTTGCCTCTGGCGACCCGCAAAAGGATGCCTTTGCCCTGCGCCACTTTGTCGAGGGCGATTCCGCCATTGCTGGCGAGGGCCGTCTTTGCCTTGCGCAATCGTTTGCCAAGAACATTGGCCTGTACGGCGAGCGTGTTGGCACATTTTCGATTGTGGGCGCCGACGCTGACGAAGCCAAGCGTGTCGAGTCGCAGCTCAAGATTCTGATCCGCCCAATGTACTCGAACCCGCCCATGCACGGCGCGCGCATTGTGTCGACCGTGTTGAGCAACCCAGACTTGCACAAGGAGTGGCGCGCAGAAGTCAAGACCATGGCCGATCGCATCATCACCATGCGCGAGCGCCTCTTTAACCACCTCGTCGACGATTTCGGCAGCAAGTTGCACTGGAACCACATCACGTCGCAGATCGGCATGTTCTGCTTCACCGGGTTGAAGCCCGAGGAAGTCGAGCGCCTCAAGTCCGAGTTTGCCGTTTACCTCACCAAGGACGGTCGCATTTCCATTGCCGGTATCTCGTCGCACAATGTCGAGTACTTGGCCAAGGCCATTCATGAGGTGACCAAGAACCGGTCCGCCTAAAACCGCAGCTTGATTGTTGATTTATCTTTCTCTGGCGTTTTTTTTTTTTTTTTTTGCTGTTCTTTTGTGTCCTTTTGGGATGTGTGAGCGCGCCGGTTGATGCGCGTGGATGTCTTTTGTCTCTTTTCCTCGCCATGTCCTCGAACCACCTCACTTGTCTTGAACTAGTCGTAGTTTGTTTTGTCAATTGGGAAATGAAATGTTGAATGCTTTTTCGCTTCTCCTCGCCCTCCCAGCGTCACTTCCCAGTCAGAGGCGTTGGCTTTTGGCAGGCGGGGGCCATGAGGAGCAGCCTCGATCGCCATCCATCCAGATGTTATGTACTTGGGGTTGCTGGCACCATGGCCATCTGGCTCATGCTGATGCGAAAACAGTCAAGAGACTCGCTATCAAGTCCAGAATGCATTATTTAAAATTGCTTTGAAGGAGACTTTGGTGCGAAAGAACGAGCAAACTTGATTGCAACAGTATTTAGTCAGGCAAAAGAAAATCACAAGCGTGGACAACAAAAAATGATAATGATAAAACTGCAACGATTCGTGCAATGATTTACTTACACACATGCAAGAAAAGACTAGATGCAGCCGAGCTCATTGATTCGTTTGATATCATGTTTACACGAGCATGGCACCTGCGCCCATTGCGGCAGCCACCACAACAACTCTGGCCCGGCCCTGTTGGACGCGGCGGCATTCTTCTTTGCGGCTCCGGTCGATGCAGGCGCGGCCGACGCACTCGTCGAAGTCTTGGCGGCACTCGTCGTTGTCGACGAAACAGTCGGGCGAACAGTCGTGGCAGACGTGGTTGCCGAGGCAGATGCACTCGTCGTGGTCGATGCTTGTGTTCCGGTGGCCGTTCCGGCCGTGCTGGTGCCGGTCACGGTGCCCGATGTCGTCACAGCGCTGCTGGATTGCTGGGCCCGCGCGGTGGGAGCAAAGGGGGCAAGGACAAGAGCCAGGGCGATGAGGAGAATGGGTTGGGTCTGGAAGCGCATGTTGAGTGGATTGGTGGTTGAGGTTTTGGAGTGAAGGTCTGATGGTTGTTGTTTGGTGTGTTTGTAAAGAGCCATCCCATCGAGTTTGGTGGTGGTGGCAATTGATCTTTATACTCGCGATGCTGTCCATGTACTGACCCTTACCAGTATTGCTCAGCAAATGGTTTGTCTCGCCAAGGCCGTGGATTACTTCAACGTGAGACACTTGAGCCTCGTCAATGGATCACCATCTCAAGCATCGGTTGAATCTTCCAGCCGTGGGAATGAGCCAAACGCGTCCAGTTTGGTCGTGAAGGCAAATGCAATGATGGCTGCGCCGATGTGACGCACTCGCAACAGCTGCCCTTCCAGGTAATCAATGTGGACATTCGGCATTTTATTGCTGTCGGAGTACCGGCAGAGGTTACTCGTCTGTTCTCACGTCAACCATAGCCAGGTTGTGTAGCCACCAACAGATCCGCGCAACGTTCACGGTACACCACAGGTTACCAAAACCACTTTGGAAGCTTCAATCCATATGAAATTGTTGGCTTACGCATTGGAGCGGCCACAATTCAAAGCCAGAATCCTCGTTGTTCCCATCGCACAGGAATGTCTCACGTTGTCATTTGCCATAATGGTCTTGTTGAGGTGGCTCCCGCCTACAAGAGCCGATTTCTGCAGCTGTTCACATACATGATATGGTTCAGGAGCATGTGAGAAAGATAAGAGTACATTTGGCAAGGAACCGGCCTCGCAAGACTTACATTTACAAGTACATGTACGCAACATGCGCGGTTCAGAATGAAACAACAATAAAATGACACAATTATTCACAGAATTTACAATGCATGCTTACATGAGATCACGCCAACATCATACCGGCACCCATGGCAACAGCAACAACGGCTGCGCCAGCATGCGTGCCGGCATTCACAGCACCAGCACCGTTTCCTTGAGGTTGCGATGTTTTCGCGGCGGGCGGAGCAGACGACGTCGAAGTTCCCGAGGCCCTGGTTGACGAAGAAGTCGTTCGCGCGGACGTTCCGGTGGTCAAAGTACCCGTTGCAGCTGGCGCGGTTGCGGATCGGGTCGTGGAGATGCTCGACACGGACGGAGTCTGTGACGCAGCAGAGGATGACGAGCTCGCGTCCGAAGCTTGGGCGACGACGGTTGGAGCAAGGGAGGAGATGGTGGCAATAAGCGCCGAGAAGACGAGAGCGACGGTGACGGTTGAGGAGCGCATGTGGCGGATCGGTGGTATGTTGGTAACGGAGTGGGTTGACGAGGGAGGTCTGGTCAGGAAAGACGTGTTCGGTGGTGGTGGGGGATCGTCCCTTTTGTACCCGGAGAGTCTTGTACCGCCTGGTTGTCCACCCTGATACCCTGATCCGATGGTGAGGGCGGCGTTGTCTTTGGCTCTCGGCGGGCATGATGGAAACGAACGCGTCGTGAAGTCGCTTTCCACTTTTGTTCGTGATCGATGGGCTGATTGGCGGCTGCACGGCTTGCTCGCAATCGCCACTCCCGTTGCCCTTGCGACGGACGGCGAGTGACTCGTAAATACGACAATCGCCCCAGGGACATGCCTGATTCTATAGGGCACAGGTACTGGGGGAAGGACCATGTCAGCAGCAACAACCATGAAGGGTATTGGCGAGCCATGCGGTATTTGGCGTGGTCATGGCCACTCAACCCATCTTCAACCACAATGAACAGGGATGGATGCAAGTCGAGCCAAATCTGCTACTTTTCGACTGCGCGATTCATGCACCCGACACTTGTCGGACGCAGCCAGCTTCCAGTTTGTTGCGCTTGTTCTCGTCCGTATGCATATGTATTGCATTCAATGCGGAGGTTTCCTTCAAACCATGATGATGATTTACATGACATGTATATATGTACAAGCTGCACGGAAACGTTACAGGGCCAGCCTGTCCTCATGTAACTCCTTCGAGAGAAGCAACCTTTCCTCCACTCGTGAGCGAATGACAGTTACGCCAACAGCCCAGCTCCAAAAAGTGCCATGATTACCACAGCTTGGCCTGGGACGATTCCCACACGCAACCACCGCGCTCGACTTGGAAGCTGACTGCGCCGCGCCTGTTGCCTTGGCTGCAGCCGACCCCGTCTCAGTGGCCGGTTTGGTCGCCGCTGCCGTTGCAGTTGCGGATCCGTGACCATCGTGACCGTCGCCTTCGCCAGGGTGGTGTGCAACGACGAGTGAAGTGCAGGTCGCAAGCAGCAAAGCAATGAGAATGGTCGAGGAGTGCATGGTCGTGAACGAGACTTGTGCGAGACTGCGTGTGTGCGTGGATGGATCGATTGGTGAAGATCTGGCCTGAGTTAGTGGTGGTTGTTGGTGATGAAGAGCCATTGCCGACGGGTCAGCACCTGCGTATTTATAATAACGAAGAAATCTTGGTTGACCGACACCATTGCTTCTCGTTTCTGTTCCATTTATTGACAATGCCGCCGCGTGTAAACGCGTTGCTAACTTGCTGTTCCTTCAGAACAGCTGTCTAATGGAATAATAGTCTCATGACTCAGATCATTACCCAGGCAGGACCCAGAATCGGTAGATACTGGTGTTCGGGTTCTGCACAAACCTTTCACACACATCCGAACGGCCATGACCCACAACCGAAAGCAAGTGTCATGAACACGGTTGACGAAGGGAAAGGACGTGGACAATGCGATTCACAGTCGCTTCGCAGACAGGCAGACAAGCCACAGCGACGGCGGCAAGGCCATGACAAAGAGTTGGGGGCGCCATAACGCCGATGCTGTTGCTTTGACCAAGTGTTAGCTTCCATCTTCCAAAAAGGCAGGAAAAGCAGGCCAACTTGCTGCAATGTGTGAGATGCTGAAAGGTGAAAAACGATGCATGGCAAAAACAGGAAGCATTCATGCATTTGTCATGGTAGCATTGTAGTTGCATCGCTCGCTCGGCACGCAAGAACACAAAACGACTCTTACACGCGGGAGGGGTACAACATCTAGTCATCGGGAAAAAAGTGCACGGACATTAGTTGTGCATCTGGAGAGTGCAACAAACAAAATCAATAAAGCGTGGACGTACAACGCGGGCGCGGGCACCGAACGACTTGGGGGGAACCGTGTTCTTGAAGAGAACCTTGACCACACCCGAGTTGCCGTGAGGGCGGGAGATGCGGCCCCACATGACGCGGACCTTGGAGCCGTTGATGGCACGCTCGGCCTTGTAGACGTAGGCAACACGCTTGCCGAGGTAGAACTCAGTGTCCTCCTTGGTGTTGACGCCTTCGACGCGGAGCAAGACCTGGTTGGTCTGCTGGTTGCGCTGGGAACGCTTGTAGCCGAGAATGCGGGCCTTGGAGTAGAGACTGGGGAGACGTGGGTTGGGCATGGTGCAGCGTGCAAGGTGTTAGATTGACGTTGGATTCTGGGTGCAATGATAGTTTCCCGGAATGTGTTTCCCAGGCCCATGAACCATCTGCCGCCGCTTGACAGAAATATCCGGTTGTTACGACGCTTGGTTCGAACGACAAGTCGTTGGGGTCGGAAAGGGGGTGGCAAAGTCTGCCGAAGGTTGATGGCGGGACTCATGGGTTTCAGGGCAAATAGCGGTCGAGCAGAGGTTCGGCATGCAATTAGGAAGGTATGCGTCGGGTCCGAAAGTTGCATAGGCGAAATGACAGCTCACGTGAAGCGGGCGAGAAACGGCGGGAACAGGTTGCGTTTGGAAAGCGGCGGCAGCTGGTTCATGGTATCTGGATCGACGACATGGCGGGATGATTCATGGCAGATGAAATGCATTGATTCTTACCGGACAGACATCGTGGTTGCTTTGCGAAGTCACGGAGGATGACTATAGGCGAAAAAGGGTGGACACACGCTGCTGGCTGTTGCCTGCGATTCTGAGTGGATTGTGGATGGCCGGTGTGGCGTTCAAGGATCGCCGTGGGTCGCCGATCCACCGCGCGCGCCTTGTTCGCAGGTTCGATTGCGCGTCGAGACTTGACTGCCACTGTATCGATCATGCTTCCGTGGATTATATATACTTGCGGAAATATGACAACGGCCCGGCCAAAAAAGGACCGCACGGGTGAAAGAAATTAAAAATGAAATAGCCTCATGAAAAGTAAAACAGTCACTCTGTTCATCCTGTACTACAAGCAAACTGCTACTCTACCCAGACCTTGGCATCATGACTGGCACTACTGGGACAAGCATCAACCGGACCCTTCAGGAGATTCGAGACCCAACGATTTATGGTTTAACCATCTTCAGCTTTTTATTGGCGATCACCATGGTGGTGACAGCCATGTATCAACTATGGATGCGGAAAACCAAGTTCTATGTCGCTGCCGTCGTTTTGACGCTGCCACAATTCATTGAGAATGCCGTGTACTTATCGTCCTACCACGGTGTTGCCCACACAGTATGTCGTATTGCTCCTGTTCCCACTGGAACCATTGGTCGTCTGGCTCACCCGACTTGCACACGGCAGAACCTTTATCTTGTTGTTCGCATGTATTCGCCAATCTTGACAATGGCCATGCTCTCCTCGCTTTCAATTGTCCGATTTCGATGTGCGTGAATCATACCCGCTTGCATTCACTTCACCATTATTCATCAAATGTCTGATCAATAGTCTTAACGGCTCACCGACAACTCAAGTTCTTCACCAACCATATCTATCACGGCTTCCTGGGCTTTATTGGTCTCTTAACGCTCGTCACAATTAGCGTCATTGCTGCATCGTACATTGAGCAAGCCAGTGACCCGTACTTCACCGCCCATCCATACCGCCGCCTAATGCCCATGGTCTTTATGACACTGGCGACCATCACAGATATTGCGTTCAGTTTTCTCGGCTTTGGATTTTTGTGGAAAGCGCGCGCCAAGATTCTCGCAAGGAGCAACCCAAGCGACCCGAATCGGTCTGGGATGGTGTCTTCGTCGCCAAGTGCGGGAAAAGCGACGAATGGAAGCACTGACGAACTGTCCACAGTGAGTGCAGCTGGACAGCAAGCAACAGGCGGAGGGGCACGCGTCGAGCCAAGTTCCTCTAGCCTGCAGCAACCGCAGGTGAGCAAGTCAAATATGGAGTTGTCATCGCCGGCGAAAAAGAGCAGTAACAAGGCTGGACTCAAGCAGGCAATGAGCGAGTTGCTCGTTGCCATGGCCGTCATGTTTATATCGCTGTTTGGTGGCATGATTACGTTTGGCGTCAGTGCTGGGAACATGCTTGGAGACACCATTAGCGGGCTGTTTCTGCGGCTGTACTTGCTGCCAGCCATCATTTCCTGGACGCTGCTCGTGCGGATTACCCAAGCGACCAAATTGTGATAATGAGGCACAGTGTTCATAGGTTTGTACGCTTTGGCCACTTTGCACACGTATATCATGCATACCTCGTTGAATCCTATAAATATTTCATGGAAGAACACATTCTATTTTGCGTGTATTGCGTACAACACCATGGAAAATGGGCAACAGGGGCTAGGTATTGCGATGATATACAATAGTAAACCCAGCATCAAGAGGGAAGAACGTGAATAATCACACGACTGCGGCAAGCTCCAACTGAATCTCATCGAACGGCTCGACCCGAACCCAAAAGTACGCCCGATGAGCCGATGCGCCCGCCTTCTCCTCTTGACTCTCGGAGACATGGTCATCTCCAACTCCATTTTCCACATCACTTGCTCCTTCTTCGTGCTCGAACGCAGGATCCTCATAATCATCCGCAACTTCAGTCGGCTCATGCGCAACCGTTGCTGCTGCCGCTGCGCGTGGTATGTCGGCCTCTAACCACCTCCTTTCGGCCCACGGGTACTTGTGCGGATGCAAGATATCGTCCACAACCCGATTCACATTCTTAAAGACGCGCACCTCTGTCCTTGACACGAGCTCGACGACCGTGCTAAACAAAGACTCCTCTGCCCTCGTCGTGACTGTCTTCCTGCCACCCAGCTCCTTGGCCCTCGCATCGCCTACGGTCGCCGTCTGCAACCCGCCCACCAAATCCCGCATCACCTTATTCCGCAAAATGGACTCAAGGTCGCCATGGGCCGTGGCCACCATTCCCTGCACGCGCGTCACGACCGATCGCGCGGCCGCGACTTCCTTTGCGTCCGAGATTTCGTCAATTGCAACGAAATCAGGCGTGTGGTTTTGCACGGCTTCAAGCAAAACTTCAAACTGGCGCGCGCGGTCGCGGACTTGCATGCGGCGAGCCTTGTGAAGGAGAAGTGTTTAACGTCGCCAGGCCCGCCAACTTCATTGGACGTGTCGACAATCATGACGTTATTGCCCTTGTCTGAGAGGCGGGCGACTAGGTCCCGCAACGTGTGCCTAGTGACGAGGTGGTTATCGAGTCGATCAGCCTAGTGTACTAGACAGCTCGGTGAAGTTAAGAAAGAAAACAAAGCATACGTCTTGCCGCTACCAGGTTTGCCCAAGAGCAACACGGATTCGCCTTCCTCGACCAAATCCTGCAACATCTGACCAACTCCCTCGCCGGGCGGACACGCTCGACCCACGCGAATGGTCAACCCAACCGCCTCACCGTTGCGATTTGGGATCCAACTGATGCGATGCAATTGTCCGTTGATTCCTCCACGGCGATCCGACGAAAACGTGCGCCCGTTCACGATCGAGTCCAAGTCTTTCTCAGTCACAATCCCAACATGATCCAAGTCAATTGCAGTCTTTCCCTGCGCAAAGAAACGCAGGCGTGGCGGCTCGCCAAGGTCCAAAATGACTTCGTTGAGCGTCTCGGTGGCGTCCGGAATGGCCTGGATTGCTTCCCGGACACGCTCAGGAAGCAGGGACATGAGGTCGGCCACTTCTTTCTGTGTCTTGTCCATGAACTGGTCGTGCACGCGTTGCAGTTGTTGTGAGATGCCGCCGAGCCCGACGGCCGGATCTGAGGACTTGTCACCGTCACCCTCGTCAGTTCCATCCACGGCACTGTTGCTGGCGGTGGTGGTGGACGTCGGATACCGCCACACAATCTTGGACTGAGCGTCGAATTTGGCTTGCACTGGGACGTGTTTTGGCAATGCCGGGTTGGGCGACCACCCGTCCCCGAGGCGAAGTTGCGACACGGCCAAGAAACTGCGGGCGCGGCGCAACCAGGTGATGAGCTCGGTGATGCGCGCTTCCATGGCCGTGAATGCGCTAATGAGTTGATCTACATCGTGCGCCGCGGCACGCGCGAGCGCAATGGTGTCAGAATGCAAGTCCCAGTACCGCTTGCTCACCACTTGATCAAGGTCCATCTTTCTGGCCCTCTCCTCGGCCTGTGTCGCCCATGCAGCCACCTTGCTCCTGGCCCCGTTTGTCGGCAATTGGCACGCGTGCAGCGCAAGGTTCAAATCCACACTGGCCGCATACTGACCCACATCGCTCTTCTTTCCGACCATGGGCGCAATCAACCGGACCATTTGCGCCTTGGTCATCTTGATCCGCTCGCCAACGTGACCCAACACGTCAACCATGGCCAGCACCCCCTGTGCTTCGCGCGACACGCGCGACCATTCCGTGTACAATTCGGCGACATCGTAGACACTGTCGGCGGGCATCGGAAACCCGAGCTGGAACTCGAGCGCTTCGGCAAGACGTGCGCCCGCGTGCACCACGAGCGTCGGCGCGTATTGCAGGACGCGGCGCAGTTCGTGCGTCATTGGCTCAATGTCGTCGGGTGGCGAGCGCCCAAAGTCCCAAATGACAACGAGTGATTTGGTTGGGAGCGCTGGGTAGGCCAGCGTGACGGCGTCGAGGGCGACTACGGACGGGCGGCGAGTGAGGTCGCCAAGGCCACCGACGGCCAGGTGGGTGCGCGGGAGCGAGATGAGGTGGTTGGCAAAGTAAATGGCTTTGGAGGCAGATTGGACGAGGTAGACGTTGCAGCGCGTGGACGAGATGAGTGAGGGAATGCCCGTGTTGAATGGATCCACAGTGGCGACGTTGTGGGTTGGGGTGGACGGGCGATGAGGCATGTCGCCATTGTTGTTCTTGTTGAAATTGAGTGAAGGTGAGCCAAATACATTGTCCAAGGGTGAGGACGAGTAGAAAGTGGGTGGAGGCGCGTCCGCAGTCGGCGTGTCAAATAAGGACGAGGCACCATCATGGCCTGCCGGTGAGAAGTGGGACGTCGTCGCCGGCGCAGGCGGTTTAGCTGGTGAGTCGTCCCAGACGTCGTCAAGTCCGCTGTTATCGGCAGATGTATCGACAGCAGCAGTGTCGGCAGGTCGAGCGGCAGAGGACGGTGTTGGAAGTGGGTACTTGAGGGCGAAATTGAGAGCCCTGCTGGCGAGCTGATGAGGAGAATTGAACATGATGGTCGACCACTCACTCATGGGCTTTCCCGACCCGACCGCATTCAACTTGACGGCCGCCCGGCCCTTGCGCTCATACACGGTAAAGAAGAGCGAGAACCTTGGCAAGACATCGTGCAGAGTCCCCTGGACCGATCCCGAGACAAACGCCGGATGCGAGGCAAAGAACTTTTGCAGCGGATCCAAGTACACGGATCCCGACTTTGTTGTTGCCGTCCGCTCCGTGAGGTAAATGTAAACGTCGAGGGCCAGCACTTCTGGGAGGCGGGCGAGCGGCTCGTCATTTGTGGGCACACGGCACAATTGGACCGAGGGCGAGTTGCGGTCCGACATGGACATGAGAACGGACGGAACGAGCTTTGTCAGCCGGGTCACGGTGCCTGCGGCGGCCTGGAAGAAGGGCAAGGGAGCCAGGGCATCCTCGAGGACAGCGCGCTCCATGATGGTCTTTGGCAGCGGGAAGGCTGCAACAATGGCCTTGAGCAGGTGGCCAGACGCAAACGAGTCCAAGTAGTCTGCGGTTGGCGCCATGGCTGATGTGCTTGTACTGTTTCTGCAGTCGAGTCTGTTTGAGTATTCTGAGTGTCTGTATTGAATTGCATGCATGGATCATTGATATCGAGTTCCTGTGGTTGCCAGCGGCTGGCCTGGCGGGATGGGTGACGGACCAAGTCATTTTTCAGCAAGCCTGTCGCGTCCCGTCCCGTGTGTCAGACTCTGAAGAGCTCTCGATGTATTCATACAGGGCGAGTCAATAGGAAGCAAATTTGGGTTGGCAATGCATGTAATTTCATATTCACAAGCGAAAATCCACACTCTGGTACGGTACGGCCAACGCAACAAGAAAAAATAGCGAGAAATCCAATCCACCTCTCACACAGAGACTTGAGGCGAGACTCTTACTCCTTATCTTCTTCCATATACTCTGGGTTCTTGCGTACCACCACAAACCCTTCCACCACGGGTGTCAGCGTCACAAACTCCTCAGTGGCCAACTCTGCCCTTTCGCCATACGCCATGAGCACGGGCGTGTTGTGGGTCTGGAAGCCCGTGATGGTCTTTGGCCGCCCGGCCTGCCCAACCACATCGACGGCCTGGCCCACGCGCACCGACACCGACTTTGGCTTGAGCTCCTCGTCCAGCACAAGCAGCATGCGCGGATACATGGCCGATGCCAGATGGTACAACATCCAGTGCGATTTGCCGAGAATCGTGTGCTTTGCATCCGTCATGGCCACCAGCACGGTGAGCAGCCCGCCAAGGGCCACGCGCGACAAGAGCGACCGGTTCGTGTGATACGGGTTCACCGTGACCGTACCCTTGCCCATGTGCACCATGCCTTGGGCTACACGCACCATAAACAGACAACTCGGGTCCTTGTTGTAGTAGCTGGCCAACTGCCGCAACATTTGCGCCAACCGGGCATTGTTTGTACCTGCGCCGACCATGCCCATGGCGAAAATGGCATTGACGGCCACCTCAATATCGTGATCGTGCGAAAATTTGGACAGCGTGTCGAGTACCGTGACGACCGGGTTGCTGGCACACTGCAGGGCAATGGCCAGCGGCACGCACTTGCGAATGGCGGGCGTACCATAGTGCATAAGGTGGTTGTAGGTGCGCAACATCATTTCCGCACCCACGTCCTCGCCCATAGCAACCATGGCCATGCCCAGCACAGCGAGCCCCTGCCAGTCGGCGGCGGCCGCCTCGGCGGCTTCCTTGTCCTTGGACTCCTTTTCTTTGGCATCCTTCTTGCTCGCAGCGGCACCCCCTTCGGCCGCCGCAGACGTGGTCGTTGTGGGCACCGACAATTGCTCCGAGCATAGCCGCGTCATTGCCTGCACCTTCAACACATTGCCCGTGCCTGCATACGCACACGTCTCCACAAGCACCTGCCAGGGCCGGGACATTGGGCTCTCAATGGCCTTGAGCGTCTCGACGGTCGCCTCGCACGCCTCTTGCTTGCCCAAGTACAAGAGCGCCAATCCCAAGCCCATCAACTTGTGCTTTGCGGGAGCGGCCGCGCTCTTTTCGGGATGTTCCATGAGCACTTGCAATACTTGACTGGTCAAGTCACCGTCGCACGTGCCGCTGAAAATCAAGCCGAGGGCGAGCGCCGCGTGGCACGAGATTTCGCCATTGTCGACCAGCAGCGGCGAAAGCAATTCGCCAACCTCGGCCTTTGCGGTCCCGGCATACGCAATGCCCAAGCCCGTGATGGCGGCCAGTCGGGTGGCCGTGGACCCTTCGGTCAAGTGCTCGGCAAGCAGGGCCATGGCAGGTTCGTTCTCGTCGCGGACATTGGCAGACACGAGCCCGACGGCCAAGAGTCCGCCGGCCTTGATGTTGTCGTCGGTCGAGTACATGTACTTGTCAATGTGCGTGAGACCGCCCTGCACGTCCCAAAGCATGAGCATGCCGAGCGAGGCCGTTGCAGACACCATGGCGTGGTCCTTGTTCTTGTAAATCCATTGTGGGTCGTCCACCAGCATGAGCTTGTCCTTTGCAAATCCGCAGTTGACAAAGGCATTGACGAGCGACGATGCCAGGTTTTGCTTGGCAGAGTCCATGGTCATGGCCGAGTTGCGCGCCTCGAGGTGTGTCTTGTAAATGTCGTCGGGTGTCTTTGGATCCGTGATACCCAGCTCTTGCGCGAGCGCCAGAAAGTGTTCCGAGAGCTTGGTGTTGGCCAAGATTTCCTGCTCCATGTCGTCGTCGGTGGCCACCGTGGCGGAATGCCGGGCAAGCATGTAGGCCAACTGCTTGCGGACCACGGGGTCGGTGCACGCCTCGAAATCTTGCTGCATGAGCTGCTTGTCGTCCAAGCGCATGGCAAGCACGAGCGCCTCGGGCACTTGGCCCACGTTGCGGTAAATGGCGTGCGCGGCCCGCAACACCGTCTCGTCCTCTGGGTAGGGCAAGTAGGGCACGCACGAGATCATGTACAGGCCCACGCGTGCCACCGTGTTCTTGTCCACGTGTGGGACGAGCCGGTCAATGACTTCGAGTTCCAAGAGCAAGTCGACGGCGTCGGCTTCGGCATTGTGTTTGAGAAAGAAGGGCGTGATTTGGTCGGCGAGGGCGAGCAGGTCGGCAACTTGCGCGTCAGCGTCGGCCGCAATGCGTGCAGCGTATTCTTCGCCAATTTCGGCGGCCAAGTGACTGTGGAAAAAAAAAAAAAAAACGATACGTCGGCAAAAACACGAAAACAACAAAAGAAAAAAAGAGACAACATTAGAACATACCGGACGTATTCGTGGCCCCAGGATCCAACCTCATCGGACGTGCCCAAGAGACGGTACTTGATGGAATCACGCACGCCCTCCTCGGCATACGTCATGCCAAGGACCGAAAGCACATCGGCCAAGAAGAGCTTGTCCTCGGACTGTGGCCATTGGTCGTAGCACAGCTTGAGAGACGGGTAGTGCGGGCGCAGAAACTTGAGGGGTTTCGGGACCGAAGTCATGGACGACGTCGAGGACCGGATGAGTGTGCGAAGCGACTCGAGGGCCGGGCGGTGGAGTTTGCGGTCGGATTCGGTGAGGCGGAGGACGAGGAGGTCGAGCTCGTCCTTGAGCTGCTTATCTTCCTCGGACTGGGCGGTGTACGCGTTTTTGTTGTGTACGTGAGTTGTGAGTGCCAGTGACTTTTTGACAACAGCGATAGCGATGAGTAAGGCAGGTGACAAGGGGTACGTACGAGGTCGTCCTCGGGGAGCGTGTCGGCCTGGGGCTTTCCCGAGTCCACGTGGGGCTTGCGCTGCTCCTTTTGCGGGTCGTCGTTGGAGACGGGGTCCACGTTGACAATGTCCTTTTCCTTGTTGGTCATGGCTGGCGATGTCGGTGGTGGGGCTGGACGCGGCGATCAGGGCAGGGGGTGAGGCGGAAGCGAGGGTTGGCAGCAGAGCGCGTGAATTCGGGTGCCGATGGTTGGTTGTTGCGAATGCGTCGAGTGCGGAATGCAATGCGTCGAGTCAGGGCGCGGATCAATATGCTGCAATATTGGCCTCGGTCGTGCATGTGACTTGTGTGACTTGTGTGACTTGTGTGACTTGGCTGTCTTACAGCGAGCGGCCGTCGATCAGTCGTGGCCGTAAGAGTGTCTGTCGAGCGATCTGACAAGTGATCACACTTTGCCAGCAGATGATACAGCCGCCTGTCTCGCGCCTTGTCAATACTCATGATGTGTGTTATGGACGCTAACCGAACAAGAAGCCATGACGACTCGATCCAAAGCCAAGTCGCAATCAGCAGCAGCGGCCGCGGCGGCCAAGCCTAACCCCTCTGCCCAAGCCCAAGCTCGCACTCGCACCCACACCCGCACCCACCCCGACCCGACCGCGAAGGACGACTCGGCCAATGAAGACGACGACAACGATGACTCATCGTCAACCCAACACCAAGAGTCGCTGTGGTCCTTGCCCTCTCAGTCGCAACAGCTGCAACACCCGCAACACCGCCCCGGCCAGCCGCGCCGCCTCGACTTTACTCTGTCGATCGTGCCACGCTCTGCAACAAAGGACAAGGCCATCCCGGCCTCGGACCTCGTCAAGCGCCTCAAGACACTCAACGACGCACTTAAGGCCCTTCCACAGGAGGCCACTGACACGCAATCGTGCGATAAAGTGGCACAAGACTTGATCCACGCCTCGGTCTTGCACCACCGCGACCGTGGCGTCAAGATCCTGGTGGCCTGCTGTCTTTCCGAGATTCTCAGGCTGTACGCTCCCGAGGCGCCGTACGATGACGATCAGCTCAAGGTACTTTTGCTTTTTTTCAAGCCTTTCATCGGACTCTACTTGTTGCCGCACATTTGCTCACACACGTGCAACCGTCTCGACAAAAAACAGGACATTTTTGATCTGTTTGCCAACCAATTCCAACACCTCAACCAGCTCGACAACAACCCATACCATGCCTTTTACCTGCAACTCCTCGCGTCGCTCGTGGCCGTCCGCTCCATTTGCATCGTGGCCGACCTCGACACGGCCGAGGACCTGACTTTGCTCTTCTTTTCGCACTTGCTTACAAAGCTCCAACCACAACACCCGCCGCACGTTCACAAGCACGCGGCCGACCTGCTCATCACTCTGATTGCCGAATGCCCAACCATTCCGCTCGAGGCCGTCGACCTGCTTCTCGACGCGGCCGTGCCCTCCTCTTCCTTGTCCCACGACCATGCAAATTCGGACGCGTCGTCGCCAGCCGACGACTCGCCCGGCGTAAACTGGCCTTGGCCGTGATCCGCGACGCCGGCCACCTGCTGCACAAGCCCGTTGCTCAATCGTTCATGGACACGCTGCTCACGGCAGCCAAGGCCGTCCATCAACGCACCACCAGTGCCACCCAAGCACTCGCCGCATCCACGCAAGCACACGCGCGCATGTCTGCCCTGTATCCGCTGTCGCCCAAAATGCTGCTCAATGTGATCCCGCAGCTCGAAGAAGAACTGGTGGCCGAACACGTGCCCTTTCGCGAATTGGCACTGCGCACCCTGGCCGCCATGGCTCAATTGCCCAGCATGGTTGCCCCCCGCTGGTGCGCGAGTACCCGAGTGCGTGGCGCGCGTGGTGCGGGCGGGCGGTCGACAAGGTGCCGAGCATGCGCTTGCTGTGGCTGGCACTTGTCCCGGCGTGTACAACGCACATGCACACGGTGAGGCTGTTGCGGGTGACTTGAATGCCGCACTGGTCAAGCTCTTGTTGGATCCAGATGAAAAGTCCGCGGCGCAGCATGCAGTGTCTTTGGCCAGGGTAGGCTCGATTTTGATGTGGTGCGCAAGACGGCCAGTGCGGCCGTTTGGGATGCCCTTGGCAGTCGGATTCGGGACAAGCGCGCCAGTGTTCGGTTGGCGGCCGTCAAGGCCGCCGGGTACGTGTGGCGCAGGGTCATGCACGTGGTGTTGCCGTCCAAGGCGGTGCCTGCCGCCACCGACACGCAGGCTGCGGCAGCAGCAGCAGCAGCCAGGCAGGCAACTGCAGACTCGCAGCGCATTGAGCCGCCCACGCAATCGTTTCAGGTGCACCACACCAACCTCGATGCTGACGAAATCAACAAGCTCATGGCCACGTTTGCCTGGTGTCCGCGCGACCTGCTCGGGTCTGCCTACCTCAACGACCCCGAGCTCACGGCCATTCTCGAAAACCTGCTCATCGAATCGGTCGTGCATCCAAAAGAGCCCGGGCAAGCCACGGGCAACAAGAACGCAGGCGGCATGGGCGCAAGTGAATGGGAGCTAGCCACGGACCGCCTGCTGTGGTTTCTGTCGGCCATCCTCGACGACGACCACGCCAAACGCGCATTTGTGGCCGTGCTCAAGCGCCAATCCGTGACTGCCACTGAAACCCTGGCCCTGCTGGATCTCGCCAAGCAATACGCTGCGCTTGAAGGCACGCAGCAGCGCGGTGACTTGCAGTTGCGCATCAATCGCATCATTCAAGCCATGGCCGCGCGCTTGCCCGATGCGCCGCGCGCAGAGCAGGCGCTCAATGCGTTTGTCAAGGCGTACGATCCGAGCTGGGGAGCCGCGCTCACGTCGCTGAGTCAGTGGAGTGACCGGGATTTCGCGCAGGTCAAGCGCACGGCAAAGGATGTATTAAGGACCATGGAGGCGGCCATGCCCGGATCGATGCAAGTGCTGGGCATTGTGGCAAGGCGGATGGCGCCATTTATTGTGAGTCACGAAATGGTACCGGGGTTGATTGGCCGGATTTCCATTGCTGCGGCTGCGGGGGCGATGGCCGAGAATGACGACGACGAGGAGGAGGATAACGGCGGCGGGGAGGAAGGTGGGTGGGCGGCCAGGCTGCGCGCAACGGCCATGTGGGTGCTTGATGTGCTTGCGCGCGAGTTTCCAGATGTGGTGGCCAAGTATGCCGGGCACGTGTTGCAAGTGCTTGATTCGGTCCTAGATCGCGCCGCCGTCCTCAATGTGCTTGCCCGCGTCGAGTGCAAAGACCTTACGACGCGCCAGATGGATCGGCTCAAGGGCCTTGCCGAAGACTACCCACTGCTTGCTCCGGCCATTGGCGCCTTGCTTGCGCGCGGCAACCACGTGGGTGCGTGCGAGGACCTCGTCATGTATGCAGCCGACCAGGTGATCAGTCAGGACACAAATGCCGAAATTGCGGCGGGCGCGCTCGGCATGTTGGCAAAGATTGTCAAGCATCAAGTGCACACGTACGAAGACATGCCACAGGGTGTGGATCGTGTCACGGCACGCACCGTGTGGTGGTTGATGCGCGAGTATTCGGCCGTGGACATGGGCGGTGCAGGCGCTCTGGATGCTCGCACGTGGGTCGAGCCGGGCGAGCGGCCCGCAGAGACGCGCGCTCAGGTGGCAGCTATCAAGCTTTTGACGAATCGTGTGGTGGCTCTGGGTAATGGCGCATCGACGCACGATTTGGCGCGCCAGGCTCTGGTTCCGCTGGTGAGTTTGCTCGACAAGGTGCTCTCGACGCGTGGGACACTGGATTTGGCCGATTTGCCCGAGTTCGCGGCATCGACATTGCGGTTGGTCGCGGGACGCGCCGTGCTCAAGCTTGCGCGAACGCGCTCGCTTGCAGATCGGATCCCCGAGCACTTGTACTTGCACACGGCCATGCTTATTGAAGATCCCGTCCAGCAAGTTCGGGTGCAAATGCTCGCCAAGGTCCGCGGCCTTCTTGCACTCATGCAGGTTTCAGCCCGGTGGGTTCCGCTAGTGGCATTGGCGGCCAACGATCCCGACGACCTAACCAAGCAATCTGCGGCCGCACTACTCAAGGGCATGGCCCACAATCCGACATTGGCCAGGGGCGTTGAGCTCGCCTTGCCGCGGCTCGTCCACGTTGTCGCGCATTTGGTGCCGCCAGGTGCCGTGCTCGAGGGCGTGAGCGCAAGTGCGACGGCAAGCGCAGCTGCCGCGGCCATCAAGACGGTTGCGGCGCCCATTGAGTTGTATTTGGATGCCGTGATGCGTGCCGAAAGCGTCGCGACCTTGTTCCACGTGCTCGTCAAGATCAAGGAACACAAGGCCAAACATCCCGTAGCGATGCACGAGCTGCCGACCGCGGCACATGAAGCGGACGCCGACCTGGGTGACGGGTCATCCCAGGCCGACCGGCTCGCAACCGGTATCAACACCAACGCGTACGCCCTGGCCGAGTACGCTACAAAGTACCTGCGCGACCGGTGCAAGTTGCACGGGTGGCCCATTGCCACGGTGCCCAAGGCCACTGATTTGCCCAGGGACTTGTACGTTGCGCTGGATCGTACCGAAGCAGTGGCCAACACGAAAAAGACGTACTTGGCGCCGGCCGTGACTGCATCGGCATTGGCTGCCGCGGCGGCGGCTGGCGGTGGGGCGCGCAAGTCGGCTACCAAGCGGACGCGCAAGCAATCGGCAGGCGGAGATGCGGATGAGGGAGAGGACGAGGAAGCGGATAGCGACAAGGGCAGTGCGCCGACGACCCCGGCAAAGGCAAAGGCAAAGGTCAAACGGCCCGTGCGGCCTGCACGGCCTGCGGGCAAGGCGTCGGCGACCAAGCGTCGCAAGACGAGCAAGGATGGTGACGACCACGATGACGATGACGAGGTCGACGAGGACGTAAACGGAGGCGAGCCCGAGAGACGTAAGAGCGGTCGCGTGCAGCGCAAGTCGTATCACGAGCCCGGCTCGGATGATGAAGATGCCATGGATGTGGATGGCGAGGAGGAGCCCGAGAGACGGTCACCCGCGGCCAAAAAGGCAAAGAAGGCAGCGGCAGCTGCCGAGGAGGAGAGTGGATCAGACACCGAGTAAAACAAGTTGCCAATCGCCGCTCTGATTTTGTCGTGTTTTGCGTGACCTCGCTGTTGCATACATACGTTTTTTGTATGTATTTCGTTCAACGATACCGGTTGCGTCAGTGACCGAGGCTCTTGAACGGTGCGAGCTCGGAATCAGAAATATCCATGTGTATGTGTATTATTTATCAATCAATTGTAAAGCCTACGGATCCAACAAAAAAAGAAAAAGAGAACGACACCAAGAGTGACAAAAAAAAACGGCGCCAAAAGAATATAAAAACACGAATGCCAACATGCACAAACGTTTCAACACAAGCAACGTCGAATAATTTACTTCTTGGTCTTTTTGACATACTTTTTCCTCCCCGCCGTCCCCGGTGCCCCTGCATCAAACGTGAACCCAAGCCCGCCGGCCTGCTGCCCTTGAGGTGTCGCCGGCATGCCCGAGGGCCCGCCGGGCCCGCCAGGTCCGCCAAACATGCCCGGCGCGCCTGGCGTTGCCATACCCCCATGCCAGTGCCCGCGCCAAACCCGGGCGTCGCCATGCCCGTCCCAAACCCAGGCGTGGACATGCCGGCACCGCCGCCAAATCCGGCCGACGCACCAGGTGGCTCAAATCGAGGCGTCACGGGCGGCCCGGGGTTGGCATTCGATTGGCCAAAGTTGAACCCTGTGGCTTGCGGGGCTTGTTGCTGGTTGGCAGCACCAACGCTGAATCCGGTCCCCGCTTGGTTGCCAGTGTTGCTGTTGGCGGCGCCAAATCCGTTGCCGCCGCCATTGCCGAACAATCCGTTCGCGCTCGCGGGCGGTTGTGCATTGGCCTGGCCAAACGTGAACGGCGCCGGTGTCGATGGCGCGGCGGGCGCCGGATTCCCGTTGTTCGCACCTGCAGGCGTGCCAAATGAAAACGAAAACGTGCCAGGCTGTTGCGCTTGCTGCTGAGCGGGCGGTTGGGCAGCTCCAAAAGCCGGGAGCGTTGGTTGGCGCGGTAAATGAGAATCCAGGGGTATTTTGGGGCGGTGCATTGGCCGAGTTTGATCCCGCGCCAAACGAAAATGCAGTTGTTGGTGGAGCTGGCGGCGCAGACGTGGCCACGGGCGGCACCGACGACGCCGCGCTCGATCCAAAGTTGAAATCGAATCCCGTGCTGTTACCGGCAGCGCCCGTGGATGGCGCGGCGCCCGCAGGTGCTGCGCTGCCAAAGACGAGCGGAGCAGGGGCAGCAGCTGGGGTACTTGAGGCAGCCGTACCAGATCCAAATGTAAACGGAGCAGGTGCACCGTGGCTGGGGCAGGCGGTGCGGTGGTCGTTGCTCCCGCGTTTCCAAACGAGAACAGTGGCGCAGCTGCAGGAGCCGACGTTGTCGCAGTCGGTGCAGGCGCATTGGATCCGAACGCAAACATGGATGGAGTGGACGCGGGAGCCGATGCGGGCGCCGCAGCGGGTGCGGGGGCATTTCCAAAGACAAAAGGCGCCGGGGTGGCAGGTGTGGCGGCAGCGGCTGCCGCCGTCGCGGCGGTGTCGGGCGCAGGAGCCGTGCCAAACGAAAATGCAGGCGGCGCCTTGAGCGGCTCACCCGCCAAGGAACTCTGACTCGGGGTCATTGTCTTTGACGGTGCCGGGGAAATGATCATGACATCGTCGTCTTCGTGGGCAATCTGATTTTCGGGCGTCTTGGCTTGCGGTGGGTTGGCCGCGGCGTCGGCTGAAGTGGCAGCAGGAGCCGCTGTTGACGCGGGAGTGGACGGGATCGCAAATGCAAATGGAGCGGGGGTAGCCGCTGGTGCTGGATTCGGAACGACAGGTGCCGCGGTGGCAGAGTCGGATGCGGCAGATGGTGGCGCGGCGGGCAAGGAGAACGAAAATCCGCCAGAAGAGGCAGGTGCGGTTGGCGCGGTTGATGAGGCCGATGCAGGCGCAGCGGTGGCTGTGGCTGAAACTGCAGGAGTGCCAAACGAAAAGGGGACCGGCGCCGGTTTGTTGGTCTCACTCGCAGAACTCGCACTCACTGATGGTGCCTCGTTGGCCTTGTCCTGAGCATTGTTTGCAAAATCAAACGGCCCCGGAGGACCCAATTTGGCGGACGCGGCAGAAGCGCTTAGCGAGAACCCCTTGATGGGCGACGTCATTTGTTGTGCAGTAGCCGTCAAGCTCGGTGTCGATTGCGCAGACGCATTGCTCTTTGAGACGGCCGAGCGTGGGGGCGACATGGGACCTGTCGCAGTCGACTTTGACGAGGGCGTCGGCTTGGAAGGCGGTGACATGGGGTCCACGGATGCGTCCACCATGTTTGACCGTTGGCGTTTCAGGGCAGGCTGTTCGGGTTGGCCGTCGTCTTCGGGGTTTGGCGGTGTGACTGGTCTATTGGCTTGAGTCGAAGAAGAAGAAGGTGCTGCAGCAGCGCCCGCATCGCCGGCATCGTCGTCGTTGAGTCCAAAGCGCAGTGGACTCTTGTCGGATGCACCGGGTGAGTGGGGTCGCTTGCGAGATCCAGAGGCCGCAAACGACGCGCGGAACGAGGGCATGTCCGAGGTGGGTGCTTGCGAATCGGTGGGTTTGATGATGCCGTAACGACTGCTTCCGTAGGCGTATTGAGTCGTAGCGCGAATAAAGTACCGATCCTGAACATGATTTGCAATGAATGTCAGCCTTGTCAATGGATCAAGGTGAGACATGAGGAAAAACGAAATCCTACCCCACTCGACGCCGAAACCGACGGCGGCGTTGTTGGCACGGCACCAGAACGACCAAGGGCCCCTGGGCGTTGCGTCTTGTACAAGAGACGCGAGGAAGATGCGCGCGTTTCGCTCGGGTTGAGCGAGGCTGAATCGGTGCCAGGGGTACGGCCACGGAGAGCTGTAGCGTATGGGGATGCGCGCACAGAGGCAGCAGACCGAGCCATTGACCGTCGGCTGGAGTTTCGAGACGAGCCATCGGATTGTGCCAAAGCAGACGGATCGTGCAAGTGAATCTCGTGCAAAGTGGACGATGGAGTCTGTTCAGGTTGAGGGTTGTTGATGCCACGAGCAGGCGTGATGCCTGACGATGACGATGACGATGACGATGACGATGGGAGTGGGTAGGCATGTGCCGAGGAAGCAGGCGCGCGCAAAGGTGCAGGCGAGTTGAAAGCCTTTGCGGCCGCGCGAATGGCTGCTTGTGCCCTGGGCCCACGGCCCGATTGGCGAGATGAGCGTTCCTGCTCTGACGAGTTGGAGCGCAAGTCCAGGAGCGGTGTTGAATGGGCATCGCTTTGGTGATGACTCGAGCTAGATTCATCGGAGGAAGCTGCATCGGCCGCGGGTTGGCGAGGTTTCACGGGCGATGTCAAGTGGGTGCGGGCGGGCGTGAATGGCTGGGCACGGGACCGGAAGGCAGACGCAGGCGGGAAAGCAGGTTGGGGCAGGGAAGACGAAGAGGACGAGGACGAGGATCGGTTGACGTTGCGATTGTGAACGGACAAACCGTATTGTGGTTCCGCTCTGGGCGACGTGGCCGCCTGGGTTGCTGTGGCCGTTGCATTGCCATCGTCGTTGCCGTTTGCAGGCCGATCTCCATCGCGCTCAGCTTGGGCCGTCGTGTCGCCAGAGGGATCCGTATCCTCGGTGGACCGGGGTGCAGGCGCGGGTGAGGGCGATGTTGGGCTGGAAAAGAAGCTGGTGCGGATCTTGGAGAGCACACGGAGCGGGGTGGTGATCAAGGCGGACAGGGGCGAGCTGACGACCCGCGCCTGAGCGGTATTTACCCGGGTGCGGTCGACGGGCATGATTGGTTTATCACAATGTCGGTCTTTGGGTTGGGAGTGAGAGTGAGTGCGAATGAAATCAAGACCAATGAAGCGAGATCAGACGGCAATGAGGTGGTGCAGTGCAGTAATGGGTGCGCAGTGGGATGCGCCGGGTCTTTGGTCGAGTGATCTTTGCGCAAGTCAATGTTGACATGAATGTTTCTTGCAATTTTCTTAATTTTGTGATTGGTAGCGTCACTCACTCACACTGCTTTTTGGCTCAGTTTTGTTTGGGTTTGGCTTCGCAATTCCATTCGGATCGGCGCACAACTCACACTCACAGAACAATTCAAGAACATTTAAGAACTGGCACGCCGATCGGATCGGATCGGTATTGTCCTCAATCTTTCCATCGATAGGTAGTATTCCGAATCCTTGACTTGACAGTCATTCACCAATACAACCTGCTGCAATGTTATAGCCTGCTTTTCTTTATTCCGATTCAGTCACCACCACCACCACTATGCTCCGATCCCCATGCAAATGCACACCATTCGCCAAACCATGGGCTGCACGACTCCATTTCTATCGTTCACACAGCTCCAGCTCCATTCCAGTTCAACACCACATGCTGCTCGTGGACATGTGAAAGTGCATGTGCATGCGGCGAGAAAGAACCCTCTCAACATCCAAATGCTCTCGTCTTCGCTCCACAAACAGGTCTTCCCACACGCTTCCTCTGCCTCTTCCTCCACTTCTTCTGCTTCGTCGGTCGACCCACACGCCATCGCCATCTCGCACGCACACCTCAACCAATGGCAACTCGACATCTCAAACTCTACCGAGCTCCCAAACGTCCACCTGCCGCTCCCTCCGCTCCAAGGCCCAACCATTGCCCACCACTTTGAACGCCTTGGCCAACACTATGCTCAGCCCACCCTCGACCTCATTGACGCTTGGCTCGCGCAACCCGGACACCCACCACTTGCCGACGACCCGGCCACCTGGCTCATGCTCCCCGGCTGGACTCGGTACGACCCGATCGACGGCTCGCCCACACCCGTCCCTTACCCGGACGGGCCCGTTGTCGTGTTTGATGTGGAAACCTGCCCAAAACTGTCGCGATACCCTGTCATGGCCACGGCACTCACGGGCTCGGCATGGTACGCATGGGTATCTCCCTGGCTCATACGTGCCGCCTCCTCCTCCTCCTCATCCGATCCCCGCGCCAATTCACAACCACAACCGGGTGCCGCCGACCTGATCCCTCTTGGCCCACACGCCCAAATCGTCATTGGCCACAATGTCTCGTACGACCGCGCATGCGTTCTCGAAGAGTACTCGATCCGCAAATCCACCCGTGTGTGGCTCGACACCTTGTCTCTGCACGTGGCCACCAACGGCATGAGCTCGCAGCAACGGCCCGACTTTGACAAGGTCCAGCGCGTGCTCAAAAAGGCCGCCACGGAGCGCGCAAAGGCCGCCGCGGCCCAACTCGCCCCCGATGTCGCCACCAAGTTACTTGCGTCTGCCGCAGACTCCGAACGCATGGCCGCCGCATGATGCGCCCGTGGATGCAGCACACGACAGGCAACGGCTTGGCCGCTTGCGCAAAGTTTTATTTGGGTGTGGATTTGGAAAAGTCTACCAGGGATGCGTTTGTGGATGCCGAGTCGGCCGATCCAATTGTTGCGGATTTCAACTCGCTCATGCACTATTGTGCGACCGATGTCTTGACGACCGCAAACGTGTTTCGCAAAGTGTTTCCACAATTCCGTCAAAAGTGTCCGCATCCCGTCAGCTTTGTAGGCCAAGCAGCCATGGGCTCGTGTTTTTTACCCGTCAACGACCAGTGGCCCAAATTCATTGCCCAGTGTGACGAGCGCGTCAAGGCCATGGTGGACGAGATTGAAGAATACTTGGTCATGCTGGCGCACATGACGGTCGACATGGTGATTGACCGGTCCGCCGCCGTCAACCTGTACGAGGGTGAGGGTGGCGACGAAAACAACGAGTTTCCATTGAGTGGCTACTTGCCCGAAGGGCTCAAGTTGCGGCAGGATGTGCTCGAGTCCAACCCATGGCTCGCGCAGCTCAACTGGGAGTGCAAGCCCTTGCGCATCACGAAAAAGGGATTGCCATACAAGAACCAAAAGCTGCCAAACTACCCAGATGGTTTCGCGAGCTGTGGGACCCGCACTCTCGGTCGATTGCCGTCACACAGCGCAAACGAGCGACCCCACTGCTGTTACAGCTACATGGCTCGGGTTCCCACTCATCCACTCGGACCGTGACAAGTGGGGGTACATGGTGTCCAAAACGGACCTCGACAAGCACACCCGTCGACGCCCGAGATTGTGTTCAAGAGCGGATCAGCAGACTACATTGTGTTCCAGCGGTGGATCGACCAAGGATATCGGTTCTTCAAGCTGCCGCACCCGGACGGCGACGCGGCCAATGCTGGCAATCCGTTCACAAAGGCGTTTGCGCAGTACTTTGCCGACGGCACACTGCAGAGTGCGCATCCACAGGCAAAGCAGGCGCTCGAGTTGCAGTTGCTGGCGAGCTATTGGATTTCTCGGGCGACCGCATTCGGTCTCAGTTTGTTGTGTGGGACAAGGAGGCCGTGGCGTCCAACGAGACGGGCATTGGTGGGGCACCAATGTGGATTTGGGGATTGTCGATGACCGAGGCCAGAGGCAGGGCGCAAGCACTGGGGCATGATTTTGCCGCAAATGCAAGTCATGGGCACCATCACTCGACGCGCCGTAGAGAACACGTGGTTGACGGCGTCCAATGCGAAAAAGGGCCGGCTCGGATCCGACGTCAAGCGCCATGTCGTTGCCCCGCCCGGGTATGCACTTGTTGGTGCTGACGTGGATTCGGAAGAGTTGTGGATTTCATCCGTCATGGGCGACGCCCAGTTTGGCGAGCATGGCGCCACGGCCCTCGGGTGGATGACGTTGCAAGGAACAAAGGCACACGGCACAGACTTGCATTCTGTGACAGCCGCCATTCTCGGGATTCTCGTGACCAGGCAAAGCAGTTCAACTATGCACGCATCTACGGCGCGGGTGAGGCATTTGCCACGGGGACGCTCAGGCAGCACAATCGCGAGTTGAGCATGGAAGAAGCGACGCGTAAGGCAAAGACGCTGTACGAGAAGACAAAGGGGCTCAAGTCGTCGACTTTGATTGCGGGCGTCACCCCAACGAGTTTGATTACTGGATGGGTGGTAGGGAGAGCTTCATGTTCAACTCGATCGAGTCAATTGCACACTCCGAGGATCCTCGGACGCCCGTGCTCGGGTGTCAGATTCCCAATTCCTTGATGCGTCAAAACTGCGGAAGTTCTGTACGTTTTTCTCCTTGTATTTTCCTGTCATCGCCATCCCACACCACCACCATGCTTACACACGCTCGCTCGTGCACTCTCATAGTACCTTACGAGTCGCATCAACTGGGTTGTTCAATCGTCGGGCGTCGACTACCTGCACCTGCTCATTGTCGCCATGCAATACCTTATCGACACGCACAAGATTGACGCTCGCTTGCTCATTACGATCCACGACGAGATCCGGTACATGGTGCATGACGAGGACAAGTACCGTGCGCCATGGCGCTACAGATTAGCAACTTGTGGACAAGGGCCATGTTTGCGTACAAGATGGGATTCAGCGATTTACCCCAGGTCCGCTTTGTTGTTTCCTTGGTCATTGGTCTTGGGAGCTTAACCCCACTTTTATGTTGTTTCATCACGCAGAGTGTTGCCTTTTTTTCCGCCATTGACATTGACCATTGCCTCCGCAAGGAGGTCAACGACCCGTGCATCACGCCCACCAATCCCACCCCATTCCGGCGGGCGAATCGCTCGACATTTACGGCCTACTTGCCAAGGGCGACCAGGCCATGCTGTCTCCCGATTCACTGCCGTCACCACCTTCTCTAGCATCGCCACCAAGCTCGCACCCATCACTGGAATCGCTCAACCCGCAACATCGCCTCTCGTGGCTGCTGCTGCAAACACAGACCAAAGTATCTGATTTCATGGCCTGCGCAAGGAATACATGCCCGAATCCGAGGCAAACCTTGAACTCTCGGTCTCGCAAAGGCCAAAGTCATCATCATCACGCAAGGCAAAGTCTCGAACGATTCCATGTTCCTTGACAACTCGGAGTGGGCTGACTTTCAGCCAAGAGCCAATCGACGACCGTCGACAGCCAAGGTGTACAGATCCAACAATGGAGGCGGTGCGAGTTTGGCGCATGTGGGTTCTCCGAGTTATAACCGCTGCCCGTGTGTATTGTTGTGCAATCTTGTGGGCCGCATTTTGAATCCATGTACTCTGATACCCCAACCTGTTTTAGTTCTTCCGACCCAGATGCGATGGGACACTCTTCAATCAATTCCATGCAAGTCATGAGTTGTATTCGACAAACAGCTCTTGAACTGCCGGGTCGGCCTGCCTGTCGCTAAGTACACATTGAGCTGGGTACGCAGTTACAAGCAATTCGGATGTCGTCGTCTCAACTGGGTAAAGAATATCGAATGCAAGTCTATTTTGTTTCCGTTGATGCTGGCCGTGCGTCTTTGGGACTCGGCAAGATATCCAACCATCAGATAACTGACGGAAGGAGAGTCTTGCCAATGTTTTAGTATGTACAATGCCCATGTCGTTCAAGATGACCCATTCCGTGCCCCGGACATGCCCGAACACCACCCAATCTAATCTCGCAGCCAGAACTTACTCGACATGCTGCAAAAAGCCCAGGGTAATCAACCGCTCCACCTCTGTGCGCTTCAAGAAATGCATCGACCCCAAGTCCAACCGCACGGATCTGCCCGCCTCGGTCACAATGGTTCCGCAATCCTTGACCACCCTGACCGTGACATACAAGTCCTTTGGCGGGACGGGTGCCGCCGCCACCAAGTCCAAACTCGGGTACTCGCCCTTGTAGGCCGTCAACAACTCGACGTACTTGTCGGCAAATGCGGCCTCTGGCGGCGCCAACCTTCGCCGCACATCTGCCGGGACCGTCGATCCGCCCAAGTCCCAGACCAAGTTGGTGATCTTGTCGAGACGGGCCATATGGTAGGCAAGCAAGCACCGCTTGTTGCGGTCAACAGCAGCCATGTGTACCATGAATGCGGCTTGGTCGCCCTGGAGCGCCGGGTCGTCCACGTCAATGGACGGGTCCGAAAAGAGTGCTTGCAGGTGCTGGATTTGAGTGTCGATGACACCGAGCTCTTTGAGCACGTTGCGGACAACGGGCTCGTTGTAGTTGGGCAGGATCGAGGTGCGTGGTTGCGTGCGTTTGGCTTCGCGGACCAGCTTGAGGGCTTCGTCGCCATACATGGTTGCGTTCTTGTGATCGCTTGTTTGTTGTGTGGGTGGGATGTGGATGGTTTAGCGACACGAGTCGAAGGAGTGGATGGGTTGACGCAATGGGCGCTGATGCACAATGCTATGAGTGTACTGGATGCTTCATTGCTCTTTCCTTTGTGTGGTTGAGAACCACTTGTCATGCATATGAACGGTCTGAAGTGTTTGGTGAGATGTTGAGATGAGGAAAAGAAACACGTGAGATCGACGTCCCCTGTCTGCATCACTGGAAGTATAATAGTGGGTTCTGTTACCTCGTCGTAAAGAACAAAAATGGCCAGTTCAGGACACATGCGCTCAAACTATTGCCACACCAGATGTCTCGCCGCCTTGACCCCAGCCGGATCTACCACCACACACGCCGCCCACTGCTCCGCTGGACAGCAACCCTGAAGATTACAAAAATGGTCCAAGGCGCCATAAACGCCAGCAACAACGTTGTTCCCAAGTCACTGTACAATTCCCGAAAAGAAATGCCCAGCATCTTGGGGCCACGGCAAACGTCGCACAAGCCGCTCCACACCCAGCAGCGCAAGTCAACTTGGTTCCCACCGCCATCATGGCGTCTGTCGCGGCAGTATCGGAAAGGGCCCGCTTTGTGGAAACGCCAGGGTGGGGCGAAAGGCATGCAGAACCCTTGCGATTGAACGACGGTGGTAAGCGCGCCGAGTTGGGCTTGGTCGAGTGCCTCCCAGTCCGGATTGCAGCATGGGGAACATCGAGAATGCGCGCGGCATGCGAGAGCAGGTTGGATGAGAGATGCTTGCTGCCCGAGAGCAAGGACGCGAATGCGACCGTGCCGAACGAAGTGGATGCCGCGCGGCCAAGAGCCGACTTGAACGATTGGGGCGGGTTCCATTGGGGATGGGACGGCGAGGAGGCCAGGTATGCGGATGTAAAGTAAGCGCCAGCGGCCATGCGAACGAGATAGGCGAGCACTTGGGTCGTCCAGTAAAAGGACACGACGGAAAAGATGAGCAGGCCGCCATTGGGTACAGTGAATGTAGTTTCCGCGCTCTGGAATACCCCCATGTGGACTTGCATGGCGACAAAGGCAATCACCCAAAGACAATGTAGGCAAACTGGAGGGCAATGCCGACGATTGCAATCAGAATTATGCTCGGATGTTGAAACATGCCGTGAGCGGAATCGAAAAGGGAATGCGGCGAAGCGGAGATGCTGAAAGTTGCCCCAATAGAAGACTGTTCATGTTGGACGAATGATCGACCGTGTGGCTGTTGTTGACGGAAGCTGGGTCCAACAGGCCGATGTCCGGTACGCTCCAAGTGGGAACAGGGACCGAGGTCTTGGACGGTTGATTGTCTGATGCATCACTGCCGGGATACAAGTCCAATACGTGTGGGAAAGTTGGCTGTTGATGGGTTGGCAGGTCGTTGTTGTGTCATGTGCTTGCTTGCCCACGATTGTGCATAGGAAGACCCGGTTGGGCCTGCGGTGTAGCAGATGGTATTGGGTACAAAGCCATTGTGGCAGCGATGGTGCAAGTGACCTCACGTCAGAAATCGCGGGTTGGGCTGCGACAAGCGACCCGCAGAGGAAGCGGCTGGCTGTTGAAGTCGGAATGCGTACGAAAAACGATCATCATGCATTAATGGTGACAAGAGCCGAGGCATGTGGGTGCCGACGCCGGCACATAAGGCACATAATACAAAAGCATGTTTCGAGCACAACGGCAAGGCTAAAGACATTATGGCGGATCATGGGGAACCCATCACGTCAGATCGGTGACCTCGTCGAATTCCCGTCGATCTGCCAATGATTTTGAATGCGATTGTAATATCGGTCCACCAGCAAAAATACTTTGCATGAATCATTGACAAAGACTTTACGCAACGCATTTTCATCATCAATATGGAGCACGGTAACTGGACCCTCATTGAATCTGACCCGGTACGCCTTGCCCAACCTGTCCCACCATCGACCCCTGGACCAACACAGTCAGATCACTCACTCTCGGCCTTCGCTCACCAAACGATTTCAATTGACAAAGGGAGTCTTTACCGAGCTCATTCGCTCATTCGGCGTCAAGGGCCTGGAAGTCGAAGAAGTGTGGGATCTCGATTCGTACCTCGCCATCAACGAATCCGACGTGTACGGCCTCATCTTCCTCTTCAAGCACGACCCGTCCATCACATCGGCAGGCGAACCTCTGCCCTGGGACGCTGTGCCCGATGTCTTTTTCGCCCGTCAAGTCATAAACAACGCCTGCGCCACGCAAGCCATCCTGTCTGTCCTCTTCAACATCCCGGATGACTCTGCCGTTGCGCTCGGCGACGAGCTCGCCCAGTTCAAGGCATTCACTCAATCGTTTGACCCGGAACTCAAGGGCATTTCAATCACAAACTCGGACACGATGCGGCTCGCACACAACTCGTTTGCGCGCGCCGAGCCGTTTGCCAACGAGATTGCTCCCCTCCACGACGAGGACAAGGAGGACAATTTCCATTTTGTTGCCTATGTCCCAACACCTGTGGGCGTGCTCGAGCTCGATGGGTTGAAGGAAGGACCCGTGCATGTGGCTGAGGGGACCGATGGGCCCAGCAAGCAGCGCACTTGGGTGCAGAATTTGGTGCCCGTGATTCAGGAGCGCATTGCGGCGTTTGCTGGGAGCGAAATTCGCTTTGCGTTGATGGCCGTGACAAGGTCAAAGGAGGACCAGTTGCAGAGCCAGGTACGTATGCTTTATTCCCTTGTCCGATTGGCAGCGTTGCAGGATCTCACGACGCGTTTTTTTTTTTTTTTTTTCTCTTCTTCATTCACCATTCACGTACTGTCAGATGGCCACCATTGAATCCAAGATGGCCGACATGACCCTTTCGGACTCGCAGCGGACCGAGCTGAACGCGAAAAGTCCCAAGTGTTGAGCCAATTGCAGATTGAGCGCGAGAAGATGGATCGGTATCGCGTGCGTACCCATTGCATTTCGTTTCATGTCACAGCTGCTGCATGATATCTAACGTGCTTGCTTGTCATGGCCCGTTACTCCAGCGGGAAAACGAGCGCAGGAGGCACAATTATTTGCCGCTCATTCTCGAGTTGCTCAAGCAATTGGCCGAAAAGGACCTCTTGGAACCCGCCTTGGAGAAGTCAATGAAGGAGGCAAGGAAAAGTTTGAGGCGGCCATGTCTGCCAAGGCCGCGGGTAAGCTGCAATGATGCTCAGTCCATTTAGGTATCGACCGACGGCCACATCATTTTTTGTATTAATTGCCATGTATTCGATGGATACGTCATGATGCGGGGCGATGTCGCCCACCCATCCTCCCACTCACAACCTGTCTGATTCACTTTGAAAACTGGCTGCTACTCAATATTGACCAACCCCACTTCCACGCCGATCGCCGCCATTCATGCCTCCAAACCCACCCTGTTGCGGTTGCTGTTGCTGCTGATGCGGCGGGCGACCATAATACCCGCCCTGCCCGGGTGGCGGCGGCAGCTGTGCAGGCGGCGGCGGCAAATGCGGCGGGCGATTCGGAAACCCTTGATGCGGCGGCCGCTGGTGATACTGGCCACCCATCCCCATGCCCATTCCAGGTCCACCAGGCCCACCGCCATACGGCCCGCTGGGCGGCGCGTTGCCATATCCACCCATGCCCTGCGGCGGCCGTTGCTGAAACTGGCCACCGGGCGGCGGGCGAACCATGCCTTGCCCACCACCGAACCCGCCGCCGCCTCCCATGGGTCCTTGGTTCGGATTCATGTTGTTGTTGTTGTTGTTGAACGGCGGGCGGTAGCCGCCGCCTTGACCGCCTTGGAAGTTTTGATGCATGGGCGGGCGGAACCCTCCGCCGCCTTGGTGGTGCTGTTGTTGCTGCAAGTTGCGATTCTGGCCGTCCTTGGGCAGGACGCGGAACGGGTTGAAGTGTGGGTCGGCAAAGCGGACAACGGGCATGCGTTGGTCGATTTCAATGTTTTCGAAGCCGACCTTGGCGGCGGCAGCCATATCGGGCGTAGTGAATTGGACATAGACCGAGCTGCGTGGTGTGTAATGAATGGTGACAACGTTAGATTTGGAAAGAAGAATAACGAACGAGGGATGTGAACGAACCCCGCGACTTGCCGTTGACCTTGTGCTCGTTGAATGTAATGTCCTTGACGCATGCTTGGTCCTTGTCACCATGGTAACAACGTCAATGACATCGCGGTCCGAGGTCCACTACAATGTGCACGGATTGATGTTCAATGTGGTCGCGGCACTCTCTTGAGTGAGAAGAAAGTGGCAATGTCCAAGATAAAATAAAGGAGGATCCGTACCCATGACAAGTCCTCGATAATCAGTGCCGACGTCGCGTTAGGGTCGCGGTATTGTTGGATATGCGAAATATCAAATTCGAGCGAAGGAGCGTCGGGTTGGCCGCCAGCCGTGTCCTGCGTATCGTATTGCTCTTGAGGTGCGGAAGATGCAGGAGCAACTGCCTAAACACCATCACAAGGTGAATAAGGGAGGTTGGGATTCGGACGCCGTAAAGACACGATTGAAGGGAACATACTTGGCTGTCGCCGTATCCAGACAAACATCGCCAGCGTGCTCGACATTTGCCGAGGTTGCGGGCACCTTGGCTGGGCGTGCATCAGTCTCGCTGTCTGAATCAGGGTGTGGGCGCTTTTGCGCCGCGTTCGTTGATGTTGATGCGGGATCCGCGGCATGTGTGGGCGACAGCAGAGGCTGCTGCTGCTGCTGCTGCTGAACGGCTGCTGCTGCATATGCCGCATAAGACTCGGCTGGATCGGTTGGCTCATCAAGGTCCGGTGGCGGGTTCTTCTTGCGGTTGCGCCGGCGGCGGCGCGCTTGTGGACGAAGTTACGCCAGTTGGTGATCGCGGACCCGAGTCGCCGTACAGGTACTCGTCGTCGTAGATGGAAAGATCAAATTCATCGTGTCCAGACATGCTGGTGTGGGTTGCGATGGCCAGCAGTGGGCGGATCGATGTGGTGGTTGTGGGAGAGGGATGGGTCGGAAGGTCACGCGTCAATTGAGGTAGATTCTTGAGGCAATGCATCGAGTCAAGGATAAGAATCAACTTTGTGGGTGCTCTCCCGTTGTTTTTTTTCAGCATGACAAACCCGGTTCGAAGCATCGTCCAAATGATTATTACGTACAAGAAAGGGGATCAGCGACATGAGCTTGGATCGACGGACCGTAAGGCGCGGACGATTCCACGCGTCAGTCCACGCGTCGCGACACTGGCAAAGACTTGTTCGCAGCCTCCATCGCCTCTATCGGTTGTGGCCAGCTTGAAGGGAAGGTTCCAGAGAGAGCTGGAGAGAATTCAAAGCACTCGGAGAAAAACTCAAGATAGAAGGACCAAAAGAAGGGCTGGAATCCCAGCTTCCTTCTGCTCCCCGACCTCAAGCGGGTGACGAGCCTTGACACCATGCAGTACCCCACATCCCTGACGCTCATTTGCGTTTGTTGGGGATGAATTGATATTGAAGTATGAGAAAATATGACAAGGGACTGAGGGCAATACTATTCCTGTCGCCGCTCAAGTCTCGAATCGCATGCACCTCCCATTGCAAATGTCTTTGGCTCTCCTCGTGAAATCTTCGCCCATCCCAACAACACAAAGTCCATCTCGGTGGCCGACAAGTCACTCGACTCGATGAGACACTGCATCGTCTGAATATCTACTCAACAGCACAAAGCAGTCACGGTCAACACAATGTCCACGACGGTCAAATCGCCCAGTCTTTCACATTCATCATCAAGGGAGGCCAACTTTTGCACTTCGGGAAGGCAAACCCCGAGCCAACAACCGCGTGGTGCCTCCGCTTTCAATGCACCTCTGTCCGACCTGGACCTAGCTGGGACCCTGAATCCGAGCGTACCACAGTCGACGATAAATGCAATGAGAATTAACTTATTCCCACAATCAGTCTGCTTCCATTGCATCAACAATGCAACGACCTGGTTCCCTGATCCGCCTTCTTCAGGGCCAGGATACAGCCGGAGCTCGCCGACCAGGAAGTTCCATGGAAGCACTCCGGCGTGGTAGTGCACAGCAGACGGCGGCGGTTTCCAACACACACGAGCATCCGTTGTCGCCAACAGTCGAGATCCAAACGACCTGTTGAGTTGGGGGGACACGGCAACACAAGCAGCACAACTTCCTCAGCCACTATCTACACAGTCCTCCAAGTTTTCCCTCATTTCTATTGACGAAATCTCTGGTGCGGCGCTTTTCATGCCTCTCAGCCGTCGGCGGCCCTCATGAGCTCGTCACTCAACGACCCCGACCCGTTCGTATCCCAGGTCGAGGCCGACGTGCGACGGCACCTGCAGAGGGTATTGCACAATACCGACCGAAATCATCACCAACGAAAGGTGCCAAATCGCGCGAATCCCTCGGTTCCCCAAATGCGTGGCAGGAGCCCTTGATTCCAAGGTTGGCAAACAACCCTACCGACGGAGCCTTGACTTCGACCGCTCCGGCATTTCCCACATTTGTTCCAACTCGCATTGGTCCACCGGCCTTCACCTCGTCTTTCAATGGCGGGCCCACGAATCATCAACTCTCTCAAGCACTTGGTGCCGCATCAGTTGCATCAGTTGGGAGCGGGTCAACTGGATCTAGCCGCGAACGAAGCCGTTCCCACTCGCCGGCCCGCGAATTTGTTCGAAACTATCTCAAGACAACTACGTCGTCTTCAGCATCCGTCACGCCAACCAATCAAAGCCCAAGCGTCCAACGTCTCATGGCCATGACATCAACCGTGGCGCAAACCATTCGCGCCAATGTGGCCTCGGCAGTCAACGCATCTGGCGCCGCTGGCGCAACATCCACGGGACTAGCAAATGCAGCAACCAACTTGTTGCTGGGCGCAAACTACGGCGGGAGCAACAACGCGCTGCATCATGCCGCCGGTGTAGACATCGCCAACTCGAGCGCCGCCACCCGGAAACAGTCTGTCATGCACGACCGCCACCTTCTGGATACAAGCGTCCCCGACGGCCTGGCCGACAAGGTGGCCTCGCAGCCCAGTCTCAAACCTTCCTTTTCCACAAGCACCGCCAGCACAGACGCCGCCAGCAGCAATCGTCAGCTCTCTTCGTCACACCTCAGCGAAACACTCACGCCAGCCAACCCACTGGCAGTCCGTCGCCTGAGCTGTGCCGCGCCAAAGGACAAGATTTTGCCGAGCGACTGGCCCGCGCGAAGCGACCAGCTCGCATTGACCATGGACATGCTGTTGGAGGACACGCGCGCAATTGTTGGCGAAATCAACACGTCGCTAGAAGCCGCCGAGCAGGATAACTTGGCGGTGGGTGTCAAGCTGGCTACCGCCAGGACAAGGCTGAGAAGTTTGGTTGCGTGGGAAGCGACCAGCACGCAGGCAGTTGTTGGGTGGTTGAACATGGCGGTGAGTCGGCACAAGCAAATTGAAAGGGAGGTCAAGGACTGGGGATCGCGGCCCGCGAGTCCGAGGCGTGGGTTGATTGGCGAGGACTTGGCGGTGGAGGAGGTTGGGCTCGTGGATTCGGGCCAAAGCGAAATGGAACATGCATCCAAGACCACGAACGAGCACAGTGAACGACACGCAGAGACAACGGCTGCATTCGAGCTGTTTGACCAAACCATGACACCAAGTGACTTTTCCCTCACCAGCCGGCCCAGTCCGGAATACTCGTTGAATGCGTCTGGCAATTCAGCCATCGTTGACTCATCAACTCATTAGAATTGCTCTGTCAACCTGATTTCAGTGCGCCTGTATTCGTTATTGGTCTTAATGCAGTGGAGTGCAGAACATATTTGTTTCAAAGCAAATGACGTCTGAATGCACCCTCAACCAGTTCTGTGCCGGAGCAGACATGAAAGTAAGCAAGAGACGACGAATAGTGAGCATGTAATGAAGGAACAGGATGGGAGAGAACCAGATTACACGACAACAGAGAACAGAAAGAATATGATAGGCAAAAGCGTTGGCAAGAATATACAATGCAGGTGCTAAAGAACACCCGCCAAATGAAGAAGGAAACAAGTGGGTAACGACCAACAAAGCGAGAAATAGAGGTCTACATTATTATTTTTGGCACACAAACCCACACTCGCGCTCATGACTGACCACCGGCTCCCCAAGCAAACTGCCCAAAGTCGTACGAGTCGTCACCCGCGCCGGCGGCACTGCCCTCGTTATCCAAATCCATATCCACGTCCCCGGCGGAAATGGCGGCCAACCGTGCCTGCTGCTTGGCGGCCTGCTTCTTGGCTTGCTTGGCAGCCTTGCGACGGTTTTGGTTGAGCTGCGGGTTAATGAGCGACTCCTCATCCGTGAGAATGGCTTGTTTCCGTGCCTTGGCCAGAGCGGCCGTGACCTTGGGTGCCGACACCTCGGGGACAACAATATCTTCGTCGTCAGAGTCGGAACCGTCACCATCCTCAGACATGGCGTCGTCGTCGCCAGACATGGCGTCGTCCATGCTCATGTCGTCGTCACTCATGGCCGACATGGCCGCCAGCTCGGCCTCGGATACCGACGGCATGGCCACAAACTCGCCGGAATTGGCCTGCTCGAGCTTGGCCAAATCTGCATCCATGTCAATCTCTTTGGCAAACTCGTCAACGATACTTGCCTTGCCGCCGAGCTCGCGCTTGGGTGCAACCGAGTAGAACGGAATCTTGCCCATGTTCCAATCGTTCAACACGGCACGCGCCGCCGCCTCGGCATCGGGCACTCCGCCCTTGCGCAGCTTGCCCCGTGTCTTTGCCACGTGGAACAAAAACTCTTGAACCGAATCAAACGCCGGAATCGTGTACAACATCATGAGTGTTGGCTTTGACGCGCGCGTGAGGATGAGCTCAACCGGGGTGATGGGATCCTCGAGGGCCTCGACACGCACACAGTTGCGCAACATGACAGCGGCCTTTTCCTTCCACGACGCATCGGCGCGTTCGGGAGAGAAGACAATGCCGGGGCAATCGAGCAGCTTGATGTTCTTGTCCAAGTGAATCTCTTGCACGACGCGCGTCAATCCGGGCGTGGCACCCGTGCCGCACACCTTTGCGCGCTTGAGCGAGTTGATGAGCGACGACTTGCCAACGTTCGGGTAGCCAATGACACCCACCGTGATCGAGGTCATGATGTTGAGCGACCGCGCATAGTTCTTGAGAAGCTTGATGAGCGCGTCGGCGCCAATCGACTCGGATGACTGCAACATGGCCTCGGTGGCGTGCTCAATGCGCACATTGCCCTGGCCCAAATTGCGGCGCTGCGACTGCGTCGAGGCCTTGAAGGCAATGGTCGGGAACTCGTGGCGCAGGTAAGACAGCCACTCTTGCACATTGTCCTTGGGCACCAAATCCACCTTGTTGAGAATCAAAATGACGCGCTTGCCGCCGCCAGACTCGAGAATCATGTTCTCAATGTGCTTGGCACGGGTCCCCATCGGGTCACGCGCGTCGAGCACTTGCAAAATGACGTCAGCCTTTTCCATGACCTTTTGGAACTCGCGGTAGTAGGCCGACTGCGAATGCTTGTGGGAGCCATCTTGCCATGTGCGCTCGGGCTCGGCAGACGCGGTGAACGAGGTCGAGGCAGTGACGCCGGCAGCAGCTTCGCGCTTCTTTTGCTTTGCGAGCTCGGCGCGGCGTTGCTTGATTTCCAATGCCTTTTGCTCCTCACGCGCCTTGGACTCTTCGATTTGCTCGAGAAGCTGTGCCTTGAACGGCCACAGGTTGGGAATGCCGGGATCCTTGGACTTTTCTGTTCATTGGGAGAACGTAAAAAGAGTCAGAAACTGTTTCCAAACTGGTCCGCAACGGGAGTGAAGTGACGTACTGGGACGAAGCGATGGATTCTTCTTGGCTTCCTTGCGAGCCTTGCGCCCGGCTTCCTTGATCTTGCGCTCAATCTTGTACTTTTGCTTGCACGTCATGCGCTTGGACTTGTGCTTTTTGGCGACCATCTTGAGTTGTTGCGGAGATTCGGAGTCAAAGTACGGAGGGCAGGGAACTGGCGGCGAGTGTTCGCAGCGGTGGTTCAGCGGGTGGGTTATGTGGTGAAATCTGGTGTCACCGGCTATTGAGATTGCATCGCACAGTACAACACTGGAGGCAGGAAGCGAGTTGGCGAGGGACAGCCGCACCTTCCCGCCAGAGCGTGGAGTCGCGTGCATGCATGATCGCTCAGGCAGACTCACGTGACGCGTTGACAGCGACGATGCAAGTGCTGCGATCCAAAGCACCGCCACCCGGCCAACCACGCGAGACACTTCCGTCAAGTTAACGTTGTCATTGTCAACCAATCCTCCGCCCGCAAAGGTTCAGCTGACAAATGAAAAAAGGGCAATCTCTCTCTCCAATCGATGTACAATTACCCGATCATCTCTATAGTCCGGATCCACAGGAATTGAGGCATACCGTTACACTCGGACCAATCCGCCGCCGCTGCCCCTCGTTGCCCACGTCATTTCGTTGTGTGCCAAGAACTCGCCGCTCCCTACTGATTGCCAACCAGTGCGAGTTGAACACTTCAAGTTAACAGCATCCTATTTACATCGGTGGCAGCCCACCGCCCCAAACCAAGTCGACCTTAACTTAACTTCAAGTCACACAACATCATGCCAGCAGATTCAAAGTCCAAACCGTCTACGGGGACCGACAGTCCCTTGCGGACCATTCAATATGCCACAGGCATGGCGCTCGTCCCTTTGCTGCTCTGCACTTGACGGGCCACTTTCTCGCCGCGTTCCCGCCTTACGACGCGGCATCTCCTTCAGCACTGCAAATGCCTGGATCATCGCCACACGGCGAGCTGTACCATCAGCCCGTGCTTGAGAAGCTGGGCGGGCTCGTACTCGTCGGCATCTGGGATTGGCGTGTACCGTTACGCGTGCAAGCGAAGTTTTCCATGGGCGCCATCAAGAACTCGGCAACGTATTGGACGAGGGCATCGGGTTTATTGCTTGCCTTGTATATGGCTGGACATGTGTATTACACGCGGATTGCCCATTCAGGTGTGGGAGACTCAAAGTTCGTTGGGCATTTCACTTGTTCCCACCACTGTTGATCTGGACTGTCAGGATTGCTCACTTGACCGGTTGTCTCGATGTGTCTGTAGCTTGATTGATTACACCTACGTTACGTACACAATCCGCCAATATGGACCGCCTTTTGCCGTTTACTACATGAGTCTGGGTGCTGCCGGTGTGATCCATTTGACAACGGTTTCCGGTACGGCGATTCCCTCCTCGCACACTGTCCCTTTCACGACTGGCATCGATTCAGCTGGATTCGCGCAACTTGTTAATGTAGCACTGTTCGAGAGGTTCCTGAACTCGCGCACGCTTGGCCGGCTCACCAAATCCGAGTATTGGCCCACCATGGCCGGTGTTGCGGCCGTTTCTTCTGGCGTCCTTGCTCTCACGGGCTACTTTTTCCCTGTCCACATTGTTGCGGAAAACTTGTTTGCACGGTTGTTGCATTGAAGTGAAGAAATACACGAATCTTGTCATTTGTACAATTGCAACTAGGATGGGTATCAAAACACATCACATGCCTCACAGAGAAAAAATCGCTCCATGATGCCTTGCACCTGGTTAAACTCGGGCACGCCGCCGTACTCTATCAACAGCGGAATCAGATCTTCTCGGCCTTGGGATTGTGAGTGACGCTTCAAATGCAAGCGTGCTCGGCTTAATGCTGGATTGCCGCATCCCGTCCAAGACCTGGCGGAGGCTAGCTGTGGAAAGGGCTGGATACGCCATGATGGCAACGGCGAGCGCCTTGTCCGAGATGGGTGCATTGTGTGTGAGTAGGAGGGAGCAAAACTCGTCGAGCTCGAGCGAGGACGGTTCGGCGAACGGTCGAGAGTGGAGTGATGGAGCAGCCGACGAGGATGAATTGCTGAGAGTCTTGCGAAGCCGCTTGTTTGAGGTGGTCGACCCGTGCTCGTCTGCAGCGGCTCGTTTCCCAGGCGCCCTCTTGGCCAACTGAGTCTCTGACTCCACAGGTGGCGGATGTGCTGTGGCACAACACGCTCAATCGCAACTTCAAAGGCGCCGGGACCAGGCTGGACCTCCTGGCTCAGCAAGTACAATGCTACCTCCAGTGTCCCTCCTTGACCGACCTCGACCGCCAGCCCATCCTTGACGTTCAATGGCACCCCAATCTCCTTGAGCTTGCGGAGCACTTCGAGCTTTCCTTGCTGTACCATCTTGAGGACCGTGTACCCT